>CAUJNA010000561.1:0-153755 GCA_963377175.1 Effrenium voratum | reverse complement strand
ACACACACACACACACACACACACACACACACACACACACACACACACAAGACACACAGACACACACAGACACACAGACAAACACACACACAAAGACACACACGCACACAGACACACACAGACACACACAGACACACACACACAGACATACACACAGACAGACACACACAGACACACGCACACACACACACACATACACACAGACACACGCAGACACACAGACACACACAGACACACACAGACACACAGAGACACAGACACACAGACACACACACACAGACACACAGACACACAAACACACACACACACACAAACAGACACACAGACAAACAGACACACAGACAAACAGACACCCGCGCAGACAGACACACAGACAGACAGACGCACACAGACACACACACAGACAGACACACACACAGACACGCACACGCAGACACACACACAGACACACACACAGACACACACACACACACAGACAGACACACGCACACAGACACGCAGACACACAGACACACAGACACACAGACACACACACACAGATAGACACACGCAGACACACAGACACACACAGACGCACAGACGCACGGGCGTAGAGACACACAAACACACACAGACACACACAGACACACACAGACACACACAGACACACACAGACACACACAGACACACAGAAACACAGAGACACACAGAGACACACAGAGACACACAGAGACACACAGAGACACACAGAGACACACAGAGACACACAGAGACACACACAGACACACGCAGACACACACACACACAGGCACACACACAGACACACAGACAGACAGACAGACACACACACAGACGCACAGACACAGAACAAGAACACACACACACAAGAAACACGCACACCACACACACAACACACACACACAACACACACACACACAACACACACACACACAACAAACACACACACACACACAACACACCCACACCCACAGCCACACACACAGGCACACCCAGACACACAGACACACACAGACACACACACACAGACACAGACAGACACACTACATACACACAGACACACGCAGACAGACAGACACACGCACACAACACACACACAACACGCACAACACACACACACAAACAACACACACACACCACACACACAACACACAACACAAACACACAACACACACACAACGCAAAAAATGAAAAAAAAACACAAAAACACACACAACACACACAATGCACAACACACACAATGCACAACACACACAACACATACACACACACAGACACACACACACACAGACACGCACACACACAGCCACACACACGCAGACACACACAGGCACACATAGACACACACACACACAGACACACACAGACACATACACACACAGACACACACACACAGACACACACACACACAGACACACACACACACACACACACACCCACGGACACACACACACACACACACCCACACGCACACGCACACGCACACGCACACGCACACGCACACGCACGCGCACACGCACACGCACACGCACACGCACACGCACACGCACACGCAGACGCACACGCGCACGCGCACGCGCACGCGCACGCGCACGCGCACGCGCAGGCGCACGCGCACGCGCACGCGCACGTGCACGCGCACGCGCACGCGCACACGCACACGCACAGACACACACACAGACACACGCACAGACACACACAGAGTCACACAGAGACACACACAGACACACACACACAGACGCACACACACACAGACACACACACACAGACTCACAGACACACTGACACACACAGAGACACACAGAGACACACACAGACACACACACACACAGACGCACACACACAGACACACAGACACACAGACTCACAGACTCACAGACACACTGACACACACAGAGACACACAGAGACACACACAGACACAGACACACAACAAACAACACACAGACACACACACACAGACTCACAGACACACTGACACACACAGAGACACACAGAGACACACACAGACTCACAGACACACAACAAACAACACACAGACACACACACACAGACTCACAGACACACTGACACACACACACACAGACGCACACAGACACACAGAACACACAGAACACACACACAACCCACACAACACACCCACAGCCACACCCACGCACACATGCACACGCGCGCGCGCGCGCACGCGCAGGCACAAGCCCAGGCTCAGGCCCACGCCTACACCGACGCCCTCGCGTACAGGCCCGCGCACGCGCACGCGCGCACGCGCGCACGCGCAAAGACTTGCTCTTGCACGCGCCACGACGCATGCGTGCGCTGTTGCGAGCAAGTGTGCAGACACGCCCACGCGTGGACACAGAGACGTACACGCGCACACACACACAGACACTCTGAGATTGGGCTTTCTTGTTCTCATAGTGTGTGTGTTGTTTTGGCTTTACATGAGCTAGATCTTCCTGATTTTCTTCAGCAATACTCCCATTGATGGCCCAGAACCAGCTCTCGCCTCGGCTGTCTTACTGCATCCTGCATCCCTTATCATGACGTTGCAGGGGTCGCGCCTTGGGATGGTTTGAGCTACCACAGGCAAACAGACCGTCCCCCCGTCCCCCGCGTGGTTCTAGGGGGATCTTGATGCCATGTTCATTATGGTTTCCTCCGAAAGAGTGCAGTTTTGCAAAGTGTCGTGAAACCGGCGCTGGATGTTGTCTTAAGACCTGCTTTCGGTGATTTAGCTTGTGCAGGGAATGACCGCCGGCTTCCGCAGATCTGTCAAATACAACCCCCATTGCAAGATTCTACAACCACAGAGATGTCCAGTTCTGTTGACTCCTACGGATGAGTCAGAGACCGCCTATCATTTGGCAGGTCTGAGTCGGCCACGTGCCATTGTATTGCGACGCGTTTGCAAACGGGCTTGCAAGTGGAAAAGAGCGACTTCATGATCATGCCATGCTTTCATAGCTGTTTGGGAAGGATTGCCCTCGGGAAAAAGGTCGCCTCTCGCTCCAATTTCGCGGGGAAGCGCCACCCTAAGCCAACCTGTAACACACCCTAAGCCAACCCCAAACCCCACTGCAAGGCAACCCTAAAACCAACCCTCCACACCCCAAATCCACGCTAAATACGCAACACTCACCCTAAACCCATGCTTCAGAAGCAACCCTAAACCAAGCCTAAACCAAGCCCAAAGCAACCCTTTTATATATATATATATATATATATTTAAACAATCGTTCTCAAACCAGTTCCTTTGCGTTCTGGGAGCACACCTCTTCGCAAAGCGAGCTGCTACTGCACATGCAGACTGTCCAGAACCAAATCCTTCCAAGGCTGAATGCATAGGTCAAAGGACCCCACGATAACAAGCATGAAGCCCTGGCTTGTTGATTCTGGTTTCCCGTCTTGCACCAGAAGAACAAACAAAGACGGGTTTTCTATGTACCAACTCCAAAAAAGGGCGAGGTATCACTCGTGTATACATTCGGCCTTCTTCATATGAGCCACTTGCTCAAAACCCGGGTAGATGAAGGTAAGGGACAATCCCCTGGCCATAAATAGCTGCGGATCTCCGGCTTCTTAATTCTTGAAGCATTGTGGGATTACGACCCTTGGTGCCGGGTTTTCATTCCTGTATGAAGTCATATGGGTGTGGCTCAAAACTAAAACGGGAGGGGCAAACCGCAGGTGCGGTTTCCGCAGGTCTTGGTACCCATGTTTCCACTTACCGATCGGGCAACCCATTTTGGAGTTCCTTTTTGTTTTTTGAGCCACGGCCATATGTTCAAGCAACTTGTCCCACCTGTGGGCTGGTCGGAACCCAAGTGCGATCCATCTATCTCCAGACCCGGGATGGGAGCTTGCGTTCGGCTCACCGAGCCAGCTGGGCGCTGCGGGGGCGGTTTGTAAGGAGGTCACAGGGACATCTTGTTGGAGGCGAAGGGGGTGCTCACGTGCCTTTTGCTCACCCCTTCCAGGGAACTCCAAGGGAATCCAAAATGAACAACCCTTGTCCATTTCGGGCCTCGACGCCGACCCGAAGTCGCCGCTTCGAGGACCCGGGCGCCTTTGTGGAGGAGCACCTGGCGAAGCTGAGCGAGGAGCAGAAGGCGAGCGGGCGAGCGGGCGGGGTGGCAGGAGGGTCCGGTGAAACGGGTGGTGGCCAGGGAGGAAACCACCGGAGAGGAAAGAAAAGAACAAGAGCAACAAGAACACGATGGCTAGATCGCCCGGAAGTGGCCCATAGGCCGGGGGCCGAAGGGACGATTGATCAACTTGCTGCGAGATCGGGGAATGAGACACGGAGCGGTTAAGGAGATGCCCGAAAGGACCACCAAATCGGATGGTTTGGGGTCATTCCGTTTCTCATTCCCTGCATCTCTCGCACCAGCAGGGCGAAGGGCGGGGTTTTTGGTGGGGGGGAATTTCTGGGTCTGTTTGGGCTTGATCGCCCATCAGGTGAGCTGGTGAGAAAACTGGCGCGACATCCCTCTTCTAGGATGGGTTATCCCCTCGTGTGAGGTTTCACAGGATCCCCCAAGAGGAAGTTTCTGCTGTAAAGCCGTTTTTGGTTCTGTAATCCCCGAAAAAAAGCCTCAAAGTGATCAGTTTGCGGGCTTCTGAATTCCTTTTTAAAGGAGCGCGGGACACCCCTTTCAAAGTCACTATTGAGATCGGGTAACTTCCAGGATGTCACTTTGGGGAAGGGTTTCTTTATTCCACCCAATATTTGCCATGAAATTTGAAGTCGTCCATTTAATCGGTTTTCGGGGACGAGCAAATGAGCAGGGGGTATCTATTTGACACACAACAGAACTAGTGTTGTATTTTTAAGACCGGCTTCACCGTTTGTTGTTTTTGTGCCACCGTCATTCGCTTACTTGGGGTGGGGCTGGCCTTGGTGCCTTTCAAACGAAATTCGGACAACAAGAGTTCTCAGGGAGACTTTGCAACTTTGACCACGGCCCGCACTTTGGGAGTTTTGACCAAGGACCATTTAGGTGTTTGCTTCGGATAGGTGCCCCCTTATCAGTCCCTTTGGTCCAAAAACAGAGTGCGAAGCCAACCACTCCACGGGAAGCGTCGTCTTGGAAGTTGGACGCCCCTTTCTCTCTCATAAATTCACACCACACACAAAAGAAGAGGAACCACACGGTGCCAGCCATGTGTTCTTTCCGTTTGGACAGGGGCGAGAAGAAACTGGTCGTGACTCTTTGATTTTGGTGGACTCTCCATTTTGCTAGGGGACACTTCCCCATTCTTTCCAGGCATCCTTCTTTCCGAAAAAAAAACCAGCAGAACCCCGGGGGAAACAGCTGGTTTTTGGAAAGAACGATGGTTTAAAAGAATGGGGAATCAACCCTAGAATTTTACCCTCCCCAATCCAAGCAAGTTCACTTGCAGAATCCAAGCCGCTGAAGTACCTCAGCGAGGTTTCTAGGACCCCCTCCTCCCCCCCAAAGGCATTCCGGTGAGATGTCTGGCTTGAATAGCGTCAGTGACGGGCCCGAAAATAGTTCGTGGTTCCGTAGCAGGATGTGCTCCGCCAGATGTACGAGGCGCGCTTGGTGTTCCGAGTCCATTGAAGCCCCCGAATTAAATGTGGGCTTGCTTGTTGGAGGGTGCTGGAAATAGGGGGGAAACGCAGGGGAGCGCATGTTTCCATAGTTCACTTGGCAATCCCACACACGTCACATTAGGTCTCGTTGATTCCGCTACAAAGACATTCGAGAAGGGCCCCTGACTTGAGATCCTGCCATGTGGGTGTTTCACAACATGGTACTTAAAGGGCAACCAAAGGAGTCACCCGGCTGTAGCCCATTCGTAGGCATCAGGAAAAGAGAGGAGAGTCTGCCCAGAGTGACAAACTTGCAGTTCCGAGGTCCTGGACTCGTGGATTTGAGCGACTTGTTGGGTTTGGATTGTGGCAAGCAGAAACTTGCTGGTGCGAAACCGGGGAATGAGAAATGAATGACTTTGAAGAAGACCATCCAGCCGATTCAATCAGATCCCCTTCCGGTTCATTCCCCACGCAGCGCTCTCGGTCATTCACCTGTCGCAGTAACAAGCAAAGTTTGGGCTCTTTTTTGGCCAACTGAGATGTTCCTTGCGGTCCTTGCCAGGCAGGTTCCAGATGATGAAATCACCTGGAACCCAGCATCTGAGTGTTGGCCTCCCGGGTTACCATTCGGCTAGTTCTTCCCTCGGGCTACAAAGCTGTGTGGGCAAGGCCCTCGGGTGTCTCAACATAGGGGAACCCGATGGGGTGGTCTTACATGTGGTTTCCCTTTTGTTAAAGGACCTTCCAGGGATGGGTTTTGGAGGGATGGAAGGTAAATGCTACTTATTGCAGGGCTGCAACAAAACAAATCCAACTATGTTTCAGCTTCCCTCAAATTGGTGGTTTGGAGCCCGGCGGTGTTGCTGCGGGGTTTCCATTTATGTGCAAGAACCAGAAGCTCGCATCCAAATCCAAACGACTCCAAGCCACTTTTTCTCTGGGCTACCTCAATGTTTCCACCCAAAGTGGGGGAACCGCATCCCCAAAGGTGAGTCCCAGCCTTCAAGGAAACAAAGATCCTGGCACATTTTGCCGCGCGTCGCATCGCATTGTTTCCCCCGCGCTTTTCAGAAAGCCATGCACGGCCCGGTTGGCGCGGCCTGGTTGGCGCATCCAGACCTCCAAACACCACACCTGGACATGCTCTTGACTTCAAGCCGAGAAAAACCAAGGAGCATGGGTGTCCTTTTTGGTTGTTTTGGTCGAAAAATCGATGTCCCTGGTTTACCTGGTGGTTTAATCATCTACCAGGGATATCCATCTATTTCTCACCAATGTGCAAAGGAGCCATAGACTGCCTGGTTCAAGAACCAGGTCCCCGCCTCCCAACAGCGACCGCGTGTCTCCAGATCCCCAGCCAGGTGCGTGGGGACATCATCACGGGATTGGGTGCCAACAAGCGGGCGGCTGTGGACTACCAGTGTGCCCAGGCGCCACAATCGAAGCACGGCTTGGCAGTTGTTGAGAACTTTGGTGGACTTGAGTGACTCTTGGGGTTGCAGTTGTAGTGGCAAACAAAGAGTTTGGCGTTGCTTCTTCTGCTTTTGGCGCTACAGCCACCCTTTCGGCCCCTGCGAGCTAGCAAGGTCGTCAGACAGGTTCTTGACAATGGTGGGTTTCCTTCGACTGCCGAACAGATTCTTTCAAAAACAGGGGACTCCTGCCAGCATCTTCCTTTTGCCCGGTTTCCAGCGGCAACGCCGCGTCCTCGCCTTTGAGCGCCGCGCTCTGAAGGTCACATTTTTGGTCCTGAGGGTCCCGAGGGTCCTTTTCGGGCCTCGAGGCAGCCCGAGAGTTCACTTCTCTCCAGTGGCAGTGTGCTCCCGCGAGGGAGGCCAGGCGGTGCCCAAGACAAACCCGAGTGGTGGAGGAAATGCGTTCGCAGTGGGAAACCATGCGGCAACCAGAAGGCTTGTGGGTATGTACAAGGGAATCATCATGCTAGGGAGTCTTAGGTGCAGGATTTGGTCCACCCACAGTAGGGATTCTCCTGTACCTGGCAACACAGGTTATGGTTGAAGCCATGGTTTCAAAGTGAAGCTTGCACATCATAAGCGCCCATACCTTCTCTCGTTGTTTGTTTGCACGCAACTCACGCTGCCGCTTGGTTCTGTCTGAAATCACCGTTGTTTCAAACCCCCGAAAAGGCTTGGCTTCCCTCGCACCTCGGTAACACCACCAGCCACCGGTGGAAAACAGTGAGCGCGGAACCGTCGCCTTCGATCGAGAGGCGCTTGGGGCGGTGGGCGCGGACGTGAAGGTGGCCTCTGCGCAGGCCGCGATGGGAACCGAAGGATCGGAGGTCACATTTTGTTCTTCTTCTCGGTTTGAATATATGGGTATCAAAATAAAACCAGGGGACCACAGGTTTTGGTCCATGCTTCCACTTGCCAGGCTTCCATTTGGGGTACCTATTCTTGACCCTCAGTTATATATATATATATATGTATATACACACGTAGTATCTCTTTAGGGCTATTTGGGGATGGAAAAAGGGACAACTTGTTGTTTGAGCTCATGCATCCCAAGCAAGAGTGTCATGACAAGGCCCCGCGCAAGCAAACCCTGCACAGCGTAAGCTGGCTAAGCACTTTTGGGGGAAACATGCTGCGTAAGCACCCGAGTAAGCTTCGTGATTGGGGGTTGATCAACAGGTCCTTTATATGGGATGACCATTGGGCGAAACCACTAAACAAATGCTCTTTCCCGCATTTTCTTGTTTTTTTACATGGGACATGTTACCCATGGTCATTCGATTGATCAACCTCCATTTGGTTAGATCTTTGGACTTTAACTTTTTTGCGAAATTTTGGGGGATTTTTCATGGGACCCAGACACAGTTAAATACTTTTTGGGGTCAAGGGTACCGGTTGAAAGGGGAAGCCAAAGCGACACCACTCATTTTTTGCCGTTGAGCTGAAAAGGGACGAGAACCTCAAAACCGGTTTCCCTTTGGCTTTCCAAACAAGACATATTTCCTGATTCCGCCTCGAAAAGCGAGGGTTTTGAAACAATTGTCTTATCAGGGCTCCGAAAAAAAGATACATTTGAACCATGTTGCTTTTTGAACCAAAATAAAGTTGGACACCTCGATTTACAAGTTGCAATGTTCGATCGGTGTTTTTCATGCGTCCGGATCCCTAACTCCTTGGGCTCCGGCGTTGGAAAGCGGCTCGGGTCGTTCGAAGCGGTTGATTCTTCGAGGGATCAACAGCTCGGGGGTAGGGGGCTAGGGGGAAGGGAGGGGGGGGGGGACAAAAAGGAAAGGGCCTGAAGCATGAAAGCTAGGAAGCCTCTGCAAAAAACCTGCAATGTGCTAGGATTCCTTGGATGTTGTTCACTGGATTTGTTGGAATCCACCGTAGAACTAGGGGGTGGTTGCATGTAGAAGCGCCTCCGAAAGGAAACCAGCCTCGATTAGGTCCTGCATTTTGCTTGAAACACCCATATGGATGGATGGCCTTTTTGCGCCCTTGACAGCGGCCTTTTCTGTTTTTCCCCAACAGCTGAAAGCTTTGGGGTCTTTGCCCAGACCGGGTTTGGTGGACCGGGGGCCGGTTCCGAGGGTTCCAGGGATGCACAAGGGCGTTCCGAGAAGGGTTCCGCAAAGGGGCGGCTCCGAGGTCTGGGGATGGTTCGCTGCTGATATCGCTTGAGCTTCGAGTTCCCTTCGACAGTGCCCAAGTCAACACATCGAACAGGTACAGGTACCCCTTCAGAGGCCGATTCGCTTGAGCGCCCGAAGCCCTGCCCCTCTCCCCTCCCCAAAAGCAAGTTTTGCGCGTGGTTCCACTGAGGGTCCCTCCCCTCCCCTCCCTCCCCTCCCTCCCCTCCCTCCCCTCCCTCCCCTCCCTCCCCTCCCTCCCCTCCTCCCCTCCCCTCCCTCCCCTCCCTCCCCTCCCCTCCCCTCCCCTCCCTCCCTCCCTCCCTCCCCCCTCCCTCCCCCTCCCCTCCCTCCTCCCTCCCTCCCTCCCCTCCCTCCCCTCCCTCCCTCCCCTCCCTCCCTCCCTCCCCCTCCCTCCCTCCCTCCCCTCCCTCCCTCCCTCCCCTCCCTCCCCTCCCTCCCCTCCCTCCCCCCCTCCCTCCCCTCCCTCCCCTCCCTCCCCTCCCTCCCCTCCCCTCCCTCCCCTCCCTCCCCTCCCTCCCCTCCCTCCCCGGCCCCATGACCATATGAACCTGAATCCTCGACCCAAAAGTCCGCTCCGCACCAAAAGTCAGCCTCCGGCGCTCACTCGGACCCCGAAGAGGCGGCCATGAAGGAGAAGAAGGGCGGCGGCAAGGCGAGAAGTTTGAGACGCCCGTCTCACTCGGTAGGTCGTGTTTTGCAGGCTTGGTGCGGCTGGGTGCTCGTTTTGGGTGCGTTTTTTTTCTTCTGGTTTTTTGGGTGTCAAAATGGGAGGCCACAAGGGTGGTTCCTTGAAAACCTCCCAAAAAAGGCAGCCCCAAAAAAGGCAGCCTCAAAAATGCGGGCTTTGTTTATTTTGTTCGTTACCCTTATTTGAGACAAACCACTCGGCTTTTGCTGCTTTTGCCTTCGCTGCACCTTGGACCCACACATGTGGAAGAGGCATTGGCAAGAATTTGGGGGCCATTGTGCCTGGCAAAATGGACGAGGACAAAGGCCTCGTTTCCGGGCTTGCCATCATGGCAAGGGAATGTTTGGGATCTGAGCTGATGCTGATTCTGCATGGGTCAGCTGATTGTGTTGCAGACTTTTTTCTTTCATGCGGCTTTGGGTGAAGTTGTTGTGGGCGACTCGTTCAATGCATCGGTCTTGGCAAACTCATTAGAAAAAGAGCATGTGTCACTTTTACAGCAACGCAACCATCATCATGGCCATCATTCTCATCATGGCTCTCATTATGACCATCAGGGAGAACAGTGCAAACTAGGTGTGGAAGCATTCCCTTCAGCGACCACCTTGCTACCCTTCCGGAGTCTTCGGAGCAACCTTGGGGAATTCGAGTCAGATTGCTGTTTGCTCTCGAGTGACCAACTCACGACGGCTTGCGAGACAATGCCACCCGAGACATCCAGTTTGCCCCCGTTTTTTTTGAAAGGCGCGGAAAGGGGCGGGCGAGCAGCGGACCAGCTTTTGGGTGATTCGGGGAGGGCCCCCATGTCTTCTTGGAGGGGCCTCGTGCTGTTCCATGTTCTCTATATCAGTCAGCTTTCCAAAGAAAACCTTGCTTGCGTCTTCTATTTGCCGTATGGCGAGATCTTTTCCTCGAGCCAATTCTTGTTTTTGGAATGGTAGAACTTGCACCCCCCCCCCCAAACGGTGTTTTTCCTATAAAACCACCAATCAGGGGTATCCTCATTAAAAGACACACCCATTTTCAGCCGATGCGTTTGCTCTTTTGTTGCTTTTTTCTCGGGGGTGCGGTCTCGGCTTGGCTGGGAGCCGCTTTTGCCAGCCAGGTCCCGGTGACAGTGCTCACAGGCTTCTTAGGCGCGGATTTTTCGCTTCAAGGTAGGAGGTGGGCTGTGTTAGGCCGCGTGTCCTTCTCTTTAGCTTCCCTGTTCACTCTTGGAAATCCACCAAACCAAAAAAGGTGCCGCTTCTCCCAACTCCGCGGACCTGCGTCTTATGTTCCTTTCACTAGGCGATACGGATAGCTTGGTTCCTCAGACTCAGCAAAAACCTGTTTGCGCTTTTGTTTTTACAGGAAGGTGGCAAAACGCAGTTGCAAGTAAACATCACCCGGGGTTCTCAGGCTTGTTGTTTTTTTCAGGCCAACGCAAATATTTGCCAGTTGGGGCAATCTGGGTGCGCGAAGTGTTAAGGTGAAAAATGGGGTGGTTTCGCTTGGTTTCCCTTAAACCACACTCTCAACAGGGGGTACCGAGCCTCAAAGAAAGACACGCCCATGGTCATTCTCCATCATCTCAAAATCGGCGGTGACCAACCAGCTCCCGTTGGCTTCACTTGGAATTCATGTTTCGCCCACGGGTCCTGATTGCCACTCGAGCTTTGAGAGAGCTTGTCATGCAGAGGGGTAGCCTCATTTGCCTTGTGCCTTACGGACTTCCTCGCTCCACTGCCCATGGCTGGATGTGTGCGTTTCGCTGAGTGTTCGAAGGAAGCTTCGGCGCAGTTATACAAGTACAGAAACAGCAAGCCAACATTCAGAACAAACAACCAAACCACAGAGCCCATTTGAACCTCGCTCGAGGGGGTTTGATTTTTCATTTGAGACAAGCCCATTGCTTCTCTACAACTTACTGGTGCGATAGGCAGGAAATGAGAGTTGGAATCACCCTGAGAAAAACCATCCCTTGTGGTTTCCTTTAAAGGGGATCCCTTGGTTCATTCCCTCATTCCCTAATCAGCACCAGCAAGACAAGGTTGCGGCATTTCTCCCTTTTGGATTGTGGGGAAAGTGCTCTTCAGCAAGTGGAAGGACTGCTGACGCTGGCTTTTGCTTTTCAAGCAAAGCTGACCGGAAACGCAAGGCTGCTCACACAAGATTTGGGAACAAGAGCCCTGTGAGGGAACCTATTTTTTTTTGGTTTCCCGGCAAAGACCAACCCTACCGGTACCCTCAAAGCAAATACACACGCACATACATACCTCCAAATCTCAATGACACTTGTTTTGTGCTTTGCACTGGACCCCCTTTTGTGTCGTGGTAGGCAGCGGGAAGACCACTCTGTTGAACCGCATCTTGAAGGAGCGCAGGGATGCGGCCGTTGAATTCCATTGTGGAGTTGGGTTGTGTCGCGAAGGGACCCCCCTCAAGGGCTGTTGGGGTGTTGGTAGGCTTTCTCTGGCTTTCGTCCGTTGGGTTGGCAGTCTTTTTTGTTGTGTCACTAGGTTGTTTCGATTTGGTTTTGCTGTTGGCAGGAGTTCCCCTTTTGTTCTGTTTTTCCGACATGTTTTCCGTGTCGGTGTGGTTTGGTTGTCGGTTGGTTTGGTTCTGTTGGAGACTTGGCTCGTTTCAGTCAGGGCCCCACTTGCGCGGGTCGTCACTCGCCGACTCGCGGTGAGCCCTTGGCGTCCGCTTGTTGCGAGGCAGTGGAGAAATGAACCCCTGAGAGGCCTGCTGATAATATACCCCGAGAAAAAAAAAGTGGGTTGGAAGCCACGGAAGCCAAGGAACCGGTATGAACAAAGGGTATGTACGGAAGCCACCCTCAGATGTTGGTTTGGATGAGGAGTTTCATGGCAAGCGCATCGGCATCATTGAGAACGAGTTCGGTGAGGCGGGTTCGGCTGGCTGGAAGGACGGAAGGATGGAAGGACGGAAGGACGGAAGGACGGTAGCCCCGGAGTTTCGGGCCGAAGGATCCTGCAATGACTCCACTCAGGCTACATGCATGCATGTTGTTCTTTTGCTTATGTACATAATATATATATATATATATATAATATATAAATATATATGATACGTATATTTATACACGTACAAGTGCCCACATACACAGTCAGGTACCTGCAGGCAGGCAACTTGTTTCTGATATGCATGCCAAATTATTCTGCTCAGGAGGTCGACGCCAATCCAGCTTTTTGTCCGTGGTGATTCGAAGCACATCCACCAATACCACAGCACAGGAAACTGTGTCTTTTCTTGAGGGTATCCTTTTTTGGGTTGGTTTAAAGGGAAATCAAAGAGAACCCGGATCCCTCAAAAACAACAAGCCCATGTACAGTGCCCCAAAGCGTTCAAGTTTGAAAGTGTTTTGCTTTCTGGTGTCGCTACGCTTGGGGTTGCTTTGACTGGTAACCAAAGGGAAATCAAGGCCCCCCTTGAAAAGTCTCCCTTTGCAGACCAACCCATTTTTGACATATCCATATATTGAGTTTGACACTTCTGGTTCAGATTTGCCGTGGTGGAGCATGTTTGGAACCACACAACAGGGGGCTCGAGAAAGGTGGGTTTCATGTTGATCCCCTTACACATATTCACTGCATGAAAGGAATGCAAGTGCCAGGTTTCGAAAAGACACCGCAATGCAGTTCGCTCTGTTGGCCTCTGTTTTCTCACATGGACCCACCTGAGAACCCAGCCAATAAGGGGAAGTCGAAGCAACCAGCAAGGGCCCTATCAGTGTGAAAATCTTCCATGTGCCTAAGCTCCTCGTAAGACATCAAACACCTTTCAGATCTTGGGGTGTTTAGTGTCGGGGTTCAACCTCATTATGTCGTTGAAATGCTTCCGTAGGACCTGGGAAAAATAGGTGGTGCTATATATTTGCTAACATTTTGCTGCTATGCCCATAGACATAATTTTGGTTTCAACATACCCCACAACCGCCTTCGACTCATTTGAGATTCAGGTCCTAGTGCCGTGGATGGACCAAATCCACTCACTTCGCACCGGTTGGTAGTGGTTCATCCCAAGATTGAAATCTGGTTTCGGCCATTCCGACTGGTGTACGTGTTTTATATGGTCCTCGGTATTTGTACCACAACCCATAGAATGGTTTGTCTGAGTGGTCCTCTGTACTTGTACCACAAGCCATAGAATGGTTTGTCTGAGTCAAAACTCCCCCGAATGTTTAGACAACCCCCCGTGGTTGGCTTGCAGGTGGACCAGATGGGTGGGTGGGGGTTGAGCAACAGGTCCTTTGCACGGGATGAATTTTCACGCTAGCCTCCCACTAACTAACATGGAAGTGCACAGACCGCTGTAGAAAGACTACATTCCTCTTGGAAAGGGGGTTTGTGCACAAACCCATGTTGGTGGGTGGGAGGGTAATTCCCCTGGAACTGCAACAAACAATGAATTCAGCCATGGTTTCAATCCACATTTAGGGCATCCACCGTTTGTGGGGCCAGGAGTATTGATCAACCCGCACTGGGTGGATCTTTGGACTTTAACTTTTTGTGAAACTTTGCGGAGTTTCCATTGGACTCAGCAACAGTTAACACCTTTTGCAGAGTCAAGGGAACCCTTTTGGTTGGTTGAAAGGGAAGGGACACTGATGTTCCCGCCATGGGCAAAGTTAGCCCTGGTCAAAGCTGGGGGCCCCGGGGAAAACCGTTTTGCCCCAGTTTTCCCTTTCGGAGGTTGGCATCGACGATAGCCTCATCGAAGCAGGTCCGCTGACCACAGAGGTGCGGTTCTCGGACGTGTTGTGGTCTCCGGACGCCGTGAGAAATTTTCCGGTTGGTCGCCGGGGCCTTGTTTATAGAAAGGGAGAACCAAGAACGAGAAGCCGAAGCCCTTTTTGGGGTCTGCGTCGCCTTTTGGACCTGGCACAAAGGGACAGCACTTGTGGTCTCCATATTTTGACAAGGCGAGCTCTCCTCAGTAACACAATCAATCGAACGAAGGTTCTGGGTATCATTCTGTTCAACCTGCCTGTTGAAGTTGTGCTAAACTTGTGTTGCGTTGATCCTTTTGTGAACAATGGGGCATGGATGGATGTAGAAGATCTTAAGGAGAGCCTTCGTCGCTTTCGAGAAACAAATTTGTTGTGTTGTCGGGAGCTCCAGCATCATCAGCATCACCAGCATCACCAATAGGTCCACATGCCCACCATCGCCAGCATCACCAGCATCACCATTCCTCATACCATTTGTTTGTGCTCTTTTTGGGGCCCCTTCATCGTTTGGCCCCCGATTTTTGGGCTGCAAAACCGTTTCTCGAAACGAACGATGGGATTACTTAAGCCCCTCAAAAAACCCTCCAGGAGTACTGTAGTGATAGGGTGAGCCGCGAAACATCGACTTTTTCCACCAAAATAAAGTTGGACACCACCATTTACAAGGCAATTTTCTGGTGTATAATGTAAGGATCCCTGCACAAGAATGGACGTTTTGTCTTCCCTTCCCAGCCAACTATTGGGCCGAATGGAATGGGATGGATGTTCGGCCCATGTGAGTGGGGTCACTTTGCTTGAGAACTGGTCTAGTTCACTGCCTGCTAAGAACATCCAAGTAACCCAAACCAAACGGCACCAGGATTGCCCCAAGCGGTGCTCCAACCTTGTTTTTTGGCGTTTGCCATCCACTTGGTTCCAGGCAAAGGACTGTGAAACAGTCCCTTTCAAGGCAACTCTGGGCTTCGAAGCTTTTTTTTCAATGGGAGTCTTGAGGCGTAAACTTTTTTTGGGGTTGCCAACCACGCGATGCAGCTCGTAGGAGCTCTTTTTCGATTCATTGGCGTCAAACCTTGAGCTGGTGAGTCGGGGGGAAGAGTCATTTTCAACAGGTGGGTTGGGTCACCAAAAGGTGTGAGCAGCCAATCTAACTTTTCCGGATCCAACTCCCTACGGATCCCGACGCAGGTTGGGTCGAAAGAAGAAAGCAGAGAACGGACCTGAGCTTAAGCTAATATTCTTCCGTACCTAGATCCGTTGGCCGCCCAGTTGGGTCACAAAAACCAGCAAAACCCTAAATCCCGGGCACGGATCTCTGTTGGGTCAGAAAGAAAGTGCAAGAGTTCCTTGGGCTTATTCCCCACTTAACTGCTAAAATTCAACTTTTTGCTCCCGTTCCAACGTCAACCAAGACAAAAAAGGAGACACTACCGCAAAAAAAACAATCGGGTGCCCTGATTCAAAGCTCGGAAAACTGGAGGACCTAGAGAACAACGAAAAGCGGCTGGGTCATGAACAAAAAATGTGGGAGTTCGTTGGGTCACAAAAAGAAGGAGAACTAGGTCTCCCTCAGTAGTGCTCTTTTACCTTTTTTTGGGGGGAGGGTTCCCCTACTAAAATAGACTACCGAAAAAGAAAGAAAGAGAAACAACAACAAAAAACATCGGGTGCCATGAAACTAAGCTCGGAAAACTGGAGGACCTAGAGAACAACCCCCCTAAAACCCGGCCACGGATCCCAGTGGGGTCATCAAGAAAAGTGGAGTTCGTTGGGTCACAAAAAAGGAGAAGAACAAAAGCTCGCCTTCCAACGTCAACCAGGACAAAAAATGGCGAAAAAGGCAAAAGCGGAGAGGAGAACATCATCGAGATGAACAACGGCTGCATTTGCTGCACCGTGCGCGGGGACCTCATCGCCGGGCTCAAGAAGATGGCCGCGGGCCCCCAGGTCGTGCGAGCGTGCGGGCGCCTTTTTGTTTGGGAGTTTTTTTTTTTTTTTTTTTTTTTGTGTGTGTGTGTTTTTGGTTTCTTCATTTTTTGTCTTCTCCTGGGGTTTCCGAGCCATTTCCCTTTTTGGAAGCTCCAAAATTGACCGATTTGCGTGTCCTTTTTTTTTTTTTAAGGGCGAGCAGGGTTCGACCGGTGTGTTTTTGGTTTTGCACGTTGCTTTTGGACACCCTAACACCCCTTGGTTTCAAGTTGGAAACTCACCAATTTGGGCCCTACTCGTTCTGGGTCGATCCCAAGAAGCTCTGGAGCGGAATTTGGGCTAGGGTTCCGGGTTCGGGTGTAGGGGCTTGCAGATACCTGGCCTTACTTATGTCTCTAATCCCCTGAGAAAGTTGCTGGGTACCAAGCATGTCTTTCACCTTCCGAACCCGCTGGATCGGCCAGGGTAACTTGCCATGGTCAAACGACATGGAACCTTTAGCAAGAAAACATAGACAACCATAAGGGTTCCTCTCAGGGAATCATGACCTCAGCATGACACTACTTGAAACTGGAAAAAATGCATTGCACATTTTGTGGCCAAACGTCAGGTGAGTGTACCCGGGGATGACTTTTGAGGGGGAAGATGTTTGTTCGTTCAGTCAGCAAACCTTTAACAATTTGTCGTTGTCATCGAGTCCAGGCCCCACAAGTTGCCTTTCAAGTGTCAACCTTCCCGCCGCGTCAACTCTGCACCTTGTGTTTTTGGCTGGTCGTTTTCCTTCCGCATTCATGCCAGGGCCCAAAAAGGACGCCTGTTTTGTCGACCGCTGCCTTCATGTGAGTCCTTCGAGTGCCTTCGGTTTTATCACCCGACGATCCACGCCTCCCATCTCCGAACTTCGGAGCTCGCGAGGTGAAGAACTCCATCAAGAACGACAAGCCCCTGGACGGCGCCGGGAAACTCGACATCTTGGGACCGCGCCGAGCCCCGAAGACAGCCCAACCCGTCCTATTCATGGCGGGTGTGTGAGAACACCCCACTAAAAAGGGACACCCCTACAAATCAACCATTTCTTTTTTTATCCATCCATTACTGTTGACTTGCCCCAAACGGTTTCCCTCCAAACTAAACTGGACGCCCACCCTCTTGAACCAGGGTTTGTTCATCCTGGGTTCCCATTGCTGGAGGATACTTCAGGCGATGGAAGCTTCCACATGGAAACTTTCCAGGGGGTCCTTTACCTGACGCATCGGAACTCAACTCGCAATCGACATCGAGATCGATTCGATCTTTGAGGTCGAAATCGCAAGTTCTTTTTCCACATATACTGCGGATGAACAGAATCCTGCACTTGTTGGTAGGTGGTTTGTCCCACTGCTTTTTTCGGGTTTCATCCATCCCAAGTGTTGCCGATCGGCGTGGATTTGTCCATCCACAGTATGTCAGGCAACCCTTAGTTGGTGCTTTGGATTGCTGGTTTGGGGACCTCCTTCACCACCACACCACCGATTCAAACCACAAAAATTGGAGGAAAGCCGATGCATAACACCCCAGAGGACAAAACAGAAAAAATCCAGGTCATCCAAGCCCCCGGGGCTCCCAACCAATCCGAGGGAAGCCGAGGCCACCGAGAGGGGTCCCTGGGGACCCGCCACTTCCCCCCAGCCTTGAGCTCGAGGTCATCATCGAGACCACCGGCCTGGCGGATCCCGCGCCGGTGGCGGCGGGTCTCGGGAGCAAAGTGGGGCCGGTGGCGGGGGGCGAGATTCGGACGCGCCGCGGAAAAAAAAAGACGCCAGGGGAATGAAAGCACGGCGGTTGTGTGTGTGTGTTCTTTTTTTTCTTCTCCTCCTTCTTCTTTGTTTCCTTTTTTTTTTGCAGGGGAATCGAATCAGACACCAGGGTTGCTTAGGTGGTGCGAACGGATGTTGTCCATCCGCAGCAAAACCAGACTTTTCCTCCTGGGAAGAAAGATGCTTGTAAGCGCATGAATCATCGGCTTGTTGGCCTGTCAAAGGGGATTTCAACTTGATGTGATGATGTTGCAGCGGAAATATGTGGGACACCGCCGACGATATGATTTTCCTATAGGAGCCCCCTAAGGAGTTCACGAAAACAAACGAACCGAAAGGAAGCATTGGGCTTCCATTCCCAAAACCATGCTCATCACATGGCGATCGCCAATTGGTGCTAGTGCCAAGCGTTGCCATTTGTGCCCACTCAAATGCGACAATGTGTCCAACACGGAGTCGCAACCGTTTTTTTCCCCCTTTTTCTTCTTCTTTTTTTTCCCTTTTTTTTTTTTTCTTCTTCTTCTTCTTCTTTTACTTATTTATTTATTTATTTATTTATTTATTTATTTATTTATGTATTTATTCATTCATTCATTCATTCATTCATTCATTCATTCATTCATTCATTCATTCATATATTCATTTTTTTAAACATATATTTATTTATTTATTTATTTATTTATTTTTATTAATATCATTACTATTATTATTATTGTTATTGTTATTATTATTATTATTATTATTATTATTGTTATTATTATTATTATTCTTATTACAAGCATTCGATCAGTTTGAAGCCAAGAAGGAACTCCCAAGATCTGCTCGGTCTCAAGTTGCTTGTTGTCGACCCTCGGCTTGGACTTTTAAGCCAATCTATGGCGCATTGTTTTGACACATCAATTGGAGCCATCAGCTCGCATTGCACCCAGAGTACTTTTTGTTATTTGTTTCAAAGTGCCTGATAAGTTTTGGCAGGGCCCCGATCAGTCGACTCGATCCTTCTGGCAGAAAGCATGGTTGCACTTCGAGGGGTCGCAAGTGCTTTGGGGACGTTTCCTTTGGGATCCCTTTATGTTATTCCAAATGACCGGCCCCAGGAAACAAGATCACCCGCTTCCAGTTCTTTCGGGCCCAAAACTCCCAGCTTTCATGTCTGGGGCTGAGCTGCCCGAGGCCCAGACCTTTTTCGCGGACGACTACGTGCAGCAGAAGCTGCCGGGAGCCTCGGAGCTCCGAGCCTCGAATGGCCCAGGGAACTTCGAGATCGGCCCTGCAATCGAATGGCTGACCCCGTAAGCAACCCCAGCTCAAAAACTCGGCTGGTCACGGGTGATGTTTTTCCCCCCCCCCCCAAGAGTCTAAGAGTGGTCTGATTCCCCAATATTCAGGGAGAAGCAATTTCCCGGTTACTACACCGGGGTTGAATACGGGGTCAACATTGGCCGGGAGAGCCGTGCAACGAGTGAATGGTCCGGCTGAAAACCTACGGATTAGTTCGAACACATTCTTCAGAGAAGCAGAACATTTCTCCCGGGGACAAAACACATATCATGTCCCAAATCTCCTTTATAGCAGGTTTGCAATTGTTTATTCCGTGCATCCAACATGACACGTTGGAAAGGCCATCTTCAGTGAGTTTCCCCGCGGGGTGATATTTGAAGGGCATAGCGGCTTCACGTGTTCACGATACAGGGGCAGGAACAGACTGGACCCTACCTTTTTGTAATTGCGGATAATAGCGGAACAGGGCCAATGGGAACCCAGTCGGCCGGGTCCATTAAAAAGAACATGTTGAGTTCCGACCAACTCGCTGGGGGTTTGTTTCAAGGGTCATGTTGAGGTTGTCATCCTAGAATGAACCCGGAACTAGTATGGTCGTCTTGTTGAGGGTACCCCCCCCCCATTTTTGGTGGTTAAAGGGAAACCAAATGAGTACCCACCATTTTGGGGGGTCCCAAAAACGACACCCCCTCCCCCCCAAAAAAGGTAAGAACACATTGCATACAGTTGAGTGAACGTAGATGGCACAATCCCACAAGAGAATCGTGCCATTTTCTAACTCACTCTGTTGCAAAGAAAACAGGAGTTCGTAAAGGAAACAGGTTTTCGTCTAAAATCCACCCGAACATCACCCTCCCCCCAAAAAAATGCAGGTTCCTTTGGCAATTTGGTGCAACGAAAATCAGATCAGCTCACCCAGGCTGATCTTGGCCACCAAGAAGTCTCACATGGGTATGGGTGAAAATGAAGCCACCAGGAATTGGACCGCAGGTTTTAGTCCATGGCAACCCATTTACCAGGGCAACCGGTTACCCTATTTTTGACCCTATTGTATGTTGGGGTTACCCTATTTTGGGGTTACTCTATTTACCAGTGTAATCCATTTACCAGCGCAATCCATTTTGGGGTTACCCTATCTTTGACACCCACAGCCATTTGGTCCTCAGGTTCCTGGACGGCATCGTCACCCTGGTGGACGCGAAGCACCTCATCATGCACCTGGACGAGGCCAGATGCTTCGGGCTTTGCATGGAAAAGAGGGCTCGAGAAACAGCTGCTGGGTCAAAAATAATTGGTAACCCCAAAATGGGTTGCCGGGGTAAATGGAGACAAAGACTAAAACCAGCGGTCCATTTCCTGGTGGTTTCATTTTGACCCATACCCAACTAGAGAGAAAGAGCCAGCCAGAGAAAAAGGGTGTGTTTAAAGACACAGACACACACACACAGATACACACTAAAACGAGTCTGATTTTTAGTAAGCCACCACAGAAGTGGTTCTGGTGCTCGGGTGGACATGAATCCCCACCCCAAAGAGTCACAGAGAGACCACTCATGAGGGAATATTTTTTTCAGGTTGGTTTAAAGGGCAGTAAAGGACAGGGTTGGGCAAATTGGGGAAACATATAAACATACTCCAGCCTGCGGGCATGTTCCCAACCTGGGTACACCGGAGCAGCCACATGCGCTTTGAAGGTCACAAGTGGGAACCCTGCAACTTTGCGTAGAACCCAAAGGATCCCTTTTTGGGAAACCTGATTGAAGGGAGCAACCCCCAAATTTCTTGGCCGCCGGGGTTTCTTCCGTCGAAAGATCGTACCGACGTCCGAAGGCCCCCTTGTCCCGAACAAAAACAACCCCATGGGGTCTGTTGTTTGTTTTAAATATTCGGCTTATCTGTTGGTTTCCGTTCAAAGCCACCGGGAAAAGGGGTAGGCTTCCTTTCTGGTTCCCCTTCGAAACGGATACGTCCAACTAGGAGAAGCCGGAGGGAGTGGAGAACGAGGCTGTGGAGCAGGCGGCTTCGCCGGATCTTTTTGTCGAAGGTTGGAGGCTATGGATACCCGTCTTCTTTTGAGGGAACCCCTTTTTGCTTTTTGGGTGGGTTTGGATGGGAAACCAAAGGAAAGACAAACTCAACTGGGCATGCTTTTTGAGGAGCGGAAATCTCTTGGTTGAACGAAGCAAAGAAAGCCACCCATTTTGGGGGTCCAAATCCCTTGAAGCATATCCGCATACTCACGATATTTGTTCCGCGGAAATCATGGGTCATTCCGCACTCCGGACATTTTGTGGCTGGATGTCGCTTGAAATACAAGGGGCGTCCGTACCTGGCGGTTCTGGGGGTTACCTCGAGGTTGCCCGACTGTGATCTGGGTTCCCTCTGAAATGGAACACCCTGTGGCAGGGGTTCATTATTAGGCCAACATTGCAGGGTACTTTCCGTACATTTGCAGCCCGATCAAGTGGGGAAAAGGAGCTCCAGATGTTTTGTTGCCAAAAGATGGCCGTTGCGGTTCCAAGATACATTCCGAACGATGTCACTGATGGTGCCAGCTGATGCAGTCTTCAGTGTGCTCAGCATGCCGTTTTTATTTGACGGGTAGGGGGGCTCGGGAAAATGCCATCCTTTTGTATCACAAGGAAGGAATATTTGAATTAGTTTCAAAAGAGGGGAACACGCCAAAATTGGGGGACCCTGCCAAATTCCAGTGGGCCGGGCGAAGCGACAAGCGAAAGGTCGCCTTTGCCGACCGGATCGTTCTCAACAAGTGCGATCTCGTGGACGAGGCGACGTGTGCGGCGCGCGCGCGCGCGCCAGCTCGCCCGCGTTGCCGGGTCGGCGCGTTGCCGGGGCGGTGGAGCCGCCTTGCCGTTTTTTTTTTTTTGCTGGTTGATCGTTGAGTTTTTTTGTTCTTTTCGCCCGAAGTGCTCCCGTTGAAGCGCTCCCTCGTTCTAAGGGCGGCTAAGGGCGCTTGGAAGTGGAGAATAGACTGGTTGGAGGGCAGGACGCAAAGCTCGCAGCATCGTTTTGCCCGGGTGGGTTGGTTTCCATTTCCGGAAAAGAAGGATGCCAATAAGTAATTACGTAGAAGCATGCGGCAGTTTTGCAGGGAAGGGTTCTAGGGTGCTCACCCTTCGAATTCAAGATTCAAATTCTCAGAAGGGAGCTCTGAAGGTGGTCTTTTTGCTCCCAGAAAGGAAGATGTTCTGCTCCTAAAGTTGGAGTTTGGATTGGGTTGGACAGTTTGGCATTGCCATTGGTATTGGTATTGGAGAAGTCGGATGATTTTCTTGGAATGCTGCTGTCATTAGGACAGTATTCCCTGAGGATAAACCCAGAAGAAACAAATATGACAGCTCGAGTTGATCTGGGTTTGCCAGTGATTTGACGGTGTTCCAGGTTCTTTTTCCCCATTTACCTTCTCCACAAGAAGCAGGGGTTCAAATCCACATCCAAGCAATTCAATCCACCAACTCAGCGATACCTGATCGGATGTTTGTGGAGGTTCTGAGTTCCATTTCATTTGGTGTCTTTGTTTATGGGACCCCCAACATAGCATCGGATTTCCTTTTGCATTTCCTTTAACACCACCGACATCAGGCTACAAAAAGGGGTACCTCAAAAAAGACACACCCAAATGAACCCAATTTCGGGTTCTCCTTTAAAATCACCAAAACTAGAGGGTTTCCAAACAACAACCACCAACTCCAGGGTGTTTTCCCCTAAAACCACCAATTCCAGAGGGTTTTCCTTCAAGGACCACCCAAAAACCTGGGCACCCCGCTACCAAACAAGGCGAGCCGCCCATCTGCCAAGTGAGGCGCACCTGGAGGAGGTCGAGAAGCTCGGGCCCCGCGGGTCGATCCGCTTTTTGGTGTTGGGGTGCCCTCTTTCGTGGTGGGTTTTCAACGGAAACCCCTCCTGGTTTTGGTGGTTTCAAACGAAAGCCATTTGGTTTTTGGTGGTGTCAAAGAAAAACCCTCCGGGTTTTTGGCGGTCTTGAAGGAATACCCACTTTTTTGGTGGGTTGTAAAGCCACCCCCCGTTTTTGGTGGGTTGTAAAGCAACCTGCCATGGTTTGTGGTTTCAAGCAAAACCAAAAGGACCACCGAAGCCTTTTGGTGGGGTCCGCTAAGAAGGACACACCCAAATGAGTCTCTCTTTTTTGAGGGAACCCCTGTTTGGTTGGTTTTAATGTGGTGGCACCATTTTTTTTTTAAACTTTTTTTTTTTGCGGGGTTCTTCAAAAGCATCATGCGCATATGAGCGGACAATACTACTGGTCGTCTACGGTTTATTTGCCGACAAGGTGAAACCCGAACAGGTCTCCTGCGGTTGATTTGGGGAGGAGAGATGGGGGGCCTAGTTTCCTTAGGTTGCGAGCACAAAATCAGGGAGGCCCACCTACATGAACCAGCAGTATAATGAGGCAACATCCGCCACTCAAACACCTGGATGGGTTTCAGGGACGGATCGCAACAGAACAGTTGAACAGGACCTGGATGACTATTTCCCCACTTGCCAACGGATCGCACACGAGCAAAATGGGCAGGTAACCCCCCAATCACCAACCAGCGAGTCACAATCAATAAGCACATGGACCCGCATTGGCTCAGCCCTTGCGCAGATCTCCAAAAGTGGGCTAATTCTATTGATTTCGGTTGGGCATGGTACCTGGTTGTCACTCACTCTATCCCACCAACTAACATGGAAGTGCAAAAAGGCCCTTTCCAAGAGGAAAGTGGTCTTTCTAGAGGGGTCTGTGCACTTCCATGTTAGCTGGTGGGAGGGTGTAGTTACCTGCGGATTCAGAGCCCACTCGCCATTGCAGCCTGACCATTCGTGACTGACGGTCATATAGGTATGGGTCAAAATTAAGCCACCAGGTTTTAGTCAATGTTTCAATTTACCAGGGTTTCATTTCGGGTACCTATGTTTGACCCACGGCCATATCCCTCCTCTGATTTCCCTTGTGACCGGGCTCCGAGTCAGTATTGGAGGTTGAGCGATGGGATGTCCCATCCCCAAAGCATTCCAAGCAGGGGCCAGTCCAATTTCCCAACCAGCTGATTTAGAGGATCTTTTTGCAAATCAAGTTTTTGGATGGATGCATTCTTCGAGGAAGGGTAATAACCCCATGGTTCGTCAGTCGTTTTTTGAGGGGATACCACTTTTGGGACCCTCTTCGATACCTGCAGGGTAGCTTCTTGCCCCCTTTCTGAGCCGCCATTCCTTTGGCGGCTTGGAAAAATTCTCCAGGAAGGGGTGGGAAGGACCTCAATCCCATTGGGGTTTCCAGTCGGATCGTGCAGTTCCCTGAGAGGGTCAGTCCAACTCACTCCCTGAGAGGCTCGGACTTTGGTTTCCCGGACCTCAGCGGATCGAGTCGATTTGTCGAATTGGTTTGATCGCCTGGGGCTGAACATCCGCGCGGGCCGAAAAATCCGCGCCGCAAAGGGGGCAACACCGAGGCGCATCCGGATGATCAACGAGTCGGCGGGGGTCCCAACGACTTGCTCCCAGATAAAATGGGCCGATCCCTGCGCCCCTGGGGAGCGGGTCCTGAAGCCCATCTTTTTTTTTTCTTTCTTCTTCTTCTTCTTCTTTTTTTCCTTCTTTTTTTTTTCTCTCTTCTTATTTTGTTTGATCTTGGAACCAAGCGCCCCGAGCCTTGTTCCAGCGCGCCCCGAGCTTGAAGCATTGGGTTCTTAGGTTACCGCATCAACTTGTGCCCCCCCCCTTTTTAAAGCTACCGGTGATACGTGGAAAACCATTGTTTGTTGGTATTTACAGGGGAATCGAATCATTCCATGGTTTCTTAGGTGGTGCGTTTTATGGATTTCGTCGATTTCGTCCATCCACAGTACGAATCACCTTTTCCGCCAGAGCTTGTTGTCAGAGGCATGATCGAATCGCCAAGCTTGGTCGGTGGTCTCGGTTGAGGTGCCGTTTTCTCCTCACACACTCAAAGGAGACTTTGGAACCCTAATGCGGGGTATAAATTGCGTGACAGTTGCATCGCGGTCTATTTTCTCCGTGGGAACCATTTCAATTTCCAGCAAGAGTCATGCTTTGGATGTGTTTGTGAACGTGCCGTTCACCTCTCAAAGAAAGGGTGGGTGGTGGGTTGACGCCACACCCCGTGGTTTGTAGGTTTTCGCTGGCACATGATGGTCAACAGATGTGCTGGCAATGAAACCAGCGCTCCAAGAGATGCGCCAACCTTGTGTGTGCTACATTCCGGTGTTCTTCGGCTTGTCCACCCGTGCGATTTTTCAGATGCTTCTGCAATGTGTACAAAGATTTCGTGTGATCCTTCCCTGACGAAGACGCCTGAGACGAAGGGGAAGATGCATGAGGCAGAAGTCGCACAAAGGTGCAGGATATCCGTCAGACTGCTCACCCTTGCGCTGCCACTCACGCTGGTGCACGCTTCGGGTTTCGGATCTGGGGGGTCCTCTTGGGGCACCAAAGGAATAAATAAGTATATATATATATATGTATATATATATATATATTCGACATCACTTTTGTGCTTGTGTTTTGTGTTCCGTGAAACCAACTCGCATGATTGTCTCTTGCTGTGGTGGGCGTGTCTAATGCCCTGAGCAAATCGATCTGGTCACGTACCCGTGAAACAATGGGGTGATGACCCCATTCCTGAGGGATATTGGAGAAGTAAGGGTACCACGTTGGCGTGGTTGCTCTTTGTCATGCTACCCTTTTTGGGTTGGTTTAGAAAGACAACCAAAGAGAAAAGCCACTATTTCTGAATCGGTTCCCCTGGTTTTAGCTGCTTGGGGTCAACGCTACCAAATTATCCTGAAAGGATGGGTTGCCATGTGGGTGTTTCCGAAAACTTGTGTGCTCTTTTGTGGTTGCCCTGTTTGGGCCTTCTCAAAGCGAGCCCAAGAGGAAACACCGAGCATTTGTTTAGGTCCCCTACTTTGACACAAGCTCAGAGCCCAAATCAACATGTGGAGCTTGGGAAACGATCATCAGCAGCTGTTATTGGTGTTCTAAATGGCTAGGGAGGCCGAGCATTACGTTTGTGATCGCCCTGGGACACGGCGATTTTTCTGCTTGAGCCTTCCAAAAGTTCTTGCGAGGGACTTGGTAGGTTAGTAAGCCTGGGTATAGCCCACTTAAGAGACTTGTAGGCATGGCTGTTGTGGCTTCAGGCTTTCTACTAGCCACGTACCAAGTATTTTTTGCCCCTTTAAGTAGGGCTTCAGCTGATTTCGGCAACCGCGATTTCTGCTTGAGCCTTCCTATTCCATGCGAGGGAAAGATGCCAAAGCCTCATGAGGTTTGCTCAGTCTACTTGGATGATCAATCCACTTGCAAGTGGTTTACAACCGCTATAAGGGTTGCCAGCACCCCAATTACCCCAGCCCCAGTTGTGCGCCATGGTTATAGCCTAAGTGAGTTGAACATCCACGTCGCGAGAGGTGAAGATCACGAGAACGTCCCAGAGCAAGGCAGGGTTGGTTTTGCAAAGCGGACCTCAAGTGTCTACCTCAAAAAGCAGGGAGGAGGGGCTTCATCAGCACCAACTAGGATATAGGGCTCCTATACCACGGCCGATCAACACTTGTTATAGACAACCATACCCGGACCACCTTTGCAGGGGAACCGAGAGGATGTTTGAACTCCTGGTTGCAAGACACACCCACAATTTGTGTAGCGTGCTAGCTTTTCTCCCAGTCGAGCGAGTAATCATTCGAGATCGCGACACAGATCCAGACTCCACCCGCCCGCCCCTTTGGAGGCCCAACCTACTCATGAAGCGGATTACAGTCATGGTAAGGGAACCTCCAAAGAACAGCGCTTACCCAGGGTGAGTTTGTAGATTGCCCATGTTCCCTTCGGACTACAGGGGATGAAGAAATCAACATGAGGGAGTTGTGCCATCTTTCACCGAACGGTACTTTGGGGTGTGGTTCCCTTTTCGGTGGGCTTCTGAGATTTGGGTCCGCTGCTATAGAACCTTTTTCCTAACTCAGAACCCATCGACTGTTTCCCATAGCGAAAGTTCTGCCGCCCCCCCAAGCAAACACATGGGAGATTCTGCGCAAGTGCAAGCAATACTCAATTGGCATTGGCAATGCTGACCCAACCCAGACCGTGATCGAGATCCCGCCAACCCAACACACACCTTTTCCACTAAAACGGCTTCACAAGACGTGGCGGTGTTGAAGGGGCCGGGTTATATTAAAGCAGGTCAACATGAATTGGTGGGGGCTGCTTGAAACAAATGCTGAACCACGCATTGGTGCGTTCCTCCATTTAAAGCCAAACCCACCCAGGAGCCGTTCATCGTTGCAGATGAACATGCGGACCTCACAGCCGTCATTTGAGGAGACTCCTTTCGGACAACAAAGAACATCTTTTGGGGGTCCAGGTGAGTTTACTTGGTGGCCCCCGGCCATAACTCCATTGAACCCACAACCTAGATAGCCAAGTTGCTGCTTTTTTCAGTCACTGTTGCTGGTTTTTGGGGTAAAGTGCATGGAAAAAAGCGATCGCAACTGGCGATCCAGGAAGTTAAACCCAGTTTAGAAGGCCCCCAAAAAGGATTCATTGGGAAGTGCGCTTCCATCCTTCAGATTTCCCGAGGGAAGGGGCGAACCGGTAAGCCCAAGTCTCCAGGACCCCCAAGTGGGTGTGGCTCAAATTAAAGAGCTAGGGTTTCGCAGGTTTTAGTCACTAGTTCCATTTCCCAAGGTATATCAAGGTGCGATTTTGGCACATGTCTTCGAGCCAAAGCCAAGTCGAATTTCATGCTTTGTGTCACTCTTGGGATTTTGGGGGACCGGAGCCCTTTTCAGGTTCGGGAACAAATTGGGGGGAGTCAGTTCCCTGACTCGTTTTTTTCTTTTCTCCTTTTCTTCCCGTCTCGTTGGCATCGGCTTCAGGGACATAGCTCTTACCCCAGTCCGTTTGGACTGGGTTTTCGTGGCAGGGATTCCGCCCAAGCGCGAGAGCCGGAACGTCGGGTTTCGGTGCTTCCCGGCCATCCTAAGCTTTGAGTTGGTTTCGTCGAGTTCAAGCCACAAGTCGCTCACTTTTCGCCAGGTTGTTTTTCTTTGTCCAAAAACGGGCAGCCCGGAGACGGGGAAAAATGGTCCTCGCTTTCCCTCCTTGCAAGCCGCTTTCAAGCGGATGCCCAACGTTTTGCATGCGGCGAAAGACGCACAAGGCTTCCGGCTTTTGAGGTCCTTTGCCCCGAAAGAACAACCAAGTACTCCCCTACAGATTTTCATGGAGCACAAAACGCCCACCTTTGTAGAGGAAGCCCCCCCCCCTTTGCAGCCCGGTGAGTAAGGCAGCTTCCGCTTTTTGTTTTTTCCGGGAGGTTTCCGCTGGTCGCCCTCCGTTCTTAAGCACCAACCCCGCCGAAATCGATCGAGGCGTTGACGAGTTTTTTCTGGGGAGGTGGACATGGACTTCATCCTGGGGATCGAGGCCTTCAACTTGGACAAGATCCTGGAGATGGATGATGCCTTCTTGGCGGCCGGGGCGCCCGGACCTACCTATGGTTGGCGGGGGGGAAGGGGGGAAGGGTTGGGGGCAGGGAAGAATGGCGAGATGGACGGGCGCCTTGGGGTCGGTCTGTTGCAACCAGCTTGGTTGCCAAAAGTGTGGGAACACTGGGTTCCAACTGCAATGTTGCAACCTTGAGTGCTGTTTTGAGTCCATGTTGAGAGTAGCCAAAGGAACAACTGTAGCGGTTGCAGCGATGCTCAACCCAAGTGAGTAAGGTGTGTTGGTTCGCTTACCCGGGCTATAGCCTCACCCTCACTGGGAAGGTTGGACATCCAAGTTGCAATCCAAACTCTGTGGAACAAGTTACTCGCTGTAAATGTAGAATCACTATGTCAGGTTTCGGTGAGTAGATGTGACTGATTCGCTTGTAATATACACCTTTGTACAGCAGAGGGGTTGCCTTTTGGCCTCCCTTCTTTGCTTGAACATTCAGGGACTGCAGTTTAAATCATCCCATCATTTTCAACCACTTGGCGCTTTTGGATGCCGTCTCTTTGCACCAATTTGGAATTGGCGAATTTGAACCTCAGTTCCTTTTGAAACCAACAAAATCAACTGCCCCAAGGTCCAACCCACCAAATCACCAAGGCCTAAGCGGACATTGCTTGACCGGCGGGTAGCCGGAGAGGGGGCGTGTCCCTTTCGGGGTCATTGTGAAGGAAAGAAGGAACAACGTGCATATCCCGTTTTGGGGTGGGTTCATACCCTGGAAAGAAGCCCAAAAGTGCCCGCATGTTCGGTGGACAAAGTCCTGTACCTAAGAAACCCTGGTTTCTGATGCTTCCCTTGTAAATGCCAACAAGCAATGATTTCAGCCACGGTTTCCAAGTGGCGCTGTTCCGGATTTCGCAGCCATCCACAGGGCGGAGTTCCGATGGCGGCGTGATCGTTTTCGCAGGACGACCAGGAGCATCAGCATGACGACCGCGTCACCTCCTGTGGCATCCACGTGAAGGGCGAGGCATGGGGTGCGAGGGTCCGAGGGTCTGAGCTGTGGGGGTTCGGCGAGGAGGGGGGGTTGGTTTAAAGCGACAGGAAGGGCTTTGACTTGTCCTTTTGCGGGGTGTTCGGTTTTCGGGTTGTCCTTCTAGTTCAAGGGAGACCAAAATGAAACCGGACCCCATTTTAGATCCGAAAGTTAGCTGCGGTATCTCCCGGAAACGACCCCCAGCCGCCTGTCCCCACCGTGACCAGGCTTGCCAACATTGCCATCACCACCTGGGTGCATCTAAGTAGGTTGGGAAAAGCGAAAAGTGGGCATGAGGGTCCAACATCGGGAGCCTTCCTTCTTGAGCCAGCCTCAGGTGCGAACAACTCCTGAAGAAGGTTCTGGTTCCTAGGTTCCTGGGCGCATTTTGAGAGTTAGGGGTTGCAAATCGCCATGGTTGAGCCTCATTTTGCATGATTGCAGATCAGGAAGCAAGCAGCCGCACCAAACCCTCTACCCGTCCACGCGGCCACCAGTCCACCGTCCGCCCTTCCATCCACCCCTCCACCTCTCCGCCTCTCCCCTGTCCAGGTTCACCAGCAGAGGCTCAACGAGTGGCTGGCCTGGCTCCTGAAAGAGCCCTGCCCCAAGTTCGGAGTTCGAGTGCCGGAGGGTCGGCCGAGAACTTGGGCGCCTCCCAAAAAATGGGCGGCTCGGCCTTGGGGGTGCCCTCGTTTTTATGGCAAGGGGAAGAAGCCAAAAGGAGAACCAGGGCTTCAGGTTGCTTCTGCATGTCTTCATGTCAGCTGGATGTTAGGTCTGAGTTCAGACACCACCGGAAATTTCAAGACAAATGGTCTTGGATCCGCAGAGACGGCTCTTCGCGCCATGTCCACTCTTCTAGGGGTTGATTCCCCCTTCTTTTCAACCATCGTTCTTTTGAAGAATCCGCCGTTTCCGAGTTTCCACTGGGATTTTTTGCTGGTTCCCTGAAAAGACTCGGATCCCTGGAAAGGAATGGGACATGGAAGGTAGCCCTAGAAATCTCTCCCCTCTTCACCCCGGGGCAGCGGGCAGCGCTCGGGCAGCCCAGCCGCTCGCACGCTCGCTCGGCCTTTCCGGAGGCGTGGCGTGGACCTCTTCCGCACGAAGGGGGTCTTGGCCGTGCAGGGCATGAAGGAGAAGTTCGTGTTCCAGGCGCCTGGGGGTGGCCGCTCGTTTTTTCTTTTTGGGGGGGGGACAGGGGGATTCGGGGCTGGGTGGGTTGGGTTTGGGCAGGTCGGGGGATTTGGTTTCCCTCAACCAACATAACCAACCTCGAAAAGATACACCCTTAGGCGGGGGGGGTTCCCCCGGAAGGTCAGCCAGAGTGTTACGCGGATGGAAGCTGACGGGTCAAACCGGACTCTCGCACGGAGTCAGCGTCGAAAGGTGGCAAGAAACCGGCAATTGGACATGAAGTGGGGCTCCAATGGGTTGGTCTAGGGGGTACTCCCAAATGATCGTTTTCCTTTGCCATTAAATTCAATCCCACAACGGGAACCCCAAAAGAGACACCCAAAGATCTCGGCGGACTCCCTCGGTGGATTCCGCGCGCCCTGGCTTGCCGCAGCGAGTCACGAAGAGTTCCCACTTGGTTTTCCCTGGCAATTCTTTTCTCCGCCGTTCTTCCGCCCATTCCTTTCCCGCATTCTTTTTCCTCGGCTTTTTCGCAGCCTGGGCGTTTGAGAGGCAAAGGGGGGGCTGAGAGCGAACCCCAAAGTGTGGTTTTAGGCGGTGCACATGGCCTTCAACGGAGCGCCCCAGAAGACCTGGGCGGAGGAGGAGGAGTCGGGGCGCCCCAAAACTCGGTCGCGTTCAGAGGGCGGCAGGCGGCAGGCCGGGCTCAAGGGAAGGTCCCCGGGAATGTTGAAACCATTGGCAGGGGAGCCGACTCGGATTTGAGGGGTGGTGCGATCAAAAGTTTCGCACGCATCCACGGAATTTGCTTTTGGGGTCAATTAAAACCAGGTGGGTGAACAAAAATGCCGGGGCCAGCTGATTTAGAAGATCTCCTTCGAAAGCAGGTGGTTTTGGAATGTATCCTTCCGAAGGATCCTGGTAGGACACCCCCGCTTGTTTTCTTCTACCCACCCGAGGCGGGTGTGCAAGCTGACCTTCATCGGCAAGAACCTGAACCGAGAGGAGCCGATGGCGAAATCTCCGCGGAGTCGATCTCTGCGCGATCTTGGTTCGGACGCAAGGCGCTGCTTTGCTCTTTTTTGGCGCGCTCCGGACGCAAGGCGATGTCGGGCTCAGGGTGCCCCCGATGTCTTAGCTGTCGGCTTTTTTTCTTCTTTTTTCTTTTCTAAATTATTTGCAATCGGTTCTGTTCCTTTTAGTGGGCTGCAAAGCACAGACATTTTTTTGCAGGCGCTAAAGCCATATTCCCCAATCTTGGTCGGTTTGACAAAGAAACTGTGCCAATTTGAGGTGAGTTTCCTTTTAGTGGATGTCCACAAAAGGGCACCATACATGGACCCAATAGCTGAGAGTAGATGGCACAATGACTAAGCCAAAATGGGTTGGAATTCTGCGCTGCTATTTCCCATACCTTCCCATGGAGTACACTGAAATCGGGTCCTCGGATGGAAAGCAAGGACCATCGGGACGTTGGACACTGAACTGATCCCCCCGATTCCAAGGAAGCTCGGACTTTCGAAGAACTGTTTGGGCTGTTGGAGGGTGCTTGGGGGGCGTCAGGAGGAATCAACAATTCCTTGTTTCCCGACAAAGCAGCTAACAAAATTCTCGAACTTGGTTAAACCAGACCCGAGAGAAGAGTCTGCTTAGGGAAACTCACAGGAGATTGTGAAACAACACTCATCTTGCTGGTGCTCAGTGGGGAATGAGAAATGGAATGACACATACAAACCATCCAACTGGTGGTTTTCTTTAAGGGACCCTGGGTTCATTCCCACATCCCCTGCTGAGCACCATCAACTCGTCTTGTCGTTCTCGCCCAATCCGACCCGCCGAGACCCTGCTCAAAAGCCCGCAGCGTCGGTAGCTGAAAAACATGGAACGGGCACAAGGAAGGTGATCAGGTTGCAATTTCAGCCCCAGTCTTCTGTTTTCTTTCAGACCAACTCCAAAAAGGCGTCTCAATCTCTCCAAAGCATCGATAGCCCTATGTGGAGTCCTCAGCCTCTCGGCATTCGGGCCGAAGGAGTCTGCAGAGCAACCCCGGACAAGAATCCCCTTCCAGCCGGGAGCAAAGCCTACCTTCTTCTCAGCCAAAGGTGATTCTTCGAACCCCTGACTACCTTCTTCCCATTTTGGGTGTCCTCTTTTTCAAGAAAGGGCCGTCCCTCACGTCTTGTGGCGGCCAACCCTCGCTTCCACCCCGGCGACAACCCCCGCGGCAATTCGCCCGGTAGCGCGGAGCGCGCGAGCGATGGACGCGACGAAGCTGGAGAAGCTGAACGAGACGCTGGCGGCCTTGCCGGTGAGGGGCGACTACAACCTCCAGGTTCGCAACGAGCGCGTGCTCCTGGATAGCTGGAAACAAAAATACGTGGGGTGGGCTTGGTGGATGGGCGCTCAACAAAATAGAGACCTAGGGTGCGTCGTGCTATTGGGGTGGATAGCTGGGGTGGACTAGATGGGATTGGCTCAAAGGATGGGGACCGTTTCGGGTTGCGCAGGAGGTTCGTCTCCAGGTCCCGAGGCGCCATTTTGCGGATTCCAGGCTTTTGAGCCACGGCCGGCCTCTGGTGGGCCGTTTTTCTCCTCACCTGGCGTTTGAATTGAGCTTTGCGCTGTTCAGGGTGAGCATGTTCGGGGGTTTCCGCCGTGCCATTGGTTGACAAAGGTAGACCTGGTACCAAGGGTTCGGTCCAGATAACCCACTCTGAAGTTCATTTGAGCCACATCAAAAAGACGAAGGTTGGTAAGGATAGTCCCAACCATACATGGGTGCAGCCGCCTGACCAATTTTCTTTACAGGCTCTGATCATGGTACCATTTAATACCAGGTTTTGATTGTGACTCATCTGGGTCTGTCTTTCTTTTGAGGGTACCCCGATTTGGTTTCTTGAACGTTGGCAAACAACAAGGATAACAAACGACGCCAGTTTGGGCACCCCAAGAAAGGACGAGCCAGCCATAATGGTTCATTCCCACCCGAAAGGCTATTCCCTAGTGCTCACCAGCAAGTTGATCCATATTCCCTTCGGCCCCCGGCCATGACCATGGGTAGCTTGTCCCATGTGGTGATTTGGACATCAATTTTTCCCAACAGCTGAAAGCTTTGGGGTCTCAGCCCAGGCTCCGGGGTGCGGGGCGGCTCTGAGGTAAGGTTCCACCAGGCTTCCGCCAGGGTGCCACGAGGGTGCCACGAACTTCGAGTGGTGTAAGCACTAGGAGCACCGCATGCTGTTGGGGATATCACCTGAGCTTATTCAGGGCTCCTTAAAAGATACATTTTGCCCATTTGAAACATGTTGCTTTCTCCACCAAAATAAAGTTGGACACCACCATATACAAGGCAATGTTCGGGTGTATTTCATGTAAGGATCCCTGTTATTTGTCGGTGGTTTGCCTACCGGAGCGAGGAAATTGAAGCCTGACATCAGCTTCCCTCGTTCGGTGGCTTGCGGTGGCGGGATTTGGGGATTTGAGCCCTGGTCCCTTGTAGCGGGTACATGGGACGCCCCTCGCGCTCCAAGCCACCAAAGCGGAAGCTTCCAACTGGTGGTTTGGTTTGGTGGTGGTTTGGTTTGGTGGTTTGGACTTTAGGGGCTACCTTCCCCCTCAACGGGTGGTTTGGACGTTAGGTTTCAGAAGGAAACTGGGGGTTCAAATCCCCAAACCGATCCAAGCCGTCCAAGAAGAAGCTGATGGTGCAGGTCTTCCTGGCTGATGAGCCGGCCTACCTGAAGACCCACCAGCAGCGATTAAGGGTCGCCCTCGGACAGGCACGGAGAAGATCGGATGAGCACGGGTCGCTTCGGGGGGATAGATGAGCCAGTTCGTTAGTGGGGTAGTTAGTTCCTTGGTTGTTAGATAGCTACTTAGTTGGTTAGGTAGGTAGGCAGGCAGTTGCTACTTTTGGTTTGCCAGCTTAATTAGTTAGCTAGGGAGGCAGGCAGGCAGGCAGTTGGTTGTGAAGCTAGTTAGTTAGTTCGCTAGTTAGTTAGCTTGTTAGTTAGGTAGGTAGTTAGCTAGATAGTTAGTTAGTTGGTTAGTTAGCTAGTTAGCTAGATAGTTGGGTTAGGTTGGTTGGTTTGTTGGTTTGTTTGTTTGTTTGTTTGTTTGTTTGTTTGTTTGTTTGTTTGTTTCGGAAATGCATGTACGGCCCCCCAAGCATCTCGGGTGCGGCCAAGTTGGCAACTGGCGAGATTCGCTCCGCTCATATCCCACGTTTTGTGTCCCCAGTGGAGTAAACTTGCTGCAAGTGGGGAAGAACCTAGCTTCTTGGCACTGGCCACTTTGGTTAAACGCCCAAGAAGGGGACCCCTTCCCATTCACACCGCTTGGGGTGGGATTGATGTGGCCTTTTCAGTTGTTTTTGAGGCTTTCTGGCCTGATAAATGCCCCCCCCAACATCTTCCCTACCACCCAGCCCAAAGGCGAAAGAAGCTTTTGGATCCATTGTGCAACGAATATTTTTAGTCTTTCTGCACAGGTGTGCTTGGGGTATCTTCCAAAAGGTGTGCTCAGAAATCATCAGGGAGCTGCACTTGGGTGCAAGTAGATGGCACCATTCGACAATGAAGGATGACTATGGGAGAGATAACGAGATGAGTGGAGAGGCAGCGAGAAGCAGAAAGTCACACCTCGCTTCTAAGCCTCTCTTTTCCTGTCCCTTCGTGTCTTGTCTGGACGGGTCAAAAGTCCTTCCACCTCTTCCGAGCTTAGGCGAGAGAGGAGGAAGGAAAGAGAGCACCACAACGGTATGTCAAGGGTATGACTAAGCCACGGTTCGTGTGCTCGCGAACAATTTTCCACAGGCGCCCTCGCCACGCACGACTTTGCGCTTGGACTCAGCGGAGACGGCCGGAGAATGGGGAAGTCTTGGGAAGCGTGGAGTATGGACCAGATGGATGCGGGTGGCTCGTCTTTTTTTGAGGGTACCCGTTTTTCAGGGGAAGCCAAACAGGAAACCACTCAAGGTGGGGTTCCCCTATTTTGAGACAGTCCCATGTGGCCAGGGGTTGATTCTCTTTCCATTCTTTTTAACAGGGTATCAGATTTTAAAGGAACACGAACAGGACACCGCCCAGTTTAGGGATTCCGCTATTTCGAGACAATCTAGGAGTTTATGATTTTCCATGCGTTTTGTTATTCAAGCACCGAACCTGTTGTTTGGTGTTTTTTCTTGAAAGAATGGGGAACTTACCCCTAGAAGGTGGCCATCATTTTGAATGGGACATCGCCAAAGTCTGCCCTCATTCGCACCTTTTCCCCAAGTGTTCTCGAGCACGTCCTGGCTCAAATTTCCGCACATGCAGGCCTTGATCATATACACAGAAATGCATATCCAAAAAGAATCCCAAAGGGAATTCATACTGTGGATGTGGACAACAACCTTGAATCTCACCACTTGGCCTGCCAGTGTGCTGCACAGCCCGAAGGCAACGCTTTTCGTCTTCATGTCATCCAGATGGTGGGTCATGTAAATGTCCACCAAGAAGTCCCCCCCCAAAAGAAATCATACTCAGGTCTGCAAATAATTATTTGAAACCCCCTGTTTGTGGTTGTCGTCCTTTCGTTTTTCCCTTTCAGCACCATCACACTAGTTTTGTTTCCAATGTTTGGAACCCGTCATTTTTGCAGCGGTTTTAGATATCTGCTTGCCACATGTGTTTCATCACATTGGTGTCTGGGTTGGGTCGCAGACACCAAACGCCAACAGCTCGAGTCTGAAGTGGGTATGACACTTTTCAGACAGTCGACGCTTTGAGAAGTTCTGAATGCCCACCATCGGGGGTTCGTCAAATTTATGGAGGCTTCTTAGGAGGCGGCACATGGCACCTTTGCGGCTTCCCTTTTTGGAACCTTCCCCCGTTTTTGAAGGGGCCGTTGTCTTTGGGTGTGTCTCCAAATGGGTGACTCCGCTTTGACCCTGCGTGAATGATCTCCTTTTGGATTCCGTGAATCATGAAAGGCGAAGCGCAAAACAAGGACAACTAATTGCCGTTCATGAAAATCGCCATCTTAAGCCAGTCTGCAGGTTGTGGGCAGCGTCTTTTTCCTTCTTCTTGGAACGCTAAGCTGCTTTGATCCGGGGCCCCCGTCAGCCCATGGAATACCGCCATTGTTGCGCCAATAAAGAGTAAATGCTCCCCGCCAACCCACATGTTTTCACTACTTACCACAAATTATTTGCCACTATGTACCACTATTTACAACTATTTGCAACTATTTGCAACTCTTTACCACTCGTTTCCACTATACAACAATTGTCCCTTGGGTCAGTCGCTGTGTTTTTCTTGTTTTGAGGGAGTGAAACCAGACCCACCCGCGAGCGCCAGGCGCAGCGGCTGATGGCGGGAGGCAAGCGGGCGGCCATCGGGCTGCTGGCCCAGGGCAAGTTGCGCTTGGAGGGAGATCTCGGGCAGCTGGAGGAGTTGGTTTGCTTGCGAGAAGTCGGGGGTGCGGGGTTGGGGGTTGGGGGTGCGGGTTTTGCGGGTCGGGGGAGAGGGTTTTCTTGCTGGTGCGTTCTCAAAAAAAAAAGGGCAAAGACCCGTATAACCATTCCTGGTGGTTTCCTTTAGTGTTTTTTTTGCTGGAGGAGCGAGGGTCGGGGGTTGAGGGGTTTTCTTGCGAGAAGTCGGGGGTGCGGGTTTTGGGGTTGGGGGTGCGGGTTTTGGGGGTTGGGGGAGAGGGTTTTCTTGCTGGTGCGTTCTCAGGGGAAAAAGGGCAACGACCCTTACAACCATTCCTGGTGGTTTCCTTTAGTGATGTTTTTGCTGGAGGAGCGGGGGTCGGGGTTGAGAGGTTTTCTTGCGAGAAGTCGGGGGTGCGGGTTTTGGGGGTCGGGGTTGAGATTCCTGGTGGTTTCCTTTTTGCTGGAGGAGCGGGGTCGGGGTTGAGAGGTTTCTTGCGAGAAGTCGGGGGTGCGGGTTTTGGGGGTCGAGGTTGAGGTTTTCAGCAGGAAAAACAGGGGAACGACCCTTATAACCATTCCTGGTGGTTTCCTTTAGTGTTTTTTTTGCTGGAGGAGCGGGGGTCGGGGTTGAGAGGTTTTCTTGCGAGAAGTCGGGGGTGCGGGTTTTGGGGGTTGGGGGTGCGGGTTTTGGGGGTCGGGGGAGAGGGTTTTCTTGTTGGTGCGTTCTCGGCAGGGAATGAGAAATGGAACGACCCTTGCAAACCGTTGCTGGTGGTTTCCTTTAGTACTTGCGAAGGGTTGGGGGTGCGGGTTTTGGGGGTTTTGGGGGGTGCGATAGGCGGGGAATGAGAACTGGAATGACCCCAAGATAAACCGTCCAACTGGTGGTTCCCGGGGGTACTTGCTCAAGTTGAGGGTGGTCCCCCCGCAAAAGAAGACTCCTACAAAAATGTGTTTGTTGATTCCATGTTAATCTGGGAGAAACGATTGATCACAAACAAGCCAGTTTGGAACCCCTGCAACCGTGCCAGGTAGCGGTTTCCCTTGTGTCCCACTGAACAAATGCAGTAGGAGCATCTATACTTAACTGCTATTGGGTTGGATCTTTAGACTTTAACTTTTTGGGAAGTCAAGGGGTTTTCCACTAAACCCCCAAAAAGTTAAAAACTTTTTGCAGGGGGGTCAACAGCAACGAAGTATACAATACCATGAATATACTTCATGGCTGTCTTTGCTTCTTTCAAAGGAGCTGCGGCAAGAGCTGGCACCCCACGGGCCCAGCCTCGAGCAAGCCGCCGAGGCGCTTCGCTCCCCCCTGGCCCCCCCCGCCGCTTTTTCTTGTCTTTCCTCCGGTGGGTGGAGGGGCTTGAAAGCTTCCACTTGTCTCAGAAATGGGTAGCAGGCCAGGGTTCTTTCAGGTTCCTTGGGATGTTTTGGAGGGTGCCCCCTGCGGTCCATCCGTTCGAGCCGAGCCAAAATGCGCCCGGCCCCTGTTCCTTCGAGGCGCTGATGTCCAGCGACACTGCGGTGCTTCGGCGCGCACGGAACAGCTTTCAGGGACCTGGGGTTAGCCATACTGTGGATGGACGAAATCCATAAACCGCACCACCTAAGAAACCCTGGAATGACTCGATTCCCCCGTAACAAGCAACACTGGTTTCCCATCGTTTCCAAGTCCATCCCATCCGCAGCCTAGACCGAAATGGTCTAAGGGCAACATTTACAGCTGGTGTACTCAATTTGAGGGAAACCCGCCCCATTTCAAGGGTTTCGGCCACAGTGTGTGATTGCATTTTCCTGTGTATTCAACCACTCGAAGGCGAGGGAACGAACCCGAACCCCACCTTGGGGATGGCAGTTTGGCAGGGGTCCTTACCTTCGTAATTTATTTGGGGGTGGGTGGGGGGGGGGGGATGGAATTCCAGAAGGGCTTTCGTCTGGGGCAGTCTTTTTAGGCCAAAGCAGGGGTCCTTTGGCTGAAGGAAAGCTGTTTGAATGCCATGACATGTTTGAAGGCCAAAGGAGGGCTATGGACCCGGATCCCTGAAGCGGATGGCGCCTTCTGGAGCGGGCTGCGAGTCCCTTTGAGGCAGCTCGGGTGGCCACACCCCCCTGGTCAAGAGAGAAGATGGGGGAAAAATGGTCCCTGAACATCACCCCAACGGCCCATTTGGAGCGAGCTTCCTGTTGGGTTGAGTTAGCCATGGGGACCACTAGACCACTAGACCAGGAAAATGGAGGGACTTCTCCTGGAGAGCTCCCCAATTCTTCGTCCCGCTTTAGGACCCGAAGGTGTGCGCGGCGCCGGCGGTCTCCGTTTTGGCGCTGTGACCTAACCCAGGGAGGTTCCATAAGCTTGAGGATTCCTGATGTCAGACGTGTGGTTGGCAAGAGTTTATCTTGGGGTTTGGTCATTGGCAAGCCACCTTTTGACTAGGGTTTCATAGATGCGGGATTCTTGGACAGCTCTTGAGTCATAAATGGCAAACACTCAGCAGACTTGATCGCTGGCTTCTGTTTTCTTCTTGCCACAGATCCTTTTGGGGATCGTTCCAATCAACTCATCGCGGCTTCCGCGACCATTAAGAAGCGCTCACACCACAAAGATCGTCAAGGAATGTATAAATCAAACTGCATGAATAGGGGTCTGTTTCCCGCAAAAGCGAAGGACCTCATGGAACACTATCCTCATCAAGGTCCTAAAAGGGAAGTGTCCCGATCAAGGAGCTTCATCAAATTGGATTCAAACCATCAAAAGCCACTTGTTGCTCCTGGACGCGTCTTTCTTGGGCTCAAGAGAAAAACACCACTGCCGTCCCACTGGTTTGATTCTAGAGCTGCTCCCAAGTTCCCATTCGCGACACCAAGGCTGGTACCACAAAATTTGGGGTGCTCGTGTTTTTTTTTGAGACGATGATGGTTGGTGGATTTAAAGCTACACCAACCGGCAAGCCAGGAGATCTTTGTGGTGTGAATCCCTTTGACAGCGTGGCTCGTCTCTTCTCCGGATTTGGACTTCCCAAAATAGCGCAACGATGTTGCTTTTGTCTTTACCCTGACAACCACCAGCAAAGCGGGAAAAAACCAAAAAAACAGGAGTCGTCCGGCTGAGCTATGATATATGTAAACCTAAATAAGGCACCAAACAAGGTGTATCCTCAAAAGACATGGGGGTTGATCAATATTCCTGGCCCCCAAATGACCATGGGTAACTTTTACCGTTTAGTGGGACATACACTATCTTTTTAATGGTTTTCCCAAGTCGTCATCACATGTTTACCGGACAAACACCCATATAGTCCATCCACAAGCCAATTCGGGGGAGTCAAAGCACCCCTCGCCTATCTGGGCTGTGGGGTCCAGCTGTTGGGGACCCGGGGTTTGCCAAGCGAAGCTAAGCTCCAGTGCCGCTTTGTCTGGCAAATTCGCACAATCCTGCTCCCTGCTTCTTGGTGGTTTCCCTGGTCATCGCATGTAAACGACCTTTTGATCAAATTACATAACCCCCACGTACCGACACACCCGACTCGTCGTTTTCATTCGCCGTTCAAAGCGCGGGGCTTAGGTCCGCTGGCTCCCGAACGAGGCTGCGGACTGCTGCATGTCCGAGCGCTCCGGTCGCCAAAAGATAAACCGATGACATCGGATCTGGGAGCTTAGCTTCGCTTGGCAAACCCTGGGTTCTGATTTGTGTGTGTTTTCCCCAGCTGAATCAGCTGGAGGTCAAAAGGCCCAAGTCTAGGCATTTTTGGTGGTTTGGGGCAGCTTTCAGGGGTTCAAAAGCAGGGTCCCAGGCGGTTCCGGGGCTGTTGTTGGATACCACCTGGGCTAGTTTGGGATTTGAACCCCCGGCTTTTGTAGAGGGTGGATGTGTTTGATAGAAAGCAGCAATTTCTACAGGAAATTGGATTTCCAAATATGCACCGAACACAAGTTGATTCAGAATATTGTTCCTAGTGTTTTCGTTTTCTCAAGAACCCCCCGTCTTTGCCTTTTTCCCAGCTTTTGCAGCGGGGTCTTTCTGGCCCGACCAAGAAAACACACCCTCGCCGGAGTGCTTGCGGGCTTTTTTTTGATTCTTTTCCGGGTTCGATGCGGACCGAACCCCGCCCGCAAGCTCCGAAACTTTGGGTCGCTTAGGGAAAGCCCTCCGTCGTGCTTCCGTTGGCTGAAGAGGTTTTGGTAAAAAAAACATCTCCCCGGTGGGGTTTAAAGGGAATCTAGCGCTACTGGATTTTTTTTTCAGGGACGAACGAGCAAATGGAGGCCCCGTTTCGGCGTTTGAAAGGGGAGCCCTGCAATTTTGACAGGCCAACTTCAGAACATCGAGGGAGTCCCTAGGGCAATTCGGGGATTTGGAGGCCGGGTTGCCAGCTGGGCGATTTAGTTCCACAGCCCGTCCTTAGCTTTTGCTTGGTCAACCTGAAGGCAAACCGGCGAACGTTTTCGCCGGCTTCTTTGGTACGGGGTTTTGGGGTTATCCAAGCAGCTGGTTTTTCCCCGCTTCGGGTTCCGGAATCCAATGTCACGCCCGCTGCCGTGGTCGCCTTGAACCTGCCCTCCCCCCACCCCCTCCCCCCACCCCCTCCCCCTCTTTGTGTCTGTCTGTGTCTGTATCCCCAAGCCTTCCAACGGAGGTGACCCTTTATCACCCCGAAGTCGTGAAGGCTCCGTTGGGTTAGAACCTCCGGACCTGACGTACAGCTTTTTCCCCTTAAGATTCGGTTGTCTCCGAAACGTGTTTCTTTTCAGCCACCGTTATTTCCGTTTGAGGCTGACCCCCCACTTGCCCACTGAATTTGCGGTTGGGATTCGTGGCGGGGTTTGAACCCCAGTTCCGAAGCCAAATGGGGAAGGTACCCCCAGGGGTCCAAATCGCCAAACCAAGCCAAGCCAAGCCAAACCAAACCAAACCAAACCAAAGGCGCGTCGTGAGTCCGTCACGGCTCACGCGTCATCCAAGGAGCTGCGGGCGCGCCTTCACTCTGCTGCGGCGGCGCCACCACTGCCGCGGCTGCGGGAGGATCTTTTGCGACGCCTGCGCGCCGCCCCGAGGCGGACTGGCCGCAAAATTCCTGATATTTATGTATTCATACATATCCCCTTTTTGTGGTTTCATTTGTCTAAGACCAAACTCACTACCCCCAAAACACTACCCCCAAAAGCCCACATGTTGTGCTCCAGCGGACCCTTCAAACTGCAGGTGCGTGGCCCCTAGAATGGTGAGTCCCTACCAGCACAGTTCTTCAGAATGGCTTAGCCTGGTGCCCGTCTACCTCGTGGCTAAAAGTGGTGAACTTTTGTGGTCGATTGTCCTGGTATTCGAAATGCAATTTTTGGGACTGTTGCCACCCACACCGACTCCGGAACTCCCGCACTATCCGCGCGCTACCGCCCCCAACTACCCCCAAACTGGGGGTAGTGGCGTGATTCATCTTTTTCACGCGTATACCAGGTGACGTGCGACTACCCCCAAATCGCCCAGTCAAATCCACTACCCCAAAACCGCGCGTTTTGGGACTCACTACCCCCAAAACCGGGGATGTGGCGGTCCCTCCAACGCGACATGATCAAAGTAGCAAACCAAACTGGCTGCCAAGAAAGCAAAGCTTCGATGTTCACCTTAAACAAAGGTACCGGCGCAAACCAAGCGTTGATGTTCACGAGTTTCAACGTCAAACTGATAGCAGCGAACCCGGATGAAACACATGCTGCAGCTCCAGAATTACCTGGTTTCTGCAGCACCCAAATATGCACAAATTGAGGCGCCCTCGTATATCCCTTATATAACCCTTTCCTATCCTTTATATACCCTGTATATATGCATTGGCTGCTGGGGGTAGTGGTTTGGGGGTAGTCAATGTAGTCTTAGAATTTGTCAAGCATCACCTTTGTCGGTCAATTTTAAGTGAGTCTGCTTCATGCACGGGGGGGGGGGTCGTTTTCGCGTTGTTTTGGGGGCAGGGGGTTGGAGGGGTGTCGGAGGGTGGTGTGCAAAATGCAACAACTGCTTGTGTCTTTATTCGAATGGTATATTTTGGGAGTGGAGGGGCTGTTTTTGGGGAAGGATTGTGTATGTGCCTGTTTGTTTGCGTGTCCGTGAGTCTGTGCGTCTGCGAGTCGGCATTGTTGTACAATTTTGCAGATATGGGTGTGTCATTTTGTAGGGGACCTCCTGGTTTTCGTTTTGGTTTCCCTTTCAAACCACAAAAAACAGACGGGCCACCCATAGAAGGCACTCTTTCTCAAACAAAGTAACGGCTCTATGAACCTAAGAGACACCAACCCTCGAGAGAGGTGGCTCCAACGCTGGTGGTGGTATTGGAAGCCCATTTTGAGCAAAGTGTGGACGCATTCCTCTAAGATTTGGGACCTGAGATGTGGATTTTCCGTCCACATTGTGAATGGTGCGAAAGCATCAACATCTCATATGTTCGCATTGTCAGCGCATCGTAGATGTCAATGATTCCAAGCTACTGTGGATGGCCGAAATCCTACACCACCTAAGAAACGATGGAATGATGCGAGTCCCCTGCAAAAGCCAACACTGGTTTCAACCATGGAACATATGCACTCCAAAAGGCACTGCAAGCAAGGTGCTCTTTATCACGAAACCCTGTGATGCGCTTGGATCCTCCCATAAGCTGAGGACAGCCCAAGCCATAAGATGGGTATGGGTCAAAATTAAACCAGGAATTGGGCCGCAGGTTTTAGTCCTTGGTTTCATTTAACAGGGCTCCATTTGGGGTACCTATTTTCGACAGCCATATGTCATATAGTATGTGGATATCCGCCCTTCGGAGGCTTTACACGGTTTTGGATGGGCCATGGGATCACTTCAGTGGGTGAGATTGCGGCCAATTTGCTTTCTGCTGCTGGGCTCCTTGCAAGAATAAGACTCGTTTTTTTGCTGCCTTGTCCTTGTATTTTTTGCAGTCTTACCGCTGTTTTCCTGTAGCCCTTTCCCCTTTTGAAGCCAGCCAAAAGGGTTTCCGTCAATAAGCGGTCTTCTTTTGAACACCCGCCAATGCACAGCCCCAAAAAGGACATGCTGTTGGGAAGACGGTCCCAATTCCTCTTAAAACCAGCCAAAGTCCTTTGCACACCGGCGAAAACCATTCAAGGCCAGTTGTGTTACTTCCTTCACACAACTAGAACTCGTTTGACCACCTGCAACATTCCCTTCGTTGTTTGGTGATTGAATTCAACGGTTGGTGGCACACATCGCCATGTAGATGTTCACAAAAGGGGGCCCCGTTAAGATTCATATGGTTTGAACCATCATCATCATCCACCATTCAAACTGACCGGTAAAAAGCCAACCCGCTCAAAAAACCCGCTCAAACCATGTCTGAATCACACCCATTTAAACCAACCTAGATAGCCAAGTTGCTGTTTTTTGTCAGTCACTGTTGCTGGTTTTGGGGGGTAAAGTGGATAGAACAAAAACCAGCCACTGGCGATCCAGGAGCCCCGTTCTTATTTTGTTGGCGGGCGCCGCCGGATGTTTTGGACGGCGCAGGCTCCCCGCCGGAGCGGCGCTGCGGCCGCTGCTGGTCCGCGCGCCGCGGTGTGTCCGGCCCTCCCGCGGCGGGGCTTCCCACGCCGGCGCTTTGGCGCTTTTGGTCGGGAGGGTTGCCTCAAGAGCATCTTGCGCAGGTGGGAAAACCAATACTCGTTTTTTTTTTAAGCTGGGTGCCCGTTTGCCGTTTCTTTTCTTGGGGAATAATTAAAGTTGGCACCCTTATTCTAACCTCTCTACTCAGAAAATAGAATGTGGCTACCCTCCTGTCCACCAACATGGAACCCACCAAAGGTCCACTTGAACGGACATTTTATGAATTTCAAGAGCGGACCACCTCGCAAGTGGTTGGTGGACGAATCATCTCCACCGAAACGATGCCCACCAAAGGGCCCGTAATTACAGTTCACACCCGTTTACCCACCATTTGCACAATTTATCATAGTGTTTTTGAGGATGTCGCTGAAATGGAAGGGGGATCCCAAGAAAGATAGATAGAGTGACTTGGGCGTCCCAAGAAAGGAAATGGACGACCTGTTGGTTGGTCTTTAAAGGAGACTATCACATTTAAAGCTTCTCAAGGTGCCGGGGTGCTTTCCGTTTTGTGTCCATTGGATTTCTTCTCAAGGCGTGTCTGTTATTTTGGAGGGAGCAGGCCTCTCCTGGACGGACCTCGTTTCAAATGAGCTTTCGGGCCTCTCTTCAACGGGGCCTGGTTTTGGGAGTGGTTGGAAAGGACTCCCTTTCGGGTTCCACACTTGTGTTTGGGGAGGTGAAGCAGGCGCACCCTTGGTTGGTGGTTTGGATTGGTGGTTTGGGGCTTTGAATATTCGTATGACAACCAGCTACAGCACTGACGCAACTGGTGTCGATGTCGTACGTGTCTTACGCTTGCCTCCCAACAGGGTCACCTGAAGAATTCTCCCCCCCCCCCCAAACCGGTTGGTTTTCAAAATTGGGGGCCTGTCCAGGTCGCGGCAAATAAGAGGCGCGGCCTATGCGGTCCGAAATCCTCCACTGAGCAATTTCATTGCTTGGACCCAGCTTCCCATGCTTGGCACCAGGCCCTGTTGAGTTCCAATCAAGAACGCCTTTTAGCACGCCATGCCCCCCCCCCCCAAGCCTAATAATGCAGAGAAACCTGAAGCGCATGGGCGGGTGGTTTCCCTGTCACCAAGCCCATGGGCGAGTATCGCAGGCGCCTATGCCGGAGCCGGAGGCTAGGTCAAGCGATTTGTCGAATGAGCGTGTCTCAAAATGAAAGACCAAGTGGTTTTTTTTGGTTCCCATAAAAAGCATCCAGAAAAAAGGAGGGTTCCCCATTTTGAGACATCCCCCCCTCAAAAAGACAACCCAATTTTTGGGTGTGTGGCAATGTAGGGAAGGTGACAGTGGCAGGTGTTCTCGTTTTTGGGGGCTAATGATGCCGCGTTGGTGGATTCGCTGGCAGTGCTGTTGATGTTGATAATGATGCGGGCGATGCTGCTTGTTCTGGCAAAGTGGGTGATGCATGTGATGTAGGTGATGTTGGCATTGCTCAGCCAAGCGGACACAGCATGCTTTGACCGCGCACACCCTCGTTGCAACCCTTAACACACCAAAACCGGGGGGGGGGGGGAGGGGTTGTCAGAGTTGTTTTTGGGTGATCAAAGTGACACTTCTTTTGACACTTCCTGAGCATGTCTTAATCAGGACCATCAAAATGGTGCGTCTCTTTGGTTTTTATTTTAACAATCCAAGTAGGAGTATCCCAAAAAAGGTCTTTTGGCGGACATCATTTGCATGAGGAATTTTGTCCAACCATTTGAACTATTTGGGTAAATCCCTGCAGGTGGCTTTTCCATTGTAACCCTCTTGGGGTTGACTGGAGAATGCCTTCCAACATGATTTGTGGACAGAAGTCTCCAGGCAACTTATGTCAGAAGGGCCCAACCGGTTGAAATTCAAACACAGGTGCCTTCAGGAAAAGTGTCTTCCATCAGGTCCCCTTCAGGTTCCATTTCTGTGACCGTCTCGAGAGGCGCCGATTGCAAAGTCTCAAAGCACCACAGAGCTGTTGGTGGAGTTCCATGTCGAGGATGCCCTGACGCTCGGCGAGACAAAAACTCGGGATCAACCTTGAGCGTGTCCGTTCATTTGAAGGGTATGTGGCTTCATGCTTCGAGGTGTTCAAAGGTGTTGCCATATTTTGGATGGACGGACTCCGTTCGCAGCAGTTTGAAACCCTGGTTGAAACTATTGTTTGTTGGCATTTGCCCATCCACAGTAGCAACGCAACACAGCAACTCTGCCCAGCTTTGGCCCCCGCCCTGCTGACTTGCAGGGAAGGCACCAGTGAGCCTGGGGACACGGCCTGGCCAGTCCTAACTCCTAAGGCTTTACTGCTTGGCTGCAATGACACCCCCATTCCGGCGGGGTGGGGCAAGCTCGTGATGAAACACCGAAGTGCAGTGACGCGATCCAGACAGCCCGAAAGGTCCAAAAGTGAGGAGCGCCGCGCACCCCCCCCAGACACCAAAAGAAGATTTCTGGATGCGCCACAATGGCCGGAGAGGCAGGAAAAGCGAGGGTCACAATGGCAGGCGAGCCCCGTGCCAGCAGACTGGGGTCCTAACCACTTGCTGGCTATGAACTTAAAGAAGGAACCCCCTTAGCAGGTGGTTGGTGGACACTAATACCCACCTAACTGACCATATTGCGTCCCCATGCGTCCCCAATTCAGATTCATACCAAGGTGGGCGTGTCTTTTTTTTTTGGTGGTTTTACAGAGACGCCAAAAGGAAACCGCCATTTTGAATTATTTTGTGGGTCTTTTGAAGGGACAACCAAAGCATTTTTGCGCAGGGGTCTCCTAGAAAAAGACGACCGCCCATTTTGTGTCTTCTAAAGGGAACCAAAAGGAACACCATCATTTTGTGGGGGGCAGGCGAGCGCCCAGGTGGATGGTTTTCTTGAGGTGGAGAACGCCCCCAACTCACCGACCGCCCATCGCCATTTTGGTGGGGCCTGAGGGTTGAGCGCCCAGGCGGATGTTGTTTTTGAGGTGGAAAACCTGCCACCAGCCACCGACCGGAGGAACAAAGGGAAGCCAAAAGGACAACCGAAGCCATTTTGCGGGGGCCTCCTACAAAAAGACGACCACCCATTTTGTGCTAAAGGGGGCCAAAAGGAACACCATCATTTTGTGGGGGGCCTGAGCGCCCAGGCGGATGTTTTTCTGAGCCGAACACACCCCCAACTCACCGACCGCCCATCGCCAGTTTGGTGGGGGGCCTGAGGGTTGAGCGCGGCGGCTGTTGATCGCAATTTTGCAGGGGTCTCCTACACAAAGACGACCGGAGGAACGGGGTCCGCTTCTGGCGCCGCGGCGTCTTCGGCCTGAGCCTCGCCGCCACCGCGTATCTTGTGGCGGCGCTGCGCAGCCAGGCCGGGGCGAGCGGGCCGGGGGCTTGCGGGGAGGTGGAGCGCGGCGTGTCCAAGGCGGAAACCAATCTGGGACCTGGGACCCCCAAGTAGTTGGTTTAGAAGAGCCAAAAAAGGCAAAAGGGAAGCAGAGTGGTTGAAATGTGAATAAATTCAATTTGTTTAGAAGATCTACTGGGCGCGCCACTGCGGTGCTTGTTTCAGAATAGCTCGAGTTGGTCGAGAGTTGCATTTGATTTGGTGTTTCGGGGACCCTCTGAGGTTAGAATTCCATTTGTAACCAAGGGAACCAATCTGCGAAAGGCTGAAAGGGAAACAGCTGGTTGCAATGCGACCTGGGCTTCACCGAAGTGATGAAACCACATACTCCCGGTCCCACCAACAAAGTACCTGCAGTTACTCTCCCGCAGGCACGAAGTGCGAGGAAAGGCAGAATAGAGCCCATTGTGACTGGTGTGAGTCCTCTGAAAACCATTTTATAGCATACACTTCCCGTTGTGGAGGGAAGCATGTGGATCAGACTTGGTTCTGCTTCTTGTTTCCGACAGAAGCTTCAACTTCTCAACATGTGAATCAGGCTGCACCATCTCTGGCCTGGGCATTGTTTGCCTTTTTAAGGACAAGTTGACTCAGGTTCCCTCTAATTGGTGGTTTGGATCGGCGGTCTGGTGGTTAAAGGGGAAAGAACAAGGGTTCAAACCCCAAGCCGCCAATCCTCGAGCTGGTTTTGACTCGGTTCCAGCTGTTTGCATGAAAGTGTTCCCCTGAACCAGAAACACCAAACACGAAAGATGGCCCCTTTTACTTACCCCTCTTGCCAAGTGCCCACTGAATATCCTTTTTCCCAGTTTGCCTTGCAGCAGGCGTTTTTGTTTCTTTCCACGTTCAGCCCCTTCCTTTGATTCCCACGTGCTGATTAGCCCACTTAATCCTTTCCCACGTTCAAGATGTTGGTTTCCATTCACTTTCAGCCTAAGATTCTGTTTCTACACTTCGTTTTGTGGGCCGGGGAAAGCCTTCCTTGCCGTCCGGGCGCATCCAGGAGCGCCTCCTGCTCAGCCCCTTCCTGCTGCTGGCCTTCTTCCTGCGTCGCTGGCTGCTGCGCTACGCCGAGGCGGAGAACCGGTTTGGGCGGTGTTTTTCTGCAAGAGAGGCGCCTGGAGGTTGCGCGGGGTTGTCTCCTCGTTTTTTGGTTTGATTTTGCACCCTGGAAACTGAACGCCTGGAGGGTCCAGCGAGTTCCTCTTCTTTTCGCTTGCTTTTCACCAATGGAAACAGAACGCCTGAAGGGTTTTGCATCACCTCAATGCGTGGGAGTTCAATGAGTGGGTATACTCATTTCTCGCCACACGAGACGGCGGCTCAGGTGGGGTGGATGTGCTTGGTGATCCTCTGCAAGGCAGGCTTCCAGGGGACCGGAGGCCGCATAGGGAAGGAGCTGACGCGGGTACCTATCTGCCCTCGGGAAAAGGTTCGTACACACCGCCCTGCGGTACCTTTCTGCAAAAAGGGTATCAAGCGGTTGCGATTTTGAGTCACGTTTCACTCGAGTTCCTGAACTTGATACTTTTGAGGCTATTAGGAAACTTAGTTGCCCAAAGCCGACCTTTTGACCTGTTGGTTTCTCCTCTTTGGTCTAATTTTAGTCATGGCCCCAAACGGTCAGCCTTTTATTTCTGGGTCCTTTGGGCAAGTGAGGAAACTAAGAGTTCGGACTTTGTTTGGCTCCATGGATCCTCCACTCAATCTCTAGTCTGACCCGGTGGAGTTGAACTCCTTGGGTATTTGGCACACCCCTCCAAACCACGAATAGGTAAACTGACACTCACTCCCCACATTTTTGTGGTCACGCACTCCCGAGTAAGCCGCACACACACACAAGTGCTGGACATTTAGATACTTGGGTTGGACCATTTTGGTGACAAATGAAAAGGCAACCCTCTCTCCCACTAACATGGCGTTTGACAATTGGGGGCCGTCAAGAGGCTTATCTTCCAAGTACTCTCCCACAAGTGCTATGTTAGTGGTAGGTAGGGTGGATTGCCTGAATATTGCAAGCAAACCAACCACACACCACGCGACATTCACAGGGTTTCCACCTTGTTCCGCGAACGGGGCATCCCACCGTACCTCATTTCCAGTTTTGGAATGATCAACAATCGCTTATGGGGATTTTTTTTTGGTAAGGGGGGTAGGTACAAGGGACGGGTGGGTACTCCACCGTAGGGCCGGTATTTTTTTTTGGGGGTTCCAAGAGGTCCAGTTCATTAGGTTTGCAGTGGTTTTTAGTTGGTCCAGAGCTCTTTGGCGTCCATTTGACCCACAAAGTTAAAAGCCTTTCTGGGGCATCAGAAAACGGAGAGGGGCCACAATTGTCAGGTTCCATGCTAAGGGCTGGGTGGGTAAACTTTGGATTTGTCACTAGAATCCCTCCTTGCATTTTTCCCCAACAGCATCTTGTGAGGGGTGTGCTTGTGTTCTTTCCACATCCGCAGAACCCACACGGGCGTGTTGCTGTTGGGGATATCACCTGAGCTTATTAAGGGCCAATCTAGGTTTCTTTGTTTGACGGTTTTTGCATTACACCCTGGGATTACACCCTTAGGGAAATGACCCAGAATGGTTCAAATTAGCACGGTTTTATCCGGACATGTGCCTAAATGGGGTCAATACCCAGGTGTATTCCCAGGGTGTAATACAAAACCCCTTAGATTGGTCAGGGATCCATAGACTCCAAGTAACAGGTTTCAGCTTGCGCTCCCTACAACTCCCTGGGCTGTTCAGTCGGGCGATCCGCAAGATTCCCCCCTGGCGCGTGCTTCTTATTCTCCGTCAGAGAGCTAGCTTTCAAGTCGTTTCCCTACGCAAGGTTCTTCTGAACTGAGGGTTTTGGTGTTACACCCATGACTTGGTCTTGACCATCACCTCCATGTTGTAGGGGAGTAGCTGCGTGACGTACCCAAAACCTCGGAGCTGACGGCCGCGCCTGGGATGACACCCACTGGGAGGACCAAAACCCTCGGACCTCGGCGCGTGGAAAAGCGGAAAAGCGGACGCGTCCTGCGCCAGGTGCTGAGCGCCCGGATGCGGTGCAGCCAGCGCCCAGCGCTGGCCGCTGAGGCGATCTGGGCGCTGTGCCACAAGGCGATCGGTGCTCGGGGGACTTGGGCCGTGCTTGGGGCGATCTTCGATCAGGTTCCTTTCGAAGCTTCCTCCTGGCTGAAGGCTGGGTTTCACAAAACCTGAAGAAGGCTGAAGGCTGGGTACCTGGGCATACAAAACAGCAACATACGTTGGTCACAAAACAATGAGCGCTTTGTGACCTGTGGATGGACGAAATCCATTTGCACCACTTCGAAACCATGGCTGAAACCCATTGTTTGTTGGTATCTGCACGGGAATCGAATCATTCCAGGGTCTCTTAGGTGGTGCGTTTTATGGATTTCATTTGAGCCACAATCAAAACCCGGCTAGATGATCCGAGTAGTAAGGGGCAGTCCCGCCAGAGTTGTAGTTGCGGATATCCGCCTTCTTAATTCTTGGAGCATGCTTCTGGGATTAGGACCATTTCAATACCGGGTTTTGAGCAAGTGACTCACTTGATGTTGGGTCAATCGATCGGGTTCCTTTCGAAGCTTGGCTTCGCTGCTTGGGTTGGTTTCCTTCCCAGTTTGACCCCAGCTCATCAATCTCCTGGGGGTCAAAAAATCGAAACTGATTGGATACTGAGAAGCACAAGGAAGCCAGGCCGAAGGCTGGGCAAGGCACCTACTGTGGATGGACGAAATCCGTTCGCACCACTTCGAAACCATGGTGGAAACCCATTGTTTGTTGGTCTAACCTCTCAACTGGACCTAGGCAATGAGTGCTCCATGACCTACTGTGGATGGACCAAATCCTGCACCACCCAAGAAACCCTGGAATGATTTGATTCCCCTGTAAATACCAACAAAAGAATGGTTTCCACCATGGTTTCAACGTGGTGCGAACGGATTTCGTCCATCCACAGTATGACGAGTTCTTTGCTCCTCCTTTCTCAGCTCCTGACCTCCTGACCTCTCGGCCGTTTCGGCCGTTTCAGGTGAACGCGCGCTTCCTCTTCGATACCGCGCCCCGGAAGTTCTCCGTTCGGTCCGTTCGGCAAAGAAACGGCTGCTGCTGAAAGAGGGTGGGGTACCGGCTTGAGGCTCTTTACCCAAAGATACCTTTAAACGTGTTGCATGGGTAGAACTTTATTGCAAAGGATGTCCCCATACAAATAAGGTCGATCAGAATCCGCATAAAATAATGTTTCGCACATAGCCCGGTGCTGCCAAGTGTCTTGTCCCAAGGCTTCTGTGCAGCTATTCGGGCCTTTTGTCGACTGGGTAGGGCTGACTTCTAAGGTCGGATTGTTTAGATCGGCAGATAAGACAGATTAGATAGGGTAGACAGAGTAGATTAGGTTAGATAAGATGGAAACGGTAGAGAAGATACATAAGACGGTTAGCTTAGATTAGACAAGGTTCGACTGGAAAGTATTTGTGAGACAACGAGTAGGCAGGCAGACAAACAGATAAAGAGTTAGATGAATGAATACATGGATATATCGACAAGACAGATATGATACATTGATTAGATTAGGTTAGGTTAGATTAGATTTGACTTCAATTAGATCAGATTAGAGTAGATCAGACTAGACAAGCAGGCAGGCAGACAGACAGACAGACGAATAGATTATAGATAGACAGATACATAGATATATAGATGGACCAGAGCTTGGACCTCATTCAGCTTGCAGAGCTTCTATATGGTAAGACCTAGCTTGGTTGGCGTCGGTTGGTCGGTTGGCTGGTAGAGGGGGCGTTTTTGGCAGCGAAACTGGGCAGCCTTGGTCTGAGTGACAGAGGGTTTGGGCTACGGCTCCAACAGGGTGGATGAGCCTAGTTACCAGTTCAGTTTCTCAACGTTTGGACACCTTGTCAGCTTTCTTCATGAAAATTGGGTCCAGGGCAAAAGACAGGCGCCACTTCTTTGTTCTTTTGGCCAGTCAACTCAGCAGGTCAGCTTTCCACCCCGAACCGCCCCCCCCCTTCCCCCACATTGTCAGTTGTACTTAGGTGAGCCACAATCCAAACCCGGGTAGATGATTAGTAAGGGGCAGTCCCAGCCGGAAATAGTGGCGGATATTCGCCTTCTTAATTCTTTAGATGGTGCGGCGGTCATGGGTCATAACCTATGGCTTTATTTTGGGGCGGATGAACGCCCATGTACCACCTATTTTAATATCCACCAGGGGTTTCCCGGGTTTTGACAACCACAGCGAGCAAAAAAACAATATGGCTAGCCTCCTGTCCAACATGGAAAATCTTCCCCCCCCCCCCCCCCCCCCCCTCCCGCCGGTTTTCCACCCCCAAACCCGTTTTCCACCCCCAAACCCATTGTTTGTTGGTATTTACAGGGGAATCGAATCATTCCTAGGTTTCCTAGGTGGTGCGTTTTATGGATTTCGTCCATCCACAGTACTCAGGTCGTCTCCCTGGGCGGCTTCTGGGTCAAGCTCGCCCAGACCGCCTCCGTCATGAGCGCCCTGCCGGATGCGCACCTTGGTCGCCGAGAAAAGCGGGGGATGCCGACCTAAATGGGGGAACAGAAGGGGTATATGACAAGACATGGGTGTCTTTCTTGGACTACCCCCCCCAAATATATTTTTGTATATGTGTATATAAAATCAAATAGTATGTTGTTTTCTGTCGGTTTCCCTCAACACCGACCAGCACGGGGGGTTTCCCCAAACACGACGCACCATTCACATGGCTGGCTGGTTTTCAGGAGGGAATGAGTTGGGATGACCCACTGAACCATCCAACTAGTTTTCTGGGAATCCCCTTTCGGTTCATTCTCAAAAATCCTGAAGTATATAGACAAGTGCTGAGGCCGAGTATCTCCCCCTTGCCCTCCCCTTTCCTCCCTTCTCTCCCTCCATCGACCCTATTCTCAGGAAAAGGACGTAGAACTTGGGGTTGATTCACTCAAGGGGCATTTTGGGTTTAAGTCAGTTCGAAGAAGGTGGAAACCACCCCGGAACACTTCAAAGCATCAATCCAAACCACCAATCAAGGCTAAGATGACTACATTTGTACATCATTCCTGTATGTGTATATATATACACACGTATGAGCGGTGTCCAAACCCTCCGTGTACACGGTTAGTAAGAGTCGTGTCATATCGACCTGTGCGTAAGCAAAGAATTCACGTGCGTAAGGTGGCGTAAGCTAGTGGCATAAGCAAAACCTCCAAATTTGTCGCGTAAGGACAATTCCTCCACGCATACCTGAGTCTATACAAATATGTATATATATATACAATGTATTTATACGATTTCCGATTTCGAGGTACGTGGAGGAGTTGTCCAAGCTCCAGGATGCCATGCCTGCAGACTCCCTGGAGGACGTGGAGGCCCTTCTGTCCCAGGCTGGGAGCGTTTGGGGTTTCGGGAAAGGACATGCTTCAAACGAACGGAACCCATTCAACACAAAAAGCTTACCCTTTTTGCCCTTGACATCAAGCTCCACCAGGATTCTCATTTTTTTTAGGTTGAATAACATATTCCATTTAAAGAAAAAAAGGGCCAAAGCATGCAACACACTATGAAGCATGGTGTTTTGCATGTTTTGTTGTTGTTTTAGGACAACAATAATTGGTTCATGGTTTTTGTCTAGTTTTTGGTTTTGTATGGGTTCTGTATGTTCCGTTCGTGTTCATTTGGCTGCAAAAAAACACATGTTCCTGCCATACCCAGGTTTGGGACACTTTGGATTAGGTTTTGATTTGGAGATGGAACACCTAGGTAAAACCAGGGTCAACAGTTTCTCTTTTTTTGCCAATGTTTTGCGGGTGGAGTCATAGATTTTGTTCAAGAAGGGTCTTTCTCAAAACCAACTCAAAGATCTCCGTCCTCAATGAGTTGGACATGGGGTTTCTATTGGATGTTCGAGCTCTGTATGTTTTCTCGCCAAAAGAGTTTTCTTCATGGCTATGGATTTGGTCTCAAGCTCTGTCTCAAAACGAGAAAATGAACTGCCCATGCAAAGCAACCAGCGGTCGTCTCGTCTCACGGCGACTGCATTTGCTGGATCTGTGCTAATGCAACACGGTGCAGCAATTCCTCGTCACATTTTGATCCCGTGCCCAAACCAAGCTGTTACTGGGCATCCCGGATCAATACACCCCTTCCTATTAGTAGGGGGGTGCTGCCTGCCTCAAGCGATGAGTTCCACGAAAAGGGGACACCCCCAATCAAACCACCAGGTTTTCAGGATCTGGGGTTCCCATTCACCTGGATGACCCGAAAAGCAGCGCACCCCCGCCGTTCCAACACCAAAAAACACCGGCGCCCACGTGAGGAGCTGGGCCCCAAGTGGCGCGAACGGATCCGCCTGGACACTGGGCCGGTGCTGGGCAGCGCCACCATTGCGCAGGCGGAGAATTCGGTCAATCTGACCTCAAGGGAAGGGCCTGTACACAGAAGTGCACGTAAACCCACCATGAAACGGAATTGCCCTTGCTGCCTTGGTGGAAACACCCGCTTCTTAGCTTATCCTCTCCACTCTTACCAATCATTTCAGACAAATTGTCATGGTCCACCCCCTTTATGTATGAAACAAAGAACATGCCATCAAACTGTGTCCATGGGTTCTCAAAGGTCGATGTTTCGGGGCGCTATGGAACGCGCTTTGGTTTGATGAACGACACCTGTTCAGCTTTACACTGAATCTTTGAATGTCAAGCCAACTACTTGGGTGATCGGCCAAGTTGGCCGGTGGTTGGCCACGTGGGGCTATTTCCCGCTGATAACAGCGATATCTCCACTTAACCAAGGACGACTCGGCTTTGTGTCAGTCAGCCTATTCTGCGCAAATTAGCTCGCGAGCTCAGGAGCTCAGGAATTCTTCTTTTGTGTTTTTTCCCCCGATTTGGGGGTGTCTTCTCTTTCAAGGGTACCCCTTTTCGGGGGGGTTGTTGCAAGGAACCAACAGAAAGCCATCCGTTTTGTCGGGCCCTAATTTAGATACATACCCATTTTGGCATCGTGGCAATTTCTTTCAGATTCGTAACCAACTACGAAAAATCTCTGTTAATACAACAAATTGGCTCTGGAACGAGGTCAGCTGTCGAATGGAGTCCTTTTCCTCCAATCGAGGTACAGTTGAGTGAAAGTAGATCCTCGGGGGTCGGTTGCCACCATTGAAACAGTGGTAGTGTGTGTGTGTGGTCTGGTCTGTTCTGGGTCTGGTCTGTCTGTCTGGATCTGGGTCTTGGGGGGTCGAGGGGGTGAACACGTTTTTCACCATCCCGTTCAGGATCGCCCGATTTTTTTCCCCCCCCCCCCCCTGCCTCCTCCGGCGGCGGATGGATCCGCTTCACCCGCGGAGCTGCGCGCGGGATTCCGCCAGGTGCACCGGGCCACGTTCCTGGGCCCCGAGGGCCAGGAGCTCTCCGAAACCCGGCGGGGGGCGGGGGGGCGGGGGAAGGCCCAGAGGGCTCCTTGTTGCGAAGGGGTGACGCCGGTGGCCTCGGGGCTTTGCTTTCCGGGAGCTGGAGACACAGAGAACCAACCAAAAAATTGCAGTTCACTCATTCAAAAAGGTCTCAGGTATAGTGGGTTGGGCTCAAATCTCTGTTTTTTTGGTGGGTTTGCCCTTGTTACCTTGGGTTTTTTGTTCCGGGAGCTGGAGACCAAACAGAGACCAAGCGAATTTGCAGTTCTTGGGTTCTCCAGCTTTCCTCGGAAACAGTTGCAACAGTAGCTTTGAGGATGGTTAGGTATTGTATCCAGGTTGATGTTTTATCAAGGCTCGAGTGCACTTCCCAGACAAGAGCCGCTCTGGCTCCGTGGCTGCTTTGATCGATAAGGAACTCATTTTGGGGTTGAATGAACCGTGGGATGGATGCCCTCCTGGCCTGCCTCAAGATCAGAACCCTGAATGGCCATGGGTCAAAAGCTCGTACCCCCAGTGAACATCCCAATCCCCACTAAAAAAAACTAAATTGGGTGGTGCACCTACCTCAAAATGGTACCATTGGTTGTCACCCACAGCCGAATGGCCAGGGTTCTCTTTTGCTTTCCCTTCAGCCCAACCAAGGTTCCCCCCCCCCCCCGGAAGAAAAAAACGAAAACAAAAGAAGCAGGAATCAAGAAAAGACAAAACCATGATGACCACATTTTTCAGAAACTGACCTTGCCCCCCCGACGGAAAAGCGGCGGCAACGTTCCCCGCTGCGGCTGGAAGCGAGGAGCTGCCGGGGGTGATCAAGGTCCAGCACCGCGGAGTGGAGGAGCCGCTCGCCGGAAGTCAGTCAGGTCCGCCTCCCGCGGCACGGGGGTCGGTCGGTTTGACCCGCACACAGATGGCAAGGGGTGTCCTGTTCTTGGCATCCCAGCCATGCGGTTCCTCGGCTTTCTTTTAAAGCCTTTTAGTGTCTCGCGGTAGTTTTTTATTTGAACCGCGGAAAGTTCGGCTTTGCGGCTCTCTTTCCCTTGGTTCGAATAATAAACAACACTCTTTAGATATAGATGGGTTCCACCGGTTTAGATTGTGTTGTGCCCCCATGTAGGGACACCCAACGATTTCTATCCGAAAAGGTGCACCAATGGTTGGGTGAGTTTCCCGTGATGTTCCTGTTGCTGGCTTTTTCGGCCAGCTCACCACTTCTTTCTGTAGAAATCGTTGCGGGGTCGTGTCTTTTTGTGTTTTTGTCTTGGTAAGATCGCTTTTTTGTTTGTTTGTTGTTTCGTTAGGGTTTCTTATTTTGTTCTGTTTTGTAGGGTTGTCTCTTTTGTTTCTTCTTCTTCTTACTTTATTACTCGACCACTGGGGCTTGACTTTGGCAGAATGCCCCAGGGCCCTAGGGTCTTGGACTCGGGTCGAGACAACTTGCGAGCGAACGACCAGCCGGGTCTGTCTTTTTGTGAGGTACCCATTTCGTTGGAGGTTTTAATAGGAAAACCAAAAGGAGCACCAAAATTGGGGGTCTAAACAAGGCCAGGCAGTCTTAAGCCTCACTCATTTGGGAATCGACGGTTTTTCCGGGCCGGAGCGCGCGGCGGTGGTTTCTTTTCGGTGACTCTCTCGGTTTGGCTGGGCTTCCCTCTTTAGGGTGCCCTTTCTATGCTTGAGAGAGCCGTTTTTATCAAAGCCAAAGGTCAAGGTTCACTACACCTAGTTGCCAGAAGATCCGATATGATGGGGTTTCAAGAAAATCCACCAGCAAATTGCTTCACTTTTGACTCGGCTGTGATCCTTGGTAGAACCTGGGCAGGTCCCGCGGCCCTTTTTGCTGTCTGCCCCTGTGACAGGGTGCTGGTTGCTTCGAGGATCCTCCAACCCAAACCTTCATGTCAAGGTTGTGGGATCACAAGGGGTTTTACCAACCACTTGATACAAGTTGGAATCTCCCAACCGTTATGTGGAGGCTTAGTGTTTCGGAAGCCCTTGTTGTATCACAGATTCGTGGATTCCAATTCACCGACAGCCCAAAGCTTCCTGTCAACCCTTGGTTTGGGATCGAGGAAGTTGCTCGTGGACATCTCGGCGAGCGTCATGATGGGCAGGCAACGACGGACAACGTGCACGAGTGCACGTCCCCCTTTTGAACCCCTTGAGCCGAGCATTTGTTCTTTGGGATTTTAATGGATGTTTTTTTTTGAACTCAACTATCGAACAATACGCCCAAGACGTATGGTTCGCCGTCAGCGGAACCTCCGTGCCGAGTCTTTGCCAGACTTTCCTTTCAAGTCCAGCCAAGTTAGGGATTCTATAGCGAAGCTGTCTCTTGGCGACAGTTGCGCCTCGCCTGCCACGCATGCTTTGCGGTACTTGCGAGCAGCACTTGCGGTGCGAAGTAGCAACGCTTAAACCAAAACAGTCTTCCGCGCAATGTGGAATTTTTCACCGTCCGAAGGACGCTGCCCTGCGCGTCTTTTGCTTTATCAGGGCAAATCTGGCTTTTGCTTTGCTATCCGCTGGAACCGCTGCGGGGCTTGTTCTCCATGGGGCAGGCCTCAGGAAACTGAGTTGCGTATGCTAAGCACGCTATCACCCCAACACCCTCCCCCCCCTCCCCCCCCCCTCTCACCCCCCCCCCCCCTCCCCGCAGAAAGTCATCGACCTTTCGAAACGGACGTTTCGGTTTCGGCCAGTGCACGCCGGGCCGATGTCGACCCGGGGGTTTGGGTCCAGAGGGAAGGAGTTGGATCCCGAAGCGCCTAAGGGATGCCCTGTTTCAGCCTGAAGGGCATGTTCAAGCAAACACGGTTTCAACATGCTCCAAGGCACAGGTTTTCCCTAAGTTGACAAAAGGGTAATCCAGTGAATGTGTTCTTGCCTGCTTGAAGGGCAAATCCCTGCCAATCAAGCCTAGCGCTTCCACGCTGCACGGCAAACGACATGACCTGCGCGTTTGTGACCTCCGTTGTTCTTTGTGCCTTTCTTGCTGCCTGATTTCAGGTGGACTTATTAGAACTCTCCTGGGTGCCCCCTCGTTTTGTGTGCTTTGAAAGGGAAACCAAAAGGAGAGCCGACGCCATTTTGCGGGTCCAAATCGAAAAAAGAACGACACACCAATTCGGCCTCGAGGAGTTTTCGGTTCAGCTGACTCCCTAAGGCTTGTGAAAACTAAAAGTAGCTGTAACTCTGGGAGGAAATGTTTGGGATAATACCTTGACTGCTATTGGGTTGGATCTTTAGACTTTAACTTTTTGGGAAATAAAGGTGTTTTCCACTAACCCCCCAAAAAGTTAAACTTTTTGCAAGGGGGTCACAAGCAACCAAGATACACGCGGCAACATCCCCTTGTGATGAATACTTAACCTTCCCGATGCCCCGCTCTGCTTATTTAGGCCCTTACATTGCTCCTTGGGCCTTTTTGAAAATTCCAGTGGTTTCGTCTTCGGTAGCGAGTCCCCCCGAATAAGCCTCTGTCGCAGCTCGCTCCAGAAAGGAAACGCCGGCGAGCGCACGACTTCCAGGATTCCCAACTTTGTTATGTTTCCCCCCAAAATGCAACTCTAGGCTTTGGAAGGGAACCCGAAGCTTTTTTTGGGATCCGATTCCTAAAAAGAAGACGTCCCATCCACCTCGTAGCAAGGATCCTTAACCATTATAATGATTCCAACCAAGGGAATCATGACCCAATCGGCGTATGGGTCTGTATTTAGGGGACCCCCCAAAACGGCTTCGTTTTTTTTCTCTTCCGTTTTTCCCTTCAAAACCATCAAGCGAGGGGTGCCAACTCAAAAGACGAGCCACCCATGAGAGCTTTGACCATAGCCCTGGGCCTTGGGCTTCTGGGGGTTGACGCGGCAGGGTGTTGACGTGGCTGATTCCCCACCTCTTCTCCGACTTATCCTCCACGATCCAGGATCGAGTCGGCGGCTTTTCTTTTTGTTTCCTCGCTTCGAGAAATCTCGGAAGTTCTCGGTTTAGGCCAGCCGGTTCAACTGGGCTCCTTGTTTTTTGGACCACTTCTTAGGTGGTTGAGTGGTTGGATTTCTATGTAAATCTTGGTGGCTTCCGACACCCCCTTCGACCCCTTTTGGAGGGGGGTGGGCCTTGCTTAAGCTCTGAAAAAGAAGCGCTGAAATATGTGCCACACATCCATGTTCAGACATCAAGCCCGTTTTTTCTTTCCCGGAACTCCCCAGCAGAACCTGGTTGATTTTGATTTGCAGGGGTGTCCCCTTTGAGATGCTCAGACCACTTTTGGAGGGGACCACCCTATGAATAAACCAGTTTACCAGCAACATTCAACCTGGCACTGCCCGACCTACACCAATTCTCAGATGCGCTTGGTTTGTAAATTTTGAGATGGGGTTGAAACCCCCACCCAACTGACTGGCTGGTTGGTTGGTTGGTTGGTTGGTTGGTTGCTTGCTTGCTTGCTTGCTTGCTTGCTTGCTTGCTTGCTTGGAAATGATTGGTTTGCAAATCTGAGACCCTTCTTGAGATGTGGTTGAACCCCCCCCACCCAACTGAATGGCTGGTTGGTTGCTTCGCTGGGCTGGTTGCTTGCTTGCTTGCTTGCTTGCTGGTCGTTTGGCTGGCTGCCTCTCTGCGCGTGTTTCGACCACACCTCCGCCCAGGACACCGCGGAGATGTCCAAGGCGGAGCTGGACTTCCGCGTGGAGGCGGTGCTTACGACGCCCCCGTTTGGCTGCGCTTTTCGTCGTTTTTTCCCCAAACAGTTTACTGTGAGGGGTTCTAAATTCATTTAAAGTGATTCGCCCTGGCACGGCTCTCTGGGTGGACAGACTCATTGAATTCCCTTTGTTCTTTTTCTGGGTGGTTCATTGCACGGGTTCACCCAGAGAGGCGTGCCAAGCATCCAGGCTGGGAGACAACGGGAGAAATGAAAGGAGACAAAGGGAGACAACAAATGAACCCGTCCACCAGGAGAGCCGTGCCAGACATCGGGAGACAAATAAATCCGTCCACCCAGAGAGGTTCCACGTGTACACATAGGTGTGTTCACGTGTACACACATGTTTGTTCCAATTGGACACGTGTTTGCGTTCCAGGAGAACACATGGTTCTTATCAGATGAGCACACGGGTGTGTGTTCCGGGTGCACATATATGACATATATGTGAGTGTTTACGTGTGCACATATGTGTGACATATGTGTGTTCCACGTGTACGCACATGTGTGTTCCAATTGGACACGTGTTTGTGTTCCAGGTGAACAGATGTGTGTTCCACGTGAACACATTAGTGTTTGCTAGGTGAACGTTTTTTTGCATCTGACAACATATTTGCTCTCCAGGTGTGCACATGTATGGGCTCCAGAAAATGCATGATTGTTTTTGAGGTGCGAACATGTGTGTGCGCTTTAGGTGAGCATTTATGTTTGCTCACGTGTGCACATATGTGTGTTCCACGTGTACACACATGTGTGCTTTAATCGCACACGCAGGTTCCTGGGCACATATTTGTGTTCCAGTGGTATACAGATGTGTGTCCCACGTGTACACACATGTGCGCTTTAATTGCACGCGTTTGTGTTCCAGGTGAACGCATGTGTGTTCCACTTAGACACACAAACATGTGTGTCTGAATTGGACACGCGTTTCATTGTGTTCCAAGTGAACACACATGTGTGTTCCACGTGAGCACATTAGCGTGTCGTAGGTGCACACATATGTGTTCCAGGTGTACACATGTGTGTGTGCTTTCCAAGAAGCACATGTTTGTTTTCCAGCTCAACACATTTATGCGTGTGCCGCAGGTGAATGTATATGTGGGTGTTCAAAGGTGCGCATCTGCACGTGCCGCGTGTACTGTTTCAGTCGTATACATATGTGTGCTCCAGGTGTACACACATGTGTGTCTGAACTGCCCATGTGACCGCGCGCTTGCGCAGCCACACTCGTGTTCAAGCGCGCGCGCTCGCCTGCTATCGCACGCGCTGGCCCAACCTCACTCCTGGCGCAGTGCTGAAGCGCGAAGCACGGCAGCAACACACGTGCAGCAACGCAACGCGTGCCAGGTTCACGACTGCATCATTTTGATTCATCCGTGTTGAAGCGCAAAAAGCCACAAGCTGTTGGCATTTTGTGCTTGCACGTCAGTCCTCAACTGTTTGGGGTCTCTGCTGGTGTACTTTTTTCCTTTTCGGTGGCGGAAAAGCCAGATGCCAACACCAGGGGTTGTTTTTTTTCTTTCTGCGGGGTTGGGAAAAACCGGACGCCCAGCCATGGATTTTTTTAGGTGTTCGCTTGGGGTAGAAGAAAGGTTGTTTTTTTGTGTTCAGGGAACCCTTGCAACATTTCAGGTTTTCTTTTCGCGGGGTAGTTGACGTTGGAAGTTTTTGGCAGGGGTAGGTGCGTAGGGTTGGGCAATCCCCAGTTAGGGGTTCAATCAAAGCCGAGTTTAAGCGGCCAGACCTTGGCTTCTTCGAAAAAAGACACTGGTACCCTTTTTGGTTGTTTTTAACGGGAAACCAGAAAACCCACCGTGTTGTGGGGTCCCCTACAGCAAGACATACACGAAATTGCGTTTCTTCCTGCTAGATTGCTAGAAAGTTTCCACATTGGAAGGGGAAATCCCCCCGCCCCTGGCCCAAAGGAACGCAATTCCGGAATTTTCCATAGTCCATTTTGAGGTTGACCTTTTCTGGTTCTGCCACAACTTGTGGGTCTGTCTTTTTCAGGGAACTTCTTTTTTGGTTGGCTTCCAATGAAAACCAGCAGGACAACCGTTGACCTAGCGACGTACATGCTGCACCAAGAGGGGCGGAACCTCGAAGGGTTGCCCTCAGGGTTTCCCACTACACCACCCCAAGTCCCAACGCCAACGGGTTTCGGGGAATGATGTCTTCCCTTGACTGAAAAAAAGATGTGAAATGATGATGGGAACCCAGGCTGCTTCAACATCTACACTGAAAGAAACAGACATTTGGAGCAGGGGCCATGTGCTGATCGGGTCTCGGTAACGTCGGAATGGACGGCGATTTTCCTAAGCGTGGCAGGGGTCACATGACCCAGCACCGAAAAAGACATCCTTGTAACACGTGCACGCCTTGGATCAAGGTTGTAATTCACCAGGGGCCAACATGATTTTACCTTCATGTTTATGGGAGCCCAAAATCAGTGTTTCAAATCAGTGTTTTTGTGAATCGATTTGGGATCAACGTGGAGCCACTCCCGAAATTTTAAACAAGACCTTGAGTTTTGATCAGTTTTTGGCTCATCATGCTTATCGGCCTGGAACAAAAGCCCACGCCTTTGGCTAGCGTATCAGGTTGGGAATCCACGAAATTTGTTCCTTCAGGTTCTGTGTTGAGAGTCGCCCTGTGTTTGACGGGATTGCAACAAGCTTCTTGTGAAGAGCGGGGTTCGTGTTTTTGAGGGCTCCCTTTTGGAATTGGCTCCAAAGTGAAACCAAAAGGAAGCACCTGGTTGGGGCACAAGGTGTAGTGGGTGTGTTGACACCCTGTTTGTTTTTGTTTTGAAGGGAGGCCATTTCAAAAAGGCCCCCCACTCCATTGTTGAGGTTTCCCTTGATTTGGGCACTTCTTACTTCTCTGCAGATTAAGACCGAACCCCCAAGAAACATTTCTACAGAAACTTCCTTTTGGGAAATGGCAATGACATTTCAAAGGGAACCCCCTCCCCAAGTTAGTGGACATGAATCGCCAGGTGTCCATGAAAGGAGGCTTTGTTGTTGAAAATCGCACATTTGCTATGGTCAAGAGACCCCATGGCACCAGCCAGAGCAAAAGGGTGTAGAGAGCCACACACACACACATTCAATTGAGTGTGAACTATAGTAAGCGACCTCAAAAGTGCTTGGTGGACATGAATCCCCTGACTGAATGATTTCCACCAAAGGGCCCCTCCTCAAAATTCACGAAAACAAACTGCCTTTTTTTCGGGCACTCCCAAAAAACACCGTTTCTGGTGCTTCCCTTGGTTTCCCTTTCACCCCACCCCAAATCCAGGGGGCTTCCCTCGAAAAAAGGCCGGGCGCGCCCTCCGCTTTTGGGGTCGCGCGTTTTGGTCTCAGGCGAAAAGCCAAACGCTGGCCCGGGAGAAGATCCTGGACGCGGGGCTGGCCGAAGCCTTGGAGACCAATATGGCCGCCTCGCTCGTTTTTTTTTCTTTTTCTTTTTTCCCCGAAGCGAAGACCCCACAGGATACCTCGACTGCGTGCCTTGGTGTCCATGTTGAGATTTTTCACACCCAAAAAGGGTGGTATCAGTTTGGGGGACCCCCTAAATTCTATGGCGTTCTTTAGTTTCTTGGCCACCTCAATGTAGTTGAACGTCTCATTTGATGCCTGTGGAACAGAACAGTCGTCAACTTACTTTGCGGGCACTGGATGGATGCGTGCATAGAATGAATCAACCAACCAGTTTAGTTTCATAGGGGGCTGGGAAAGTGGTCTGATGAGTTGTAGGGTAACCCACCAAACCACCAAACCAATCACCCATTAGGGGTAATGAGGACCCCATTTTCATCAACCGACCAGTTGAGTTTCATAGGGGGGGTTTTGGCCCCTCCAATAGTGGTCTGATGCCCAACTAAACCCAACACCCCCTGTGCGAGTAACCTGGGGGTTGCTGGGAATGCACCGCTTTGGGATTCCCTTAGAGGACGCCACAAGGGATTATTCCCCGCTGAGCACCAGCAAGTTTTTGAGGGGCGCACCCAAATCTACGGCATTCGTTGGTGAATCCCTGAATCAGTATACCAAATCAGTTTGTCTCTTTTTTAAGGGACCCCCTATTTCAGACTCCTCTCCTGTCGTTGCCATGGAACCCACCAGAGAAATGTCCTCTTTTGGAGGAAAATGGTCTTCTAAGACCCCTCAGTCAGATTCCAGGAACGGACGGGAGGGTAAGGACCTCAGTTGTTCAAACTCGACCTGATAGGACCTTTTGCTTTCCAGTTTGGCCATATTTAGTCAAGGCTTCAAAAGGAACCACCTTTAATCTCTGGGTGCATTGGACAACTCAGAGTAATGTTAACCCCGGAGGAAGCAGAAGTCCAAGCTGATTTTGTTTAGTGGGGCTGCATCACTTTCGGAGAGCCCCCCCACACCTGTATCAGTGGAACGGGTTGATGAATCCAGGGTCATGTTTAGGGGAAATTCCTTGTGTTCCTTTCCGTTTTCCCTTAAAACCACTCAACAGGGGGGGAGAATTCCAACGAGCCCACGCTTTTGTGGAGTCAGATATGGGCCATTGGAAGCGAAGATACCCCTCTCTGAACCATGGACATTCTCGTTTTCCGTGGCACCTTTCTCAAAACCCCGCAACTGGATTCCGTAAACAGCGAGGTGTGCTTTGTGTGTTTGGGGGTCTCCAAATCAAGACCATTCTATGTTTTAGGGCAAATATGGAACAGAGTACGCGGGTCAAGGATATGTATCTTTGAGGCACTGTACTCTCTTTGAAAGTGGCTGACAAAGGGAAACCAGGAAAACCTTGAGTTTCAGGGTTGCTTCAGCTGTTTTTGGAGGTCGATCGGAAACAGTTGTGATGGCCGAAGCCCGATTTGAACACTGGGGCCACCTACAAACTCGGTATGTTTTTTTTTTTTTTGAGGATACCCTCTTTGGATGGACAACCGGTGCAGGATTTTGTCCATCTACAATCTGTCTTTAAAAACATCATCCCCATGGCTGGCAAAACTCCCATCCGTTTTTTCCATACTGTGGAAAGAAGAAGCCCTATAAACAATTCCACAAACCACCTATCAACTAGTGTGAGGTGGATTTCGTTCATCCACAGGTTCTGGAATCCGTTCTCATAGGTTCTACCTGGTTCCATGGGTCTGTTCTCCAACGGCCGTAGAAACCTTCGCACGTGGATGGGCTGCTTTCGTCTCTCAGTTGGATAGGCGCCAAATCGGTTCTCGGTTTCGGCTTGGACATCGAAAGGCTTGTCTCTGAGTGAGTTCAGGGTAGACTTAGGATACATTTTACATTTTGCCAGCTCCATGTGAACCGAACAATAAGATCTACATGCTATAGCTGGGCCTAACTCTAATCATGATTTGGCCAGACCTCTTAAGCCGGACATTTTGGGGGGAGAGGGGCAGGGGGGAGTTCAGGGCAGGGGGCAGGGGGCCGGGGGCGAAACCCGAGCTGAGAGCGGCCAGGGGGGGAGTTCCGGGCGGCTCGAGAGGGAGATCGATCCGGGCCTCCGGGCTTCGGACATTTTTTCGCCCAGGGGAGGGAGCCCACAGCTGGGCCTCTTTCCTCTTTTTTTAATAAAAATGGGTCTGTCTTTTTTTTCTTCTTTCTTCTTTCTTTTTTTTTTTTTTTTTTTTTTTTTTTTTTTTTAAAATATTTTGTTTTTTGGGGTCTGTCTGGTTTTTAGGGGCACCTATTTACCACAATTTGTTTTATTTGTAAAGGGGAACCTCGAAGTTGGGGAGGGGTCTCAAAAAGACTCGGCCGATTCTAAATGGCGCGGTTCCGGCCGTTCATTTTCAGATTCGTCTGCCTCATTACGAACCACCCCCGAATCCAAGCACGCCTGCAGTTTAGTGGTCCATTTTCGGCTTGCCCTGTGTGTTTTTGTGTTTGTTTGTTTTGTTTGTTTGTTTGTTTGTTTGGTTGGTTGTTTGGTTGGTTGGTTGGTTTGTTTGTTTGTGTGTCTGTACGTGTGTCTGTACGTGCGCTGCCCTCCAGAGAGGTGTGTCGAACGCATGAGCAAACTTTTCTCCCAGGACGTGCTGGTGCCGAAGGTCATCGAAGAGCTCCTGAGCTGAAGCCGACGCTACATTGACCCCCTCACCGCTTTCCACCGCTTTTTGCCTCACCGCTCCCCCCCCAAAAAGGTCACCGACCCCTTCCTTGGGAAGCATCCCGTCTCAGGATTTTCTTGAGTTGGTATGGACCAAGCAGATCGTTTTGGGTCAAAGGTTGGGGTAGTTCCCACTGACCCCTTTTCTCGTTGGTAATTAAAGCTGGCTTGGGTCTACCTGAAGCCCCACATAAAACAAGTATGCCCTCTTTCCAACAAGAAGGGCCGAGGAATCATAGACCGCAGTCCTCTAAAATGGGCCCCATACGCCCATGCCCACTTCCAGGATTGGGCGGAGGGGAAGAAAGGAAGATGGACCAAGTACCATTGGGGTAAATAGGACTCACCGGGAATGTTTGGTTGAGTCTTCGAATGGTCTGCAACTTTGCTTCCGAGTACCGCCCCGGGGTCCGTCGCGAAGCCCAGGCCATAGACTTTTCATGGCAACTTGGCAACCCAAAAGATGATCTCCATTTCATGGAAAGAATGAAGACATGCATTCCGTGCCCTTGCTCCTTTTTCCATCTGTTTTCTGTGTCGTTCCAATCCTGGGTGTCTTTCTTCCTTTCCTCTTCCTATGTGTTCTCAAAATGGCGCACCGGTTCGGTTTTTTGTCTGGGCATCCTCGGGCCCGGGTGTGCGTCCAGGTTCGTGACCAAGCGGGTGCTGGCCATGGACTTCGTGAAAGGGGTGAAGATCACGGAGTACGCGCCGAGCCTGGAGGGTTGGGCCGGAGGGTTGGACCGGGGGCGTTGCACCCACGCTTGGGCGGGCTTTGCGCGGCTCGATGTTTTTTTTTTTTGGGGGGGTGGGTTTTGTTTTTCGGGAAGCCGAAGGAAGAACCGAAGAAACATGTCCGCAGTCTAAAGCCCGACTAGTCAAAATGTCATATGGATTTTCACCTAGACGTTTGTGAGGATAGGTTTTGGCGTGGGTACCTTGAACAGACCGGCCGGGAAATAGCCAGCATGCGATCTTGATTCCGAGCCGACGATTTTGGGGGGGGAGCCACACGAAGGTTCGGATCTCTGTGGATGGACAAATTCCACTTGCCAGTGTGCGAGTTGGGATTGAACTATGAAGATTGGGGTTGACTAGGTGCGCAATGGGCACCATGTGCGTTGGATGTTCCATCCACTTTGTTCATACTTCACTTTAGCCAACTCACAGCATAGACATTTTTTACATGGGCTTGGCCCTGACCCAAATGTCAGTTGTATTGATTTGGTTTGCAAATCTAGACAGCCCTGATTTGGAGTACAAGATTGACCTGCCTTTGCTTTGGGGAGAAGGGGGGACGGGCCAGATTTGCCGCAGTGGGGAGTTGGGCCCCATTTTTCCATGTTTCGACTGCAAACGGTCCACTGTCCACCATGAGAACCCAGAAGCGTTCAGGTTCCATCCTGCAGTCTCTGGACAATTTTTGGATTGCCCCAAACCACCGTGGGCTTCCCACCGAAGACCTGACAAACATGGTGGGTTCCCCAATTGAGGTAGTCAGTCGGTTTGTCAGTCAATCATTTAGTTCTGGTTCCTCACCCGGTGATCTCTACTTTGGCTTTCTTTGAAAGTCCATGCACATGTCGGAGGCCCCAAATATCATTCGACAAAAAGGGTGGAGGCTTAAACAAAGTGGAAGGGTTGAATAGAAAGGTTTGGAGGGTCAAACGACCGTCCTTTACATTCCGCCATGAAGGACACCACCAACAATATGACTGAATCACCACATGGGACAAGTTACCCATGGTCATGGCCGGGGGCCGAAGGGAATGTTGACCAACTTGCTGGTGCTCAGAAGAGAATGTCCTTCCATGTCTTGGGAATGAACCGTTTTTTGGGATTCCGGAAAGGACGCCAAATCGGATGGATGGTTTTTCTCGGGGTCATTCCGTTTCTCATTTTCCTTATCGAACCAGCGAAAGCAGATTGATTTGTTTGGGGGCCCCTTTGGCTTCGGTGCCGGGGGCTTCCAATGGGTGGGTGAAAAATAACCCCCAAGATGGGTTGCCCTAAATAGAAACATGGACTAGAAGGCTGGCCATGGGTCAAAATCCAAATCGTACCCCCAGTGAACATCCGAATCCCCACTCAAATAGACTAAAGTGGGTGGTGCACCGAAAACCCCAAAATGGGATCCCATTGGTTTTGACAACCACAGTCATATACGTATGGAGGGGTATTTATTTTACGTTTTTTTTTTTCTTCTCTTTTTCCGCTTTTGGCTTTCGGCTTCTTGGCTTCTTGGCTTTTCGGCTTCTTGTTGGTTTATGCGGCCTTTGGCAGCTTTCTGGCTTTGGCTTTTCGCATCCTCCGCATTCCCAGTTCCGCGGCTTTTTGCTGGTTTATGCGGCTCTTGGCGGCTTTGGCTCCCGGGCGTTTTGGCTTTTGCACCCTTTCATTGGTTTTTTGGATTTGGCTCTTCGCATCATCAGCATCACCAGTGTTCTCCCTATTTGAATCATCAGCTACTTTTTAGAAAGTTTGCAGAGAAATTGCACCCCAATTTGAATCAACACATCTTCAAACATCATGGTGGGGGCTGCCGCCTCCCCCCCCCAACCGCCCCGCTACTTTTCAGATTTCTTGCAGAGATTTAATTGCACCCCTGTTTGAATCATCGCTTTTTCGAGCGTCCAATTTCGCGAGAAAATGCTGTAAAATACGACAGTTCAGGTAATCTATGTAATCCATGTATGTCTGTATGTATGCACTTCTTCGAACATCATAGGTGAAGCCACCCCCGCCAAAGCTCCCGCTGCCTTTTAAATTCTATCGCACCCGTTCTTGAATCATTGCACCCCTACTTTAATCATCACTTCTTCGAACATCATGGGGCCGCCCCCCCAACCCCCCCCGCTACTTTTTAGACTTTTTGCAGAGCTATTCGAATCATCACTTCTGCGAACATCATGGGGGGGGGGGGCTGCCCCAACCCCCCCGCTACTTTTTTTTTTTTTCTTTTTCAGGGATTGAAATGCCCTCCTAGTTGAATCATCATTTTTTTGACCCCGTCAACCCGCCAGCTACTTTTTTGATTCTGTTCCCCACGATTTATTGGTGATGCTAGGGATGTTGCATGCGGGGGATGCCGAAAACGATGCTGGGGATGTTGGCGGAAAACGAAAAAAACAAAATCCGTATACCTATAGGCTTCCCATCCCATGCCCGTTGCACCAAAAGCGCCTTCTTTCCGAGGCAGGCGCGGGGGTCTCGAAGCAGCAAAGGACCGAAGTGCTGGCGAAGCTCATCAACTTCTACGGCGGGGGCTGGGGTCGTTTCGAGGAGGTTCGATTTTTTTTTGGGGTCTCAAAGCTGTATGCCAGACAGCCATGAACCTGAAAAAACCCTAGCCATGATTTGTCATGCCTTCTCTTTGACCGAGGTCATTGCTTTTTGCCTCAAGCTTTGAGATATTCTGGAAGAGACGACCTAGGACCCGGATGTGGCAGTGGGCCAAGAATCTTGTGTTTGAAGGTCTCGCCGGTCTGGCTGTGAGATATTGGGTCAACGAAAAAACTGATGGATCCGAAAGGCACGTAGTTGCCCCTAGCCGTGACTGGTGCGGGCAAAGAGGGTGCTTGAGTTGGGGGCTTCTGTTGCGGAGTTTCCGATGTTTGAAGATGCGTCAAAGCCCTGGGGAACTACAAACATGAATTTGGGGGTGAGGGGCGAGGGGGGGTCCGTCCGGCGCCGAGGATTCTTACTCTTGCGCGTCTTTCTTGGGGTGAGTTGAAAGCTTGGAAGGGTCCTCCGCTTTGAGACATGCCAAACATCTCAATTTTGAGACATACCAAACAACTCAACTTTGAGACATACCATACCCCCCCAAAAGAAAAACAAAGAAAAACAAACAAGAAAAGAAGAGACATACCCTTTGTCGGTGGTAAAGGTCAATAGTTGAGCCAATTTGAAGTGAATCTTCTTCAGCGGATGTTTCAGGGCAAATATGTACACAAAAAAAAAAGGTCCTTTTTTGGGGAGGCTTGCCCTACTAAAATAGACTACAGAAAAAGGTTCTCTTTTTCTAACCTCTCTACTGGAGGACCTAGTATATATGTATATATATATATATATATATTAGTTGGGCTCGGGTGGGGGCCAAGCCAAGAGATTCTCCCGGTGTCGCTTCGTGGTTAGGAAAAAAAGGCAGGGATCAAACACGAGGCTTGGCTTTGTTGTCTTCTTCATTTTTTGCAGTGAATACCTTACGGGGGGAGAAACAACCCACAATTTTCGGGTCCCCTATTTTGAGATACACCCATATGTTCCCTATTGGGTGGTTTGCGGTAATTTCCGGAATTTCTCAGGGGTTGCATTTTTCACAATGTGACGGTCACCCAGCTTTGCTCTCCTGCTGAGTAACGGGCCCCATTTCCCCCAACACCCATCTAAGTGTGTCTTTTTCCAGGGACCCCCTAAAACTCCAAAAAACTCAGGTACCCTAAAGACACCCATCCATTTATCATCCCGTTAATTCAAGGACAAAGCAACTGCTATGGGTTTCCGTGCTTCGTTCCATGGGCGGGGTGGCGTGCCGTGACACCCGTGACCTCCGCAGGCTTCACGCTGCACGGGCCCATCTTCAACTGCGACCCCCACCCTGGCAACCTCCTGGTGGAGAAAGAGACAGGCGGGTTCCCAGCGAGCGTTTGAGTGCGTTCCTCTAAGCCCCGAAAGTCAGAAGGTCAGTTTTTTTCGAACGGTTGGGGCCTCGTAAGTCAGAAGCTGGTTGGACATGTTTCCCTCTAACCTACCACTTAGGGGGTGCATGGACAAGTCATGGTTCAGAAAGTCTGATTAGATCGGATTGGTTTGAGGATTTGAACCGCTGGCGTTTGTACAGACCGGGCCCACCAATCCAAACCAACAATCGGGGGGGGGGTCAGTATTTTGACTGTTTCCGGGGACTTGTTTGAAGTCAGAAAATGGGTTGGCTGCTTCCCCTTAGCCTTCCACTTGGCGGGTGACTTTGATCATGAACAAATCATGGGGCCAGTATTCATTGTTGGCGTTTATCGAAGTTGCCCTCGCTAGGGAACCGAGGCTGCTTCCCTTTCACCTACCACTTAGGAGGTGTATTTTGACGGGAAGAATTCACGGGGCCAGTTTCCAAAAATCCAAAGCAACCCTTGGTTGAGCTGTAGGAAACGTGAAGTCATTGATCAGTTGTGCAGATGAATGTTTCTCTGGGACCCCCCGCATTCTTTTCACGGCAAATACCTCGGGCTGTCAACCATATTGTGAAAAGAGGTATCCTTAGCGTAGGTGTCCTTTTCAGGTTAGTTTGGGCAATGAAACAGATGGGTTCCACCGGATTACTAGGGAAGCCTATCGATTTTTCCAGAAGGTCACCTATGATCCTTCGAACAAGCCACAGCGGGTATGCCGTTACCCAGGAAAACATCCAGGTTCACCGACACTGAATGCTCATAGCTTGCAAGTCAGTTGCCCTTGCGTTTCCCTTGGTGGTCTTTTCTGACAATTTGAATCGATTTTAAGTTTGGCATATAGCTGCCTTGCCTTTTTCTTGCGTTTGGCCTGAACCTCCCAGAAATACAAACTCATCTTGAGATAGACCAACTAGGGCTCATTTCCCCATCTGGTGCACGCAAGGAACCACATCACATATTGACGGACACAGTCCCGCGCCAGTCAGGATGAATCCGATGGTGAAACAACAGCCACAATTTGCACGCTTGCTGTTGATATTGTCCTTCAGCCACTCGGCAAGGACATCCTTTTCTTTTTGAAGTCTGGGATGAGATATCCACCCCTGTTTCGGTTCCTTCAGTAACAAGTTTCCCTTCAGCCAACTTGCAGTTCCCCTCCACCCCGCTCCTCCCCTGGCCCGGCAAAAAACACCACCAGAAGCAAGAAAGAAGAAAATCAGAAGCAACCAGAAAAAAACAACCAGAAGCAAGAAACTTGAGCGCCACCAAAACGTGAAGCCGTCTCAAGGCCAGAGCATCCACCGGAATGCACGGCCAGGCCGGCTCTGCGTGCTGGACTGGGGCCAGGTGCGGCAGCTGGCGCAGCCCGAGCGCGGCTCGCGCTGGAAAACGGGATGGCCGAAATCCTGCACCACCTAAGAAACCATGGAATGATGATTCCCCTGTAAATACCAACGAACAATGGTTTCTCATGGTTTCCAAGTGGTGCAGGATTTCGTCCATCCACAGTATGGGTTTTGGTTCAAAATACTCCTAAGCAAACTCCTACAAGGGCACCGAGCCTCAGAAATCCCCACCCCTTCACTCGAGGTTTCGCCTATGCCAAGATCTTTATGGCCTCGATGACGGAGGACGTGCACCTCTTCGTGGAAGGCCCGGCGCTCTCAACTCTTTTTGGGACCCCACGAATTGCTTTTCCTTTTAATACCGTATCCCCTTGGGTTCGACCCTACGGGTACTCTCAAGAAACGCACTACCCTTTGGTCGCCCATTTGGAACTACCCCAAGGGTGGCAACTTTCAAAAGCACGAAGACTGCTGGAGATTGCCTTAGTTTTTTGTCATCACCTTTTGGGCCTTTTTCAGTGCAAGGAGTCCGGTGTCTTTTCTTGTACGGGGTTCTTGTTTGAAGTTCTATTGTATGTTAGGGTTCACCAAACATGTACCAGACACAAAGATGAGACCATTGGTTTGGTTGATGTAAGCATCACATGCTTTTTGGTGTGGGTTTCCTTTGAGGTGATGCAAAACAAATGCAAGGAAGAAGGGTTCTGCCAAATCGGGGACCCCGCAATGTGAGCCTTGGGTTTACCTGAGCCCTAAAAAAAACAAGGCAGAGAACTAGCTCTGCGCCCCTGTGTTTTGATCTCCTTGGGGGCAAGCTTCTACTCTGACGATCGGCTCGAGCCGACGGAGTTCGAAGGACACGAACAGCCGAAGCGGGTCTTCAAAGCAGGGGACCTGAAATTGTGGTTTCCCTCGATTTTTGCTTTAGCAGAACTTCGAAACGGGTGGTTTTGGAAAAGGATGCACCCAAATCTGCAGCGATTTTTCCGAAACAGGATACCACCTGCATGGTTTTCTTTTGGTTTCTTTGAAACCGCGAAGAAGCGGGTGCTCTGAAGAAAAGAGACCCCCATTCTAGGGCCAGGGTTTGGATTGACGGTTTTTGCATTTGATCCCCTGGTTCTCGTAGAGGGGCAACTCGCGGGGGAAGCGCCACCCGACCTAATGTTGACCCAGGATTAATAAGCCCGTCCCATTATTAGGGGGGTGTTTGCTTTAAAAGTGATGAATCCCCACTAAAAAGGGGGCACTATTAATCAGCAGGGGTGTATTAATCCGGGGTTAACATTACACACCAAACCAAACCACTCGGCGCATGATTTGGTTCGTCGGAAGCAAGGCTGCAAGACCCTGGGCTTTGAGTTCCAGGACATGGACGGGAAGCCGCTGGGTCCGAAGGGAGACCTGCGTTCGAGTGCCATGCGCATCTTGAGATAGCGGACACGTTGGACTCTGAGTACGGGACACGATGGATCCCCCAAAAAAGCTGACTATTGCTTGAGCCAGACTCGGCGAGGAGGCCAGCCTGGGACGAAATGAAAAGTCCTGCACCTCATGGTGCGGACAGCACAGTAAGGCTCCTACCGCAAAGCAAAATTGCCGTTTCCCTTTCTCCCGGCAAAATGCTCAGCAATGTAATCATAGCAAAACAAAACACTTTGAGAAGTGCAAGGCTCAGGAAAGGCAAGAGATCTGCAAGCGTTGTCTAACACGTGGTCACTGAGAACTCTCCTTGGGCGCACGTGCCGCCAACTGCCTACACCAAAAGCTCTCAAGCAGTAAAAGACAAATCCTCGGCGCGCCCACAATGCCAACAAGGGGTTCAAAATTTGGGAGAAGCTTTGGGGCACAGCTCAAGAGGGGATATGTTATGGGAAAACAAGAGCTGGCACTTTTTTGGGTGGTAGATTTTTGAAACGGCGGCTCCCCCCAAGAAAGCTAAAAAGATGGATCGCAGCACCGGATCGGTATGTGGGAAAATCGGTTTTGTTCGAGCGGGCCCTGTGGATTTTTCGGCTTCTGGCTTCAGACCAATGTGAAACAGGGGGAACTCCAAAAGAAAATAAGCTCAGGTGGTATTTGCCTGGAACCTTCCAGAACCCTCCCTGAAGGCGGGCCCTCATCCACCCCTTATCGCCTATCTGGGCAGAGACCACATAGAAGGATTTGTTGTTCACTTGTTCTGGTGCTATACTTAAAAGCATCATAGAGAACACTGGCTTTGATGGAAAGAACTGGGACAGGGCTTTGATGGAAACAATGGGATCGGTGGTTCTTTTGCACCCAGCAGATTCCTCGACGTAACAAGGAACCTGCCATTTCAAGGGTTCCCAGTTACAGACAACCCTTTCTTGAAAGCAGAATGGCGCCAGTTTGATCCCTCCGAATATGGGGTCTCTCCAACTATTTTGTATTTTCAGGGTTGACGTATGAAACACAATCTGAACACATTATTTCCTATGAGATTTAAAGAGAGGGGATCCCCCCAGAAAGATGGTTTAGAGACTTCGGTTCCCTCCAAATGGTATGTTTGGACAACATCCATGAGTTGGATGAAAGTCTCCTGCAATAGACTACGGCTATTTTCTATGAGACCCCCACCATGTTTTCAAATATTGTTCTTTTTTGGTTTCCCTTTAAACCCCATCCCCAAAAATCGGGAGTCTCAACAAACCACGAGCCAGCCACCAACTGCGCCTCGGATTGTTCAACCGAGGCCGGACCCCACGCCCATTGTAATGATCAACGCCCTGCGCGGCTCGGCCTCGGCGGATGGGCCTTGGCTCGAGCCATCACAAAACGTGGCAGAGGCTTCCCTCAGGACTGAAGAAACATGGAGGACATGTTGCCGGCATCCACTTTCATTTGAGTCTTATCCCCTTAACATCTACCCAGAATTGCATCCTGGTGTTTTCGGGTAAAGTGACAGTCCCAACTATGAAATGGGTGTGGATATCCGGCCTTTTCGTTTCAACACCAGTCGCCCGTTCGCCAGGGGATTTTGTCAGAATCGTTGGTCCAGGTGTGATGGTGTTTGCTACTTGGCAGGTGGTTTGCAGTTTATGGTTCATTCCACTAAGCAAGGTTGAACTACCATCCCAAGTGGTCCGAAATGGATTGAGTCTATCCACATGTTGAAGACTCTGGGTGTAAGAGCGGCTTGCGGCTCTTGGATCCCTTTTTCGGGTTTACATTCGAGGTGTGCTTTTGAGCCCTTGGGCGATGTTCTGAATTACTCGCGAGTCGGTTGCTGAGAAGCTATTTCAGAGCTATAGGGGAGCCATAGCGACCTATTTGTGCTACAAGTGCTAGTGACTATGAGGGTCGGAAGGGAGCCAAGGAGCTGGGGTATCCAAATTTGCCTTTTAAGAGGGAGCCAAGGAGCTACCAGGAGTTTGGCGAGGATATGGTAGCAAGGTCATAAGCTTCCCTTGGCTTTTGCAAGTCTGCCCATCAGTATTGGAAGCTGGCAAACGGGTCCAAGGCGTACAGGACATGCTGCGCGAAATTTAGGGTACCTTTTCTCTTGATTTTTGTTTGTTTTCGATTCCAAGGGGCGCAAAGAGGACAACACTCATTTTAGAGGTTTCCCAATTCTAAGTTTCCCACAGTTCCCCATCGCCCAATCAGCACCTTTGCTCAAGGTCTAAGGTGGGGAAACCACCCATAGCATGGTCCGTAAAGTGGCTTTTTCACTCAGATACAGCCATGGGGTCTCAGAAGAGATGTAGGTTCTGTGCGGCCTAAACATGAAACATATTTGGAACATATTGTTTGTGTACCCCAGCTTTGGGAAAAGTGGGTGCAAAGGCTGCTTTTTTGACTTCTGGCCCAGTGCATTGCTCTTGGATGCCAAGCTGATCAATCAAAACGGGGTCAACACATGGCGTGTCTTTGTGACTGAATCGCCGGCGAAGTTTCCATGGCACCTACGGATTGTGATCGACCTTTTGAAAGGAGAGCACCCCAGAGAAGGACCACTTGTTACAAGCTCTGAGCAGCTCGAAATCCTCGGGAAGCCATATTAGCAGGTTGTTCTGCTACCTGGCTTCATTGGAGTTATAGTAAAGGCTATATGGATCTGTCTCAAAATAGGAAACCCTTCTTCGGATTGTTTTCCAGGGGAACCAAAAGGAAAGCAACCACCTGCACAGCCGCCATTTTCTTTCCACAAAAAAAGCAGTCAGCCCCATCTACACCTCTATTCCAGCATAAAAGCGACCCGAAAGTCAACGGGTTTTCTCGGGCCCTCGCTGGAACTTCCTTCGACCCATTCGGATCGCGGACCCCGGATCGAGGCTTCCTGTTGCGGGACTCCCGGCCGATCGCGCAGAGCCGCGCGGACTTTGTGCAGCTGGAGCAGGCGCGATCTCCAGTCCGACGGGGCGTTTTTTCTTTTTTTTTCTCCCAGGAAAAGGGGCAGCCGGAAGACTCGTTTCGGGGGATTTGGGAGGGCTTGGGGGGGGGGGGGCGGGGGGTTGGAAGGTGAACCAAGAAATCTCATGATTCCCACAAGATCGTGTGCAGTTCTTTTCCGCCTTTGACAGCATCACGCACCCATAGGTTGTGGGGATCTCTTTGGACGGTGCTCAATTCGCAGTGAGGCTTAACAACGTGGAACTTGGGGCAGGCGGTCGGGTGCGCAGGATTTCTTGGTAGATGCTGCCTGAAGGCAGGGCACTTATAGCAAGCCGTGATTCCTGGCCTGGCTTGGGCTTGTTGACCATGGCTACTGACCTAAGTGTACTTCCCCTTTGAGCGTTGGGGGATGTCATCCATAGCATCCCCTTACCCCTAAGGGAAAATGGTGCCATCCACTTTCGCCCTAATCTGGTGGGTTCGAGGGGGGGGGCCCAGGCCGAATTCTGAGTTCACCTCCAGGGAAGCCCACAGGAAACCTGGATCGCACAAGAACCTTCGAAGAAGGTGGATTTGTGCCAAGGAATCGATCGAAGAAGAGCCACTGCCACAGGTGAACCATTCGTTAGGCACAAAAGCACCTGGGTAAGGTGGGCATGGCTCAGCATGAAGGTTGCTTGGTTCCATGAAAAGAACGGCCAGCACCCAACTTGCCCCCCATGACAAAATCCTTGGATAAACAATGGAGGTGAAACATGGCCCCGGATTGTGTTCATGGCCTGCCTGAACCTCAGGGTGCCTGTGAGCCGCGCGAAGGCCCTTTGAGAGGCAGCCACGCTCTTATCTCGCTTCCTGAGTTCATGGACTTTTTTGGGTTTGGACCATGTTAGTGGCAACAAAACACGGTTTGGACGTTTTTTGGCCCAGCAACTCAGGAAATGAGTTATAGACCGGGCTGTTGAAGGGCAATCGAAAGTATTCGATTCACTTCGTGGTTTCCAATCGAGATTCTGGACTAATGTTCACCCCGGGTGAATAAACCCGTGCTGCTCATGGGGGGGGGAAAGGGTTTTTTTCCAAAAGTGGTCTAGATCCCCACTTAAAACTACCCGAACATGCCCCCGCCCCCCAACTCGCGCCGAATCAGATCAACCGGCGTCTCTGCTTAGATCCCACGGCCTCTCTGAGTGCGTCAGGTCTTTGGAAAGCTGGACGGGGAGACGAAGGCCATCCAAACAGGCGGCTCGCTCGAGCCATGTCTGGCTGGGCCGACCCGCTTTTTTTTTTTTTTTCCGCGCCGCTTTTGTCTTTTTTTTCCCCGGCCCCGGGCTTTTTTTGTTTGACCCCCCCAAAATACGGGGTGATTTTCATAATTGGGGTGTCCAAAGAAGCGGGAGAAAGAGAATCCGGGTGCCCCTGAATTTGTGACTGCATGTCATGTCATGCTGAGCCACAATCAAAACCCGGGTAGATGAACGTTAGTAAGTGACAATCCCAACCATAAACAGTTGCGGATATCCGCCTTCTTGATTCTTTACGTGGTTCTGGGTAGACCATTTTGATACCGGGTTTTGATTATGACTCAATGTGGTCTCCCCTCACGCGGTTCTCTAAGGCTTGCGGCTGACACCAGCAACCGCTTCGCTTTCGCCCACCGAAATCTGTGCATCCGCAAAAGGTCACCCGGGACCCCTTGGGGTTTTGCAGCGCACAATCCTGAGGTGGCGAGCAGATTGTGAAGGGCCCGCTGATGCCCCTCACCAAGACGGCAGCCTGACTTGAGGGGGACAACAGGCACGAATATTCCTTTCTTGCAGGATTTTCAAGGGGCTGTTTTGGCATCTCAGTTCCTCAAAGGAAGCCACCAATGGCATTTGTCCAGGTGTGAACTTGCCATACATCGGGCCGTGTTAATTATGCAGTTGAACGAGGGATTGGAGCATTTCTGGGGTATGCGACGGCCATTTCTGCAGGCATCCACCAAAGAAAACAGCAAGAGGAGCCTCACCAATGGATTTTCAGTTTTGCAAACGGTGATGTTGGAAACCGCCGAAGCAGGAGGGAAATATGGGGGTTCTCTAAGTCAACCCTGAGAAATGCTACAAACACCAGACCCCAGGTGATGTTGCAAACCACTTTTTAACATTTTTCCAGACTTACCTATATCACCTTTTTGCCGTTTTGCCCCTGAAACAGGGGTCCTTTTCAGTTTCCTTTTTTGCTAGTTACGTTGTTGCAGGGGGTCCAGATGTATTTTTTTTTGTTTGTTCTTCTTTTTTTTCATTTTTTTTCCTCTAATCACGAGCTGAGACTCTCTGGCCAAGTGGGATGCTTGCTCAGACCGTGCTTTTGGCCTCAGAGTCTCTTCTTGGTGCGAAACTCCAACAGGGGCCGATTCCAAGGCTCCGTTTTAAGAGGGGCCCCCTCTTTCGGGGGCCTTCGGGGGGCCCCTGACAACCATGAGACAAATGGACGGTGAGTGAGGGATGTATCTTTTGGGGAGCCCTCTATCCCCAAGTGCAACCGTTTTCAGAGAGCCCACGGAAATCAGATAGAGAGAATTCCAGCGGCACGCTTTGGCTCGGGCTCTGCTTTCTTCTTCCTGCATGCTCTGACTTCAGCCAGAGGTTCGGCCTTCAAGGTTTTGTTTCAATCAAACAGCGGGTCGCACATTCAACCCTGCCACTTGTTTCTTCAAGTAAGCCTCAACAAGGGGCTTTTTGACATGCTCCTGCCCTCCAACAGAGAGCCATTTCACCCTCTAATGTACATTCCTGGTTGATGCTTGGGCAAAATAAACGAGGGCAAGCCTGTTTTGCCCAACAACAACTGACACGGGGGGATTGACTCTGCATACCTGTTGGCTTCAATGTTCTGTCCCCCCCCCAAAAAAAGGAAGCAAGAAAGAAAGAAAGAAGAAACTAACAAACACGAAAAGAAACAGTTTAGACCCCAGTTGGCCAGACAGCCGAGGTGTCTCTGCTCTTTGAAGTGTCCAGCCGCCTGGACGTCTCGCTGCCGCTGATGCACATGTTTGCCCTTTGCCGAAAAAGGCTGGGAAGGCGGGATGAATCCACCCAAAGGTATCATTGCTTAACTGCTATTGGGTTGGATCTTGAGACTTTAACTTTTTGGGAAAGCAAGGGGTTTTCCACTAAACCTCCAAAAAGTTAAACTTTTTGCAGGGAGGTCAACAGCAACGAAGGTTTGGCTTCCTTTTGCTCGGCACCCTTTGGTGTGAAGCCGGTGTTGAATTCCTTTTCAAACCCTCATTTCAGGGTACCGAGCCTCGAAACATGTCACCAGATGTTTCCACCTTCAAGTTTGCTTTTTTTGCCTCGCGGTTTTTTGCCGTTTCCTTTGATTTCCATTCACGGCTCAGGTTGCAAGGTCTTCGGAGCGGAGAAAAGCTCTGGACACCTAGCGAAAAGAGGGTCCCCCAAGAGAACTCCCCTAAGAACTCATTTTTTTTTTGGGAGGAAACCTGCCTATCTGGACTCGGTAAAAATGGCACTCGTGGAGGACCTCAATCGCCTCTGGATGTGTTTGGCTGGCTCCGGTCCCTTCAGTGGCTGGGGGCATCACCCAAGGACATTTGCATGGGTGGGAATTTGACAAAGTAGAGCCTCAATGCAACTCCACTTTTTGGTGTCCCTGAAAGCGGGTTACTCACCAAAAAACCCACCAGGAAATGGGGGCTTCTTTTACATGCCCATTTGCGCATCGCTTGGACATTGAAACGCGTCAGTTTTCCACGAGCTGCTTTTGGGTACTGACGTGCAGAGCACATGTACTTTGCCCTTAACCATCACCCTGCCAACTGCAAAAAACATGGCATGCACACATAGGCCACGTGCATAAATAACTTGTCGTCGTCACTAGCCATGTTGTCTGCATTTATGATCAAGCATCCATGATAGGAAAAAGAAGAGACACAGACACACAGCCATACGGGGTGATTCTGGGGCAGCGACTGATGCAATCTGGGTGTGTCTTTTTTGCGATCGTACGTCTTTTGTGTGTGTGTTTTTTCCAGGGAAGCCGCAAGGAAAACTGCCACGTTGGGGGAATCCAAAGCCTAAAGAATCGATTCGACGAGCCGCCCGATTGAGGGTTTTCCGGGTTGGGTTTGGATCGAGGTGTGCCACGGCTACCCCATGCTTCTCAAGGAGATGGGCCACGGCAGCGTCCAGGCACAGTTTGGGACCCTTGGCTTCCCCAGAATTCGCTCCCCTTGTTGTTTTTTGCTTTTTTTGGGTTCCCTTTGTTTTCCACTAGGCAACAAATCTAGTCTTTTGCTGGGGTCCTAATTCCCCAACCGCTGAAAGCTTTGGGGTCGTTCCACGAGCAGGGTTTGTAACCAGCGTTCCACAAGGGTTCCACGAGGTTCTGCGAGGGCTGCGGGGTGGTGCGCGCACTAAAAAGAGCACCGCATGCTGTTGGGGATGTCACCTGAGCTTATTCAAGACAAGTTGGGGTGGTGCAAAGCGAGCATCCAAAAGGAGAGCCGGAATCCATCTTGGGGCGGGGGAGGGGGTACGAGAGTATCCCTTTGACACATCAGGTTGTGGTTGCCGTAGTTGGTAACCACCATGCTTGTCCCATGGTATCACGATTTCAAGACAGACTAAAACTTAGTCGGGTTTCCCACCCTTCGCACCACCTTTCCCACCCTGCCCTTCCCGCTACCCTGCCCACCCCCTCCGCCCCATTCTTATCTTATCACTGACTCTGGGGTTTTGGGTAAAAAGGGGGGGGGGTACGTGGGTACATGTCTATGTGAGAACAGATTTCAGGTGATTCGTCCACATGTTGACATGCGTGTCTGGGTGTGTCTTTTCTTGAGGGTAGCCTTTTGGGAAACGTTAAGGCCGCCCATTTTTCAGAGGTTCCCCCAAACAAACGACACCCCCCGTCACATGCTTTCCAGTTTTGACAGAATCAACAAGGAAGCAATCCCAAGCAATCCCAGTTTTGACAGGTCCCTCCCCTCCCTCCCCTCCCTCCCCTCCCTCCCAAACGACAAACCCGTGGTATATTTTTGGCCCCTTCAAAGGCGCCAGAGAGGAAAACTCCCAAAAACTCGAAGCGCTTCGGAGGCGCGGCCCAGTCAGGGCAGCTTCGTGCTGGAGCCCAGCCACGCCGCAGGCCGACAGCGCGGCGGCGCGGCAGCGCGGCGCGCTTGTGCCCGACTTTGTGAGTCGTATGCAATTCATCCGGGCAACCAAAGCAGCGCGGCCTGACAAACTCCAACAAAGTGCTCAAAACAAGGAGGGTGGTTTGGTCGGGATTTACGCTGGGATTCCCTAAAATCAAGCTGACCCCGACAAGTCAGATCCCTTTGGATCCACAGGGGGTCATATCGAGGATCTTTGCCGAATGGGAACCTGAAGGGGATTGATTCACAAGTTTCGGCCGAGTGCCATGCTTCTCTTGTGGAAATGGACATCTTTCAGGGTTTCCGAGCCATGTACCTTTTTAAGGAACCTCAAGTAGCGATCGTCGAAAAAAAAACCAGACACCAGCAAATTGATGTAACCCTCGTAATGGGGGCGTTTATGCACCCCTGGTTGCAGCACTATGCATCAACTGCTTTTTCCCATGACCAAAGTCCAGTTGGTACTGTCTAAAAAGCCGTGGTTGGGCCCGGGTGCCGGGACAGGGTGTCCTCAGTTTCAAGTTTTGGAGTTGTCCACTTCCCTAGGGTTGACTAGTTTGGATGATGGCACTCCTTAGGGAAAAACAATGGTGGTTATATGAACCCAACCATTATTTTAATGGTGGTAACTGAACTCCAGGGTGTTGGTTCTACCTCAACCGGAAGTAAGGGATCCGCCTTTATGAACCTTGCAGCTGGATTGTTTTCCTGCAGCCAAACACCTCACGTGAGGTCTGCCTTTGACACCCGGAAAGCCGGGCGTGTACGCAACTAAACCTGGAGCAGGTGCCAAAACAACAAGGACTTTCAACGAATTGGAAGAACCCCCCTTCCTCGCCTTTCCCTTTTCCCCTTCTTCTTATTGTTTCCTCACCCTCACCCCCCCCCTTCCACCTCCCGTTCTTTCCGGGCGTCCCATTTTACAGCCCACCCGCCCCCCCGCGCAGCCCACAACGCGCTGCGCGTCAGGCGGCGCGTCGGCGGCTCCGCGGCTGGCCGCGGAGCTGCTGCAGCTGCTCGAGGAGCTCCACGCCAGGGGGCGCCTCGGACGGAGCCGACGGGTGGCGCGGCGTGAGCGGCGCGACGTGAGCGAGACATGACGCGAAGGAATAAGCGCGGCGGCCGCAATTTGGTTTGGAGGGTCACAAAGTAGGTTAAGCTCCCCCCAGAACTGGAAATAAACATGTCATTTTTGAAGGAAACTCCTGAAGCTAATTGGTTTCCTTTTGGGTTCCCAGTAAACAACACGCCAGAAGGCGGCTCCCTATTTTGAGACAGACTCGCGTGAGCCGCAATCAAAACCCAGGTAGATGAAGATTGAGGGATAGTTTCCTTGCCATAAGGACGGGTGTCTGAGCCTCTTTGATTCTTTAGTTCTGGGTAGACCATTTCAAGACCAGGTTTTGATCGTGACTCAAATGGGCTCGTTTTTTTTGTGGGAACCGGACCAGGTCCCCAAAATGCCGCGAGTCAGCTTTCCTTTTGGTTTCTCCAAGAACCAAAACTGGGGACCCACTCCGAAAAAGACGAGCCACCCAAATGGAACCTGTACCGGCAGATTTTGAGCACTCAGATTCCTGCATCTCAGGGAATCGGTTATGGGTCAAACTTAAACCACCAGAAGACCGCAGGCTTTTAAACCTTGCTTCCATGTACCAGCGATCCATTTTGGGTACCTCTCCCGGGGTCCGTCCCGTCCCCCAAAAAGTGCCAACCAAAAGTGCCAACAAAACCGGCTGCGATGGCTCAGTGGCTCAGGGCACCGTGTCTTTTGCATCCGAGAGGCTCACTCATTGAACCCGATGGCTCGCCTAGTGCGGGGGGTTGGGGCTCTTGCTTGAGTACTCCTTTCGGTGCTTCAGTCACCCAAAGGCCGCGCAAGAGTGATGCAATTTGTTCGTTTTGTACTCCAGTTATACGAAAGGACTTCGGTTTGAAGTGTATGAATCCCATATGGGGTTCGGCCAAAATGCACTCAACTTGGGGTTCGAGACATTAGGGGACGAGCCCGAAATTTTAACCACAAAAACCAGGGGGTCTCTATGTTTTCTAAATCCGCTGCACCCAAAGCAAAAACCCCAAGGGTATGGCTGAGAATTAAGCTGAGGCAGGGTTACCTTTGGCTTCCTTTTTCTCGTTCATCAGCAGAAGTGAAATCAAATTCTCTGACACAGCTAGGATACCAGTTCGCAGTACCCTCAAGAAAGACACACCGATACAAGCCACAGTCAAAATATGTGATAGAAAGGACTGTGAGTCACATCCCACCAAAAGTTGAACTAGGGATCCACGAACCAAGGTTTCACCGCAAGAAGCAGGTTGATTTCCCAAAAAGGGGATTCCCTATGTTTAAGTCTTCCTTGGTCCAACGTGGCACCGTGGACACCATCGGTTTACCAGCCATATTGAACTTTAGAGTATTGGTTTAAGGGAAAACAACTGTAAACTGTGTTAAATACAATATACCTTGATTGGTAGCATTACGTGCCACTCTGCCTGAAACATGAACCACGGTAAGGTTCTGTCTGAGCGGTTTCATTAAACTTGCCAGAGTTGAGGAATCTTTCGAAAGGGACTTGCCATCACACATCAGACAAGGGGACTTTTTTCTCCAGCATATTTAAATATTTCATCGCGAGCTCACCACAGAGGCGGTTTACTTGAGGGTTCCGCATTTCAGTTTTTTTCTTCTTCTTCTTCTTTTTTTTCTTCTGTGGAATTCTTGCAAGACAAACAATATTTCGTAAACATGACACACAACTCGGTTTCTTTCCCTCTCACCAAAGAATCACATCTTTATTTCAAACAAATCGTTTGTTGAACAATCACAGCTCTTTTTCTTTTCCTCCCAAACAAAACACATTTCTCGTTGTAAATACACGTACACACACACACATTTCCAAGAATACACAACTCTGTTCTTTCCTTCCCCCAAAAACAACAACAACGCACATCTTTATGTTGAACACACACGCATTTTTACGGCATCTACGACCCTAAGACCGGAAGATGCCCCGCTTTGTTTGGGTTTTCGTCTCAAGCCTTGTCGCGAAGCTAGGCGCATCCTGGGCGCGCAGCTCTGCGTGCTAGACCTGGAGACAGGCGTGGGGAACAGCACGCGGTGGTTTTGGTCGAGCTTCTGGGCTTGTCATTTTGGATGGCGGGGTGGGAGGGCCCTCCAAAAGTTGTCTGATTCCCCAATAATTGACTTTCCAATAGCAAAACACCCTGACACATTCTTGTTTATCTCGTATTTTTGGTGGGTAAATACTGTGGATGGAGAAGCTCCTGCACCAGTTACTAAATGTGTTGCTCATATTTAGCCCACAAATTACAGGGTTTCCTCATGTTTCATCCATCCCAACTGGTGCGAAATGGATTTTGTCCACCCACAGTGTTTGTTGGATGCTTCTATATTTTACCCAGTACCCTGTCATTTGATTCCGGATTCCTATAGGATGCTGTTGGGGTTGTGTGGGGAATTTTTGGCAGATTTTGGGACATGTGTCAGGATTATGTGGAGATGTTGTTGGCATTTGTTGGGATCCTATTTTTGAGATTGTTTTGCGGGAACGGTTTTGTTGGGATTATTTTGTTGCCTTTTTGCGTGGGTTGTGTTTTGGCTTTGGCGCATTTGTTGGGACAGGGCTTCCTCGATGTTGTTCCTTTGGGTCTTTTGCAGAATGTCTTAAGCGAAGGGGTCACTCAGGGGATGTTTTGGACATCGCCAGTTTACGACACCTTATGGCGAATATTAAATGTCGAAGGCGGGAATGAAGTGCATTGCCAGGTTTGGGTTTTGGAGCTATTGAGACCTTACATCAAATATAAGACTTGTAGTTCCCCTTGTGCAAGTGGCGAATGTTCATACCTTCAGAACTCATGCCTTTGATTCCCATTCTCTTCACTCATCATTCTCTTTGAAGAGAAGGCTCCCTGAACATGGGGCAGGCACTGATAGGCCGCAAGAGAATGGCCTGACGCACCTGAGTAGCAACCTGCCCAGCTGCCCGATTTCGGGCAGTGTCAGTGGGGGATTTGAGTGGAGGATTAACCGTTTACACTTGGGTGTGGGTCAAAAATAGGTACCCAAAATGGAACCCTGGCAAATGGAACCAAGGACTAAAACCTGCGGTTCCCTGACGGTTTAATATTGACCCATACCCACCTAGCCCTTATGACGTGGCTTCTCTCTCGTCTTCCGGGTTGTACCGAATTTTTGGATGCCCTTGTCTAAGCTCGTAGGTCCGGGCTTTTCCGGATGCTCCTGCGTTTTTTTTGCTGGAAGGAGCTAAATGCGGGCTAAAAGCGGATGGAATCAATGCCAGCGACGCTTAGAGGAAACTACCTTGGGAGGTTTCAGATATGGTATTTATGTCTCGGCACCCGACCGACCGTAGAGAAAATCCGCACTGCCCAGAGAAGGGGGGGACAAGCACAAAATCAACCAAAATCAACGTCAACAGCCAACACCACCCAACCAAAACGACAAAGCAGCACACAAAGCAGCACACACAACCAAGCAAACCCGAACAAACACAACCAAATCACCAGCGAACAACAAACAGACTCAGAATGGTTAAATTATTCAAGCACCATCAAGCAACCAACAGCACACAACCAGCTAGACCAACAACAGGCACGCATCAAAACAACACACAACACCCAACACAACCCACGCACAACAGCATCACAAACACCGACCGACTGCCCGACCCACCCACCCACCCACCCACCCACCCACCCACCAACCAACCAACCAACCAACCAACCAACCAATATTCACCCACCCACCCACGCACCCACCAACCAACCGACCGACCGACCGACCAACCAACCAACCGCTCAACCAACCACTCAAACACTCAAACACTCACCCACTCAACCACTCAGCCACTCAATCACTCACCCACACCACCCACACCACCAACGCCACCCACACCACCCACACACACGAACCAACACCATCGACTCCGGGCAGGCGACACCTTGGCGGACCTCGCACTGGGGCACTGCTCTTGGCTGCGCCCGGTGCCTGCTGCTCGGCAGGGTGGGTTTTGTTTCGGGGAGCCTCCTTTGGGTGTTTTTTTCCTTTTTTTTTTCCGCGCGCGAAAAGGAAAGCCGTCAAGCCATTTTTTGTGTTGAGACCGGGTGTATGGTATTCGCAGTGTTTTCTGAGCTTTGCAGCGCCAAAAACTACATCCCAGAGAGCACCCCTTTTGGAGTCTGTTCATTTTTTTTATTTGGGGGGGGGTCCGATTCTTGAAAACAGACATAGCCACGTAGACCTCAGCCCCCTGTCCCCTGCCCCAGGTCTGTGTCAAGGGATTCCAAGCCGGAAATTGGCCTTGGCTCAAGATGTTTTGACGGTTTCATGGGCACACCTGACAGGTTGCCATGTCTTGCTCCAAGGGTTAGCCAAGATGCATGAAGAGGATTCTATTTCCGCAGCCAATTCACTCTTTCCCATGCTCTCATTCCATCATTACAACTCCAAAGAAAGATTTAGAAGAAGAAGACCAATAGATGGACGACTGAAGTGTAAGAAACTGATAAAACAAAGAACAGACAGGAATAAAGTGAACATTAATTGACATTGCGAGAATGCGAAAATAGTTGATCTGCTAACTAATAAAAGAGAAGACAAGATGAATGACCACAAAGTGAAGAAAATTATATATGCTGATGAAACTTTGTTGTTAATGAGAGATACGCAGCATTAGATAAAAGAAGTGTATTAGCAAAGGTGAATTCACATGATGTTTTAGCTGAGTTTTAAGAACGGGATGGGCAAATCGCTCAGAATTTTCAGTCGGAGGGGATTTCTGGACGCCAACATTCCATGGTCGCGGCTCTTTAAGGGTAAGCCAAGTGGGTGGCTCGTCAGAAGGGATGAGGCCTCTTTCTTGCGACAAGGGAAACCGAAAAGGGAGCCAACCAAGTTGGGGATTCCCTGGTGTTCTCCAAATGACATTGGTTTATGTGACACAGAAAATTGAACGCAGTATTTTTCCTGTGCAGAGGGGTTGGGCCAAGGTGATTGCTGAAGTAATAGTGGTTGAAACATGGTTAATCAAGGCTTGGCCTAACCCTGGTTGTTTCCAAAAAGGGTTTTTGTCTGGCTGACATCCCTTGTAAGGGCTTCATCCCAACTACTTTTGATTCACGCGTCCCTGCCCGCACTTTGTGGCTTGTTCAAACAAGGGCCGCGTTTTGTTTTGACCCCTCGCAAAGCCCACCTTGCGGGCCTTTCCTTGACCCTCATTTTGGGACCCTTCCTTCAGGACCCTTCTTTTGTTTTTTCAAGATGTATTTCTTTTGTGACCTTCGCTTCAAGGAAGGGGGAGCACTCCTTTTTACACCTCTTTTTGTGGTCCGATTTGAGCCACTTTCTTTTCGGCTTCTTTTCGGCGGCTTTCAGGGCTGGAATTGAGTCACAATGAAAACCGAGGGTAGAAGCGTAGCCATGGATCGCAACCATAAATCAGGTGCGGCTGCCCTGTTAATTCACATAGTTTTGGGTAGAGCATTTATGCCAAGTCTTGATGATTTCTTGCTTGTTTGGGAGTTGATTCAGGTTTCACACGTCTCGTGTATGGTCCGCTTGAAAGAAAGAAAGATATGGGGGGGACTCACTCAGAGATTCGACCACCACCCGGGGTACGGCACTCGAAGAATCTTTTTCACATGCCTTTGCGGGCACCAAGTATGAGTGTGTCGCAAAGTAGGTTCGGATCCCTTCTTGGATGTTCTTAACAGGCCATCAACAGGACACCACCTGGAGGTTTGTGGCCAATTCTGAGAAACACCCATATGAGCCACAAGTAAAGCCCAGGTTTAATGGAGGTTTAGTAGACAGTCCCAACCAGACATGGATGCAGCAGAAGTGCAGCCACCCCTGGAAACCGGGTTCAAAGGGAAACCAAAAGGATCCCCATACGGTGGGTGGACAAAATTCTGCACCCAAGAAACCTTGGAATGATGATTCCCTTGCAAATACCCATGGTTTCCAAGTTGTGCAGGATGTCGTCCACCCACCCATATTCTGACGGCTCAGGTGACATCCAAGACGATCTTTAACATCCTGGAGATCTCTAAGATGTTCCTCGCGTTCAGCGTGGCTTGGCTTGCCTTTTGAACGGTTCTTCGAAGAAATCAGCTCGGAGCCCCTCGTGTGCGCGTGTTTTTGTTTTGTTTTTATATATAGCCATCTTCGAAACAATTCAAGCCCCAATCAGCGAAGATGCGAGTATTCGCAAGTTTGCCATTGTTCCCCGACTTAAGGTTGGCAAAGAATGCATCCATAGACCATTTGAGCCAGAGGTTGAAAGGACCTCTGTCAAACAAGGTAGGCACAATCGCTTTCGGAGCCATGTTCGAATTACCGCAGGTTAGCTCCCACCGTAGTTTGAGGCTAGTATCACCGGAAGGTGTCTCTGATCGACAAGCCGCAAGGTCAAACCACCCCTTTACGGCATCGTACGGATTCCTATTGAGGCAACTGTAGGCACTTGTGTGGGCCAAATGATTACCAACGGTTTGCTTCTAGGACCATGACTTTTATTTGTCTTCGAAGTCCGCACTTTCCCATTCGAATTTTGAACTCGTTGAGAGTACGTGGAGGTTCAACCGAGCGAGCTGAGCATATCCCGTGGCCTAGTTGGTCTTACAACAAACATGTTGTTTTTTTTCAGCAGCCCGCAAGGTGACTCAACTGGTCATTCACCATCTGGCTGGTGCTCACAGACTTTCAACTGACTCATCTAGGTACTTCCCCAGAATTAGTTCCCAAAAAAGGTCCCCTCTGTTTTCCACCAGGCAAAACAGATATATATTTTTTTGCTGGGGTCTGATTTTTCCAGCCAAGGGTATGTGAGTTTTCCAAAGTGGGTTGAAACCCTTTGGGTAAAAAGCTAAACCAGCTCTAGAACTGTGCCAACTCCAAAAAAAAGCCCAGCAGCCACACATATCCGCCCTGTTGGGTTTTGGCGCACGTTTTTTTTTGTTTCTGGCCTTGTCCTCTAGAATAGAAGGATTCTAGATGAACACCAAGGAAAAAACAACTCTAAGCGAGTGCGATCCAGGGTTTCTGGTTCTGGTCAATGAAAAATGTTCTGGTGAACGAAAAGGTACCAGAGTGGACGCATTCGTTGGACTCTGCCGACTCCTCTTGGCCGGCTCCTGAGGCCCTTTGATTCAACTCCTTTCCAACAGCTTATCCATCTATGCAAGTATAGCATGTGAATATATATATATATATACATACAAACACGCATACATATTGGGATATATGTATATAGGTCTCTCTCTCTCTCTCTCTGTATATATATATTATACATATATATATATATATACCGCTTTCGGAGTACATCAGAATCCCCCCCCCCCAGAATAAAGTCTTAGGAGTCTCTATGTACATTTAAACATCGCTGAACACACGCACAACTACCATACATATACATATCTGGATCTATATATATATACACATGTACATATACGTATATATATATATATATGTATAATATATATATATATATGTATATATATATATATATATATGTGTCTATGCAGACACACACACACACACACACGCACTTGGCATCCTCGTCCGCACCGAACTCCTGAACCCCGGTCTGGCTCGCGGAGAGGTCCTGCGGCTGGTGGACCAAAAACGCCTGCAGCTCAGCACAGCGCTGCAGGACAGTGCCCTGGGCAAGGCGCGACGCGCGCCACGCGACTTTCGCGACGCGGGAGGCTGCTGCGCTTGTGTGGTTTCGGGGAGTTGTCATGAACAGAAACCCAATGCACGTCACTTTCTTCTTCTTTTTTTTTTTTAAATAGCAACTAATGTTGCAAATGTGCTTGTTCAAAAACAACTCATGTCTTAAAGGGGCGCATGGCATCATTTGGATTGACGTCGGACTGCTTCCTCTCCTTCAACGTGATGCGGGCTGAAGCCAAGGCTTGCCTGGCGCATGCGCAGCAAGGGGTAGTGGTGTCATGTTTGAGGGTACCCATCAAAAAGGGTGGGCTTCCTTTTGGCGTCGCTTTAAAACTATTCAAAAAGGGAACCCCTCAAAAAGACATACCCATCTTAGCCATGAAGATCTGGTTGGGAGGTGGCAGAGGGATTGGCCGAGCCCGTGAGCGGCTCTGAGCCTTTGCTTTCTACAAAGAGGCAGGCGGAAAGTATTCGCAGATGTGCTTCTCCGAAAAATTTAGTTTTGTTTGTACCAGTATATATATATATATATACACACACATACACCTGCGTGTATAATGGCCGAAATCATTGTTCACTATTTCCTGCTTTCCTGGTTCAAGGAAAACCAACTAATTAGGTGTGTGTCAAAATGCGTGGTTTCCCTTAATCGCACTCCGAAAAGGCTGCCCTAAAACGAGACACGCCTAATACTGGTTGTCATCATCTAGTCCCTTGTATCAGGTCTTGATTTGAGGGCTTCGTTTTTTGCCTTTTCCCGCGCACGGCGGTATGCTGCAACCTCTAGAACCTGTATCACCAATATTGGGGCGATATAAAGGGTTGCATTTCCTTTCTTGGTCCAAGTTTGCTTTGATCACCACTTGCTTCACCAGGGGGTAGTTGGAATGCGGCCAGAGATCGAACCTCGTGATGGTGGGAGAAGAATGCTTCTACTGATTCGGAGGGCTGGCTCCCGAAATATTTCAGCTTGCACATCGGCAGCCAAGTGATGCATAAACTGGCGCAACAAGAAAACATCTGTCTTGTTACCCTAAATCCTAAACCCTAAACCCTAAGCCCTAAACCGGGAGAATATCCTCTCGCGGCTGGATGAGAAGCGGGAAAGGGAAGCCAGTGTTGGAGCCCAGTTCGGGAATGGTTCTGAGGTCGCGACTCCTTTAAAAGGAAGCCAACATTGCGCATCTATTTCGGCGTCTTTTTTTTTGCGGGTGCCCTACAGGAAAACCAAACGGAAGCCACAATTGTCGGGGTCCAAATCCCTGGTTTTGACAAACATGTCCCAGGCCGCAAGTGGTTGGTACGACTGGTTACAGCCCGCTGAACGGAGACTTGTAACCATGGCTTGAGTGGGTTAGCCCACCAGGCTTACTAGTACCCTGCCCCGTTGAGGTTGGGTTGCTCCTTTGTTTCACCACGGAACAGTCCCGAAACATGGTGAACCCGCTTGCTCGAACCGGGCAGGTGACGGTCGAGCAGGCCCTGAGCCACACGCGACTTGCTCTTCTTTTATGTGGGAGGGGTTGAGGGTTGGTTTGGGTGGCTCAGGGTGGTTTGGGTGGCTCAGGGTGGTTTGGGTGGCTCAGGGTGGTTTGGGTGATCCTGTGGTGGCTTTGGGTGATTTCGTGGTGGTTCGTTTTTTGGGGGGTCTTTGTTGTGATGTTCATTAATTATTGTCCTTAGCACCATGCTTTGTTTTTTCGATGTATTTGGGCGGAGCCAGTGGCATGACACATTTCTTTGGAGACAGGCCAGCGTCACACAAAGCCACGCCCCTGTGTCGTTTCAGTTTGGATTCATGAAGTTTGGGAGGCTGCAATGGTCAATCAATGTAGCCTAGTATGTCGTATTTTTTTGACAAATGTTTAAACTTAGGCAACCAAACACATATATGCTTGCAGTATTTGTCTGTAGTGAGTAGAGAACATCTATGTATAAACAATATATATATATATATATTATAAATAAGCCATACATAACCTGTGGTGGTCAATAATGTTCCCGGCCTCTTGAGTCTTGACAGTGGCCTTTGGGACCTCGCGACTTCCTCGCGACTTCGATTTCGACTTCGAATTCGGCAGAGGCCAAGCTTAACGATGCAACAAGGAGGAACCATCACGTGGCTTTTTTCTACATGGTGGGTTTTAAGCAGGTGTTGATTGGCATGGTACTGGGGTTTTGAAAAGGACATTCCTCGATATCATCAAATAGCAGGTGAACAGGTGCATCATATGTCACGAGAAATGTGAGCTCGACGGCGAGAAACTGCGAATCCACCACGCGTGGATTTCGCTCTCGCATCCCTACCCGGGGCTTATCTGGGCATGGCGCTCACGGGTTTGTCTCACGAGGGAATCCCAAAACACCAAAACAGGTCCGTAGGCATGACGCAGAAGGAATGAAAGATCAGATGCTTTGTGTTTCGATGACCTCAGCTTGTGTGGAGATCACAGGCAAAGGAACTGTGCGTTATCCTTTGTCGAGCGACGCTGGCAGTATATGGTTGTTTGCTTTTGGGGAAGACCATATTAGTCGCAAAGAAAGCATGACTGCATTTGGCCATGCCAGCAAGGCGGCTGGGGAAAACGGGGAGGGGAGGGCCCCATGAGTCCACTTGTTGGTTAACGGCTGTCCCTACATTTCCGAGATGGAGTGAATGAAGATAGCCCAGTCCGCACTCGGTTCTCCCCGATGCTGTGGTGCTGCAGTGCAGTTGTTGAGTCTTGCATTTTCTATTTGGTCGGTTTTGTTTTCTGCGTAGGTGTACAAGCACGTTTCAGGCATTTTTATACATATATATATATAGGTACACACCCACAATCTATGTAGGTAGATCGACATGTAGTACGTATTGTATATATTTGTAGACATACATATTAGAGGAATGTATATGTACGTATGCATATATATATATATATACATATATATATATATATATATATATACATACACATAATTGTATTTATATGCATATCAATACATACACATCTTTGTTCGTATTTGACCATCTAGTTTGAGCATCAGCTGCTAAACAGCCGCTTCAGCTTTCTGTCGTTTTTCTCTCGAGGTCGGGGCACCTGAAGTGCGCGCCAGGCCGGATTTGAAGTTGGAGTGTTCGGCCAAGGTGTCCTGACGTTGCCATAGAAGCCACCAGAGAACTGCCTCAGTTGTTCAGTGGCACCAATTCTTTTTCCCATTGTTTTTTTGGTTTTTCTGCCCCAGAAAAAATGGCCCAAGCCCCTTTTTCCAACCTGTTTTTGGTTTTTCTGCCCCACCAAAAACTGCCCAAGCCCCAAAGAGGGTTCCCTTTTTTTTCCCAGGGGTCTCTCAACACCTGGGCTTCCAGGACCTCGGCCTGTCAGGTTTCACGTTCAGTGGAGAGAACGTTTCTCGTTACCCAGGCGAAGACGAGGGAATCCCCAAGCTGGGAGTCGAGTGGCTGTTTTCGCGACGACCCCTCCAGAAATGGCGCCTTTCCAAAAGAAAAAAAGAATACTGTCTTGGGCGCAAAAACGAGAGAGCGGGAACCAGCAAGTTGCTGGCTGTCTTATCGTTTCTCAAGAGTTGCAACTCTGAACCAGAAGAAAACACTTTGCTGCACGCACGCACGCACGCAACTCTGAACCAACTCTTGGGAACACTTCTTAACCCCTTCCCGAACCACAGAAACAGATCCTGAAAGGCAAGCTTATAGTTGGTTGGCCAAAGAAGAGCTCTTCAACTTTCAGCAACCATAAGCCCAACCTAGACCAGCCCTCAGCCCACCCGGAGGAATTCAGGGAAGAACAAGGTGGACTCCTATTTTTAGGGTTTATGCTCAGACAGATAGATATTCGTGCAGCTCGTGGGGGATTTTGAGACAAACCTAACTGGCTTCGCAACCAGGTCACAGGTGTGTTCAATTTGGCAGTCGGTTCGAGCCAGGACTAGAAGGAAGTGAACCCCATTTTCCAACCAGTTATAACCATGGTTGTATCCTACTACCGGGCTTCTCAAAGGATGCGCTGTTGCTAGTGAAACATCACATGACCACAGCTGATTTCGAACAATTTGTCTGTGAATCCAGGTGAGTTTGGATGCAGCGTTTCAGAACAGCCTAGTAAGTCTTTACCTAGCCAGGTTGTTTTGCGGGTTTCATGTGGTGCAAGTGGGGAAGTCCAACTATGCCATATACACGAACTAAGTAACTTTCTAAGGTACAGACTAATTTACTCTAGCTATAACTAGCTGGCTAGCCAACCAAACCAACCAACTATGCAACTAGCCAACTATCCAGCCAACTAGCCAACTAGCCAACCAGCCAACTAGATACATCGAACCATGGTTGACTCAGCTCTCCCCGCCCTTTTTTTCTTCTCATTTTCTTCGGGGCAGGGTACATTTTTGTGGCTCGGCACCCCCGGATGTTTCCTTCCAAGCGGCGCAGGCAGCTCTGACCTGGCCTTCCGGGACTTCTGCGATGCCGCGCGCATGGGCGAGGCCTGCCGCGAAATGAAAATCGGCATCGGCCGGACGGACGGAATGGGTGCGGCTCAAAATGAAACACGAGGGGCACACCGCAGGAATTTTGGTCCATGTGAAACCACTTGCCAGGGTTTCATTTTGGAATTCCGGTTGTTTGAGCCACAGCTGAATGGGTCTGCCGTTGTTCTGGTTGTTGGACGCCCAAACCCAACCAAAACCGGCGGTTTTTTTTTTTTTTTTTTTGGTTTCCGCCAACAAAAAAACAGGTTCCAAACGGCCAGCCTCAGAAACCGACCCGAATGGATCTCCATGAGTGATCTTCTTGCCCAGATACTTTGTTTCTTTCAGAATCTCAAAAAAACACATGTACTCCTGAGTTAGTTTTTGTCACTTTGGATCGAACTGATTCTTTGGGCGGCAGATATCAACACGTGTCCATGGCCCCCGTGGCAAAAGACCAACAAGGGGGGGAGCGTGAAGCCGCTCAAAGTGCCAACCTTCATGTTTGCAATGTAAGCACTTGTTCCACACGATGCTTTTTCTTTGGGCCCCCCATAAAATGGCTTTGGTGTGTCCCCTGATTGGTTTTCAACCACAAAAAAGGGGGGGCGCCTCCAAAAAGGCGCCCACATAAAGGGTGACACCAGGAACCTAAACCGCTGCGAGCGCCTGGCCTTTTGGCCACAGATCTTTGTTTCCTTGAGGGCGGGGACTTGTTGATTTAAGCAATCAGCAGCGCGCCTTTCGCCAGCCCGGACGAGTTGGGTGGCCAAAGGTTCTTTTAACGTCATAAAGTGGTCATAGTTGGATCTTGAACCCATCAAGCCAGATGAGCAACTGTCGCTCATTTGCTTTGATGGTTCAAGATCTGATCCTCTGTGTCCCAATCATTTTTCGAGCGGTTCGCTGGTGGCAACTCCGTTGTGTCACAAAGAGGTCGTAGGATTACGGAACCAGACATCTCCAGCCGTTTTGCAAGTCACAGTTTTGGCAATGCTTGTACAGGCAACGCCCCATGCGCAGTTTTGAACAATGAGGTTTTCAACCCAGACAAAATTGGTTTCCAGCTGAACACTTGCTAAAACTTTCCTTCAGGTCGGTTTGGGGCTTTTTTGCGTTTTGCCGGTGGCGTGGGTGTGCGGCGTGGTTTTAGGGCAGGGTTTTGCGGTCGCCTAAGACTCGAAGCGGACGGGTTTCCGAACTCGTCTTGGCTCCCGAAGGCCATGCGGGCCGCAGCTGAGCTCTTTTTTTGGTTCGGCTTTTGGTTTAGTGGTAGCTTCCAAATTTAAACCCACAAGCTTTAACAAGTTTTAGTTCTGTTGGCTCGGTTCTTTAGTTTTTTGGTTTGGTTTAGAGTCCCCAATCTAAACCCACAAGTCTTAAAAGCAGTTTCAGCAGGGGATCTGAGGGCCGTTGTGAAACACCTTTGGAAAACCCCCGACACCTGCAAGGGGCTTTCTCCCCATTTTACCCCTGGTTTGGTTTTCTTCCCTGAGTTTTCCGATTTGGTGAAGAACATTGACCAGCACTCTAGGGGTTGATTCCCCATTCCGTTCAACCATGGTTCTTTTCAAACACCGGATCCGTTTCCGCTGGGTTTTTGATGGTTTGATGAAAAGATTCGGATCCCTGGAAAGAATGGGAATGGAAGGTACCCCAGGATTTAAAATATGAAAACGCCGTTCTAGGTTAGTTTGGTTAAAAATTGATGGGTTCCACTGGTTTAGATGGGTTTTGTTCCATTTACCTTGCTTTGGTATGTTCTTCACCAAACCTGAAAATCCAGGAAACAAATGTAGGAGAACATGTCAATGTTCTTCACCAAATCGGAAAACCCAGGGAGGAAAGCAAAGCCAGGGGAAGAATGGGGGGAAAGGCCCTTGCAGGTGTCGGGGGTTTACCTTTGGGGTGTTTCAAACTGCCCTCAGTTCCCGTCTGAATCTTTGGGACGCCTGAGCGCTCCGGCCGAAACCCTCAGGAGCTGCGGAAAGAGGAGCCCTTGCTGAAGCCAGGCGGAGCGGCGCGGGTTTTTGTGCGACGGGAGACGCGGGGTTTTGCGGACATGCTCCTAAGAGAAGTATGTGCTTTTTGTGGATCCACTTCTGTAGGATATGGCTGTGGTTGTCAAAACCGTTTTGGATCGATCCCCTTTTGGTTGGTAGGTGAATTCACCACCCATAGTAAAAATTGATGTCAGTGGGGATTGGGATGTTCACTGGGTACGATTTGGATTTTGACCCATGGCGCCTTTGGTCAAGCGAGCAACTATTTACCACGACCAGATAATGTGTGAAAGTGTTTCAGCTCCGTGTATGCGGTCGCTTCACTGGACGTGGTCGATTCGCTGGGCAACGAAGAGTGCTAACAGGCTGCTTGATGCAGAGCATCTCAATGTCTCGGGTGGGTTTTGTCTTGTCCCCAAACGGCCAAGAAGCATTATGGGCAGCCTTTTTCTGCCCTGGTCCTCTAGGAACACCAGTGGAATCCATACTGAAACCTGTGGAATCCACCCCCATCTGCCAATTTTAGTGCGAGCTTTCTCTCGCACTCGCCATGTACGACCTTTACTTGGGGTGGATGCAATTTCTTCTAATTTGGCCATGTTTTACTTGAGTGATGTAAACCCTGAATCCACTTCCCCATCCCAGCTGGAGACTGTCCCGTCTGCGCCGACGGGCGCATTTGCAAGCCAGCGGGCTTTGGATCCAGAACCCGCACCCGAGCTTTGGAATGGTTCTGGCGACTTTGAAACCTGGAATTCCTGCTGACCCAAAAGATCTGTGTGGCGCTGAAAGTTCCACTGAGCCTCCCAAAAGCAAAAAGACACTTTGGATTTTGTTTGAAGATTCACTGAGGATTGAGCTCACATGCAGTCGGCCGAGCGGAACTCTGAGCCACTGAGACTTTGTACCATGGGAGGTTCTCAAAATGGCGACCCCCTCATAGTTGGTCAAGAGAGATGGAAAGGTTCAGGAACCCCTACAGCCCCTCTCTTTTTGCAGCCAGTTCGCCTCAAGGACCCGGTTTGGCGGAAAATGCCGAGACCCTTGGGCTGCACTACCTTCAAGAGGTCCTTTTTGCCAGCGGAAAGTCAACCCCCTACCTTGGACAGGATCTCCATAAAAAGCTTTGCCAAAAAAGTGCCCTTCGCAAGACAAGGACCACGAACTCCCAACAACAAGACACACAGCCGGCTGGACCCGGGGTCCAAAGGCAGAAGTCTCTCGTTTCGGCGGTCGGCCAGGCTTGCGGCAGCAGAAGCTTGGCATTTTTGGGGGGACCCGTTGGGCCGCTCCAATTTTTCTGTGACCTAAGTGGCGGCTTGCGGCGCGCCTGCACCATGTGGGACCTTGTTAATTAAGTTGGCCCCCCCCTCCACCGGAACAGTCGGTGTCCTCTGTAAAGGTCCAGGCTTGGACGACCTAAGGCCAGTGCTTCATTTAGTATTGCCAGCTCTTCCTGTCGGACTGCCAGTTCTTAGTTTAAAGTGCTACCAGTACTTGGTTTAGTATTGCCAGTACTTCTTGTTAGATTGCCAAACACGAGGGACAAGAAGCACGGAACCCATTGAAGATGATCAGGGCCCCTTGCGGATCACCCCATTTGCAGAACAGTCTTGGGAGTGCTTTTGCGGAAGGAACTTTGATGGCTCTAGGATCAACCCAGGAATTCTCAGACTCAGGTTAGGCCTTCTCCTTTTCAAGGCGAAAGGCTAAGATTTGATTTGGGAGGAATCATTTGCCCATATTGTGCAGCTTGCCCAGAAATTGTGAGCTTTTTTCGTCGAGGGTGCCCCTTCTCACCTTGGTTGAAACGGACTATACGCAGCTTCCGATGTGCTTCAAGACCAGCTGTGCCTCCTGCACCAATGCAGCGCAGGAGTAAAGGATGAGCCAATTTGACCAAGAACAATACACTTCCCAGTGGGTTTAGGGACCGCCGAGCTCCACTTTTTGGGCGCCTTGGGCTCGGCCCTCGTGTTACCTCTGACTGAGGTACCATCACGCCTGCGGCCTGTGGAGCAGCGAGGCGTGCAAGAAAGCGCGCACAGAGCTGGAGCCCTGTTGGTCCTCCTTCATGGAGGAGGCGCGAATCGAGCGGTGGGTGGGTGGGTGGGTGGGTGGGTGGGGGGGTGGGTGGGTGGGTGGGTGGGTGGGTGGGTGGTTCCTGGAAGAGGGGCCATGAAGGCGTGCTTGGACATGTAAATGGGGGCGAAGACGCGCCGAAGTATTTTTTTTGAAGAAGCAGCTTTTGATGCCTTTCAAAGCAGAGACACACCAAAGTACTGTGTCATTTTCGAGCTTTTGATCTCGCTTTCTGTTCTATTCCGGGGCAATGCAAAGAACCACCGCTCGTCCGGTCGGGAAGGTTGTGTGGCTTCCCGGTCGTGGTCGTTGCCCCAAATCTACGCGTAGTCTCGGATCGTCGTTATCTCCCCCGATTTTAATCCATTGTTCTTCACAATAAACAGCCTTTTCTACGCGTTCACTCTGTGCACGCAGGTTTTACGAGCAACCACGTTAAGCAACGCACACCTCTAACAATCACTCAGTTGTTGTTCAGTGGCACCCTTTTTCCTTCTTTTTTTTGAGTGGCTGCCCCACTAAAAATGGTCTTCCCCGAAAAGGGTTCCCTGTTTTTTCCAGGGTCACTGAACACCTGAGATCAAGTAGCACCAAGGCACTTGTCGTCCTTTCCTTTCTTTGGTGCATTTTGCTTGGATGTTAGGACTTTAACTTTTTGCCAACTTTTGGATGTTTTACGAATTAAACCACTCAAAGTTAGTCAAACTTTTCGCAGGGGCTTCGCAGAGATTTTGCAGCCGAGGTTGTTGGCGTTGGTCTATTTTTGCCGAGTTTGGCCGAGTTTTGCCAGATTTTGCCAAGTTTTGCCAGATTTTGCCTGATTTTGCCAGATTTTGCCTGATCTTGCCAGATTTTGCCAGATGTTTTCGTCCTTTCCTTTGACACCAACCGGTTGTTGGCGGTTTGGTTTTCTTCCTCCAGAGGCGGGCGGCTCGGTGCACCTCCGGGCGCCTTCTCCGGCCTCGGCTCCGGCCGGGTTCGCGGAGCCGGTGCCGCAGATGAGGCGCGCGGACGAGCGGAGCGCTGGCGGTGGGGCCGGGGACGAAGGTCCCAAAACCTCTTGGAGATCCGGAGCCTGCAAATTAGAGGCTCCAAGGATGGTGATTTTTTTTTTGGTGCATTCTTTTGTAACATAGAACATTTGAGCTTGCTCAAAAGCCTTTGGTAGATGATCCGGTAAGGGATTATATCCCAGCCAGAAATAGCTGCGGATATCCGCCTTCTTAATCCTGTACATGGTTCTGGGTAGACCGTTTTAATACCGGGTTTTGATTGAGACTCATTTGGTGGCTCCCGAATGCCATCGGGTTTAACTGAGCCTTTTTTAGAGTGCTTTTTTGTGTTTGTGGTTGGATGTCCATTTAAGCCACAAGTTAAACTTGTGACGGGGGATCTGAGGACAGCTTAGATTAGTCAACCAACCAGTTTATGAAAATAAAGGGGTTCGGGTGGGGGCCCTCCAAAGTTGTCTGACTCCCCAATAAACCCAGTGAAAAGCACCCCCCCCCCTAGGAAAGTGGTGGGTTGATTCATATGGGGTCCACAGAATAGCCATTTGGAACTCTCGTTGGAGGCTCCCTGGCGGTGCTCTCTTTTGGTTTGAACCATCACTTTTGCCTTTGAAGAGGGAACCAAGGAGCTAGGAGTTTGGTAAGGATATGGTGTGGGTTTGTTGATTTGGGTGGCATTGTTTTCTGAGACTACCGTTAAAAAGGATGTTTTTAAGGGGAGGCCAATTTTGGATTTGGGTTTGTTGATTTGGTTGTCTCCTTTTTGAGGGTACCCGTTTTTGTGGATTAAAGGAAAACCAACAGAATAATCACCGCAATAGGGGCCCCCCCTAGAATGCGTAAAATGGTTGGTTCCCTTTTTGTTTCCCGAAAGAAAAGGGTACCTTCAAAGAAAGACAGGCCCATTTGGGTTTGTTGATTTGGTTATTGTCTCCCCAAGTTACGCTCCGGTCCACTTTGCTACGGCTTCGCAACCAGGGGCCCCTTTCAATGGAAGGAGTTTGTTCGTGGATGTGAGGGTAAGTTGGGGTCCCCGGATTTATGCACCTCAAATCCCGGTGCACCTCAACTGCTTATCAATGGATGGGTGGTTCCCTTCCGTTGTGATGAACAGGTCCCCAATTCCAGTGGCGACACCCCTCGGTCAAAATCCACCGGCGGGAATGTCTTTAGCCCCGGCTGCTGACATGATGTAGGTTTTTTGAGGCCCAGCGCCTTTTTTTATTTTGCGTTGAAAGGGGCACCAAAAGGAGAACCGAGGCCATGTTTAGGGTGCCCTGCCCGTATCATACCCACCTGGTTGGCACTCCGAAGCCATATTGGGGGTCCGCTCAAAATGGCACACTCAAATGGAAGATGTGTTCCAGAGGTTTGATTTCAACCGGATTTTGAGTCTGGGATTTGTCCTTTCAACGGTGGATTCCGATTTCAACCACCTAAATGGTGTCCAGCAAGGAGTCCCCATTCGAGCTTCAACCCTGCCTCAATGGACCTCCAAGGGGCGAACTCGGGAGGGGGAGTAACTTCTCCTTGGCTTATCCTGCACTTATCCAGGGATACACCCCCACCCCCCACCCACATAAAGCCCCCCCCAAAATTCCATGACGTTGGTAGGTTCACATGGCGGATCTGAAATGATGTCAGAAGCCAAGTCCGTTGATCCAGAGTTTTTCGGTTTGGCAGGAGCCCGAGCTTGGAGGCGGGGGGAACGACCGCGCATGGGGAAGGCTGGGCTGAACCGGGGAAGGTGGTTTGTAGGTTGGGTGTTAGGTTATCACTTCCTGAGTTCCTGCTTCCAAGATCAGGCCAGAGGGCTTCCACCCTCTGAAGTTAGTTTTGACTTTGCCAATTCACGGACATCACCCTGGGTTCAGTTCCCACCATGAAACCACTGGTTGGGTTCATGTTGCACCATCAAATAAATTACCTAGGGAATTTCATCATCCAAAATGGGTTGCCCTCCTTTTTAAGGGGGTTGACCCTAGACCGCGTTTTTTTGGAGAGCTCCTCGAGATGGAGATGCCCAACTTTTTGGGGGTAGGTCTCGGTCGAATACGTCCACTTCACTTCACTGTTCTTGGCATGTTTTTTAGTTTTTTAGTTTTTTTGGTTCTGTTCATTTTTACTGGGGGTCTGCAAAAAACAAAGTGTTTTGCTACCATACCAAGAGTAGAGATGTTCAATTGATCTGGAGGACCGTACTTGAAAGGAACCCTCCTAAACTTGATGCCCACTAGGGAAGTCACCCCTGGGCATGGTCCGATGTTGGCATTCTCGCCGAAATATGGCTTTGACTTTCAACGAGGAATCCCCTCCCAAATGGTTGGTGGACAGAACTCCCCGGCTGGTGTCGATGCTGCCTCTGCCTGTAGGCAGACAAAGGAAGTTACCACACCCTAAGAACAATTAAGACCTATACTTATGGAATCCCCGGGGGGGGAACCCTAACGAACCCTAGAGAACTCTGAGCTGCCTCTCATGGAGTCCACAAAAACTCAACTGCCACACTGAGCTCGCCGTTTTGGTTTTTGCAACCAGCAAGATCGCTGTTCAACATTCGTGTTTTCTTTCTTTGTTTTAAATGCAGAAAATATCACCGGTGTCGTTTGCAGACCATCTTCAGATGGGAGCAAACAGCTCTAACTTTTTGCATGGCGTCTGAGTCCGGTCGAGCTTATTGACCGACCCATTGGACAGCATCAAGAGACTGCCGCTGTTTGTTTTGCTCAGGACCTGAGCAAGCGCATGGTCGAGCCCCTTGGCAGCAACTTTCGGGGGCCCCGGAGCAATGAGAAAGGTCCACGTTTGGCTACCCAGGGAGACTTTTCCGCCAAGGGGTGGTGGATTTTCACAGGAATCGGCAAAATGTGGGTGAGAAGTTCAGAAGGTCTTCCAATCTGGGTAACCCATGAGGTGTGAATGAGGTCAGTTTGGTTAGATGGGTTCTACTGGTTTCAGTCTGGTCCGGGTCCAGTGGAATGCATCTATTGCTTCAAAAGGAGGAATTGGCGTGCAGTGCAGTGCCCAAATTCCCTCTTGCCCGTTTTAGAAGGACCGTTTGATTTCGCCCCCATAAAGAACTAGTTGGATCGCTTTAAATCAGATGGTGTTGTGCCCTTGGGTTGCAAAGGGAGTTCGAATCGGAGATTCCTGACGGGGGTGCCTTTTGCCGAGTTGGCTTTGCGCCCCCTTCCTCACAAAACGATTGGGAGCTGCTTGGAGAGGGGAGCCAGTCCAGCCTAGTGACTAAGTGTGTTGTTCTTTCGTTTTTCCCGGGGCCATTGAGGATCATTTTGCAGCCCTTGCGAGTCCCGACTCAACTTGGATTGTTCTCCCCAAGACGCGCCAGATTTCAGGGCCCAAGCCCCACATCTCCGAAGTTTCAAAACCCCTCAAATACTCGGTGCATGGTTCTGGGGGTTGATTCCTTCTCCATTCTTTTCAACCATCCTTCTTTCCAAAAACTGGCTCCGTTTTCCCGAAGGTTTCCGAAGGTTTTCTAGAAAGATTCGGATCCCTGGAAAGAAGGGGGAAGGTACCCCTAGCATGGTCGCATTTGCGCCCAGAATCCTGGACCAAGTGGCTCCGGAATCCCGGACGTTTTTTTCCCCCAGCCGAGAAAGCCGTTTTTTGGGGGGGCGAAACCCAAAAACGCGCCGAACGCCCATAATCCATGTTGCAACCATTTGAAACGTGTTGCTTTTTCAACACCAAATAAAGTTGCAGACCGCCATTTCCAAGTTGCAATGTTCAGGTGTATAATGCATCCGGATCCCTGCCAAAGACGCCCCAAAAACGCGCGCGCCGCGAGAGCGCCGACAGCGGAGGTTCGAGCACTTCGTGGACGCCACCAACCGGGGCCGCGCCAAGACGGCCTCGCAGGCCGAGAAGGCGCGCTGGGGGTGGGGGGGGAAGAGGTGCCGGGGGGCCTTGGGGGGGGGGGTGGGTGGGGGGGTGCTCCCTGGGAGGTTTTTTGTTGGAAGGGTCCCCAAGAAACTCATTTTTGGAGTTCCGTTTTGGACTTGGGTCGCTTTTTGGTTGGTTGGACCATTTTGAAGGTAAACACAAGTTCTGGACTTTTATTGACTGATCCACTCAGGAAGTGAGAAACGGGGGCTTTTCCAAAGGGATTTTTTCTTCTAAGGAGAATGTTTTTTTGGTTCTATGTTAATCTGTAGGGTAACCCCTTGCGCTAAGGGGCGGCAAAACTAGTGGGCTTTTCTAACCCCTAAATGGGTGGGGTGGGTGGGGGGAGTGGTCGAAGTGATCAAACAACACAACAAATCGAACAACACACACACAAACAAAAACATCCCCTTTCCGGTTCCCCTGTTCCCCTGTGGGTGGGGTGGGGGGTTCCTTATTCAACTCTATAGGGGGGAAGCACCTTGAAATTGGTTGATGATGATGATGATGATGATGATGATGATGATGATGATGATGATGATGATGATGATGAAATCCTATGTGGGGGTGTCTTTGTTAGGGAACCCCCCAAAAAGGATTTTCCTTTTGGTTTGCCTTCAAAGCCAACCAACAAAGGACGCACCCAAGTACATCATGTGCACCAAAGGATCCCCTGCGAAACATCACCCACATGCTGTTAAGCCGCATTGCGGCATAATGTCTGCAACACAACTATTGGTAGTCTCTTGGTCTGGGGAGACGAGAAAGGGGGACAGCCCAAATTTCTCACAGAAAGAAGAGGGACAGTCCCGAATTTTCCCATGTCCTGCTGGAGAACAACTAATATTGTGGGTCATATGTTCTCCTCTGTACTTAGCGGGGGTACTTTCCATTTAAATCCGGCCACCGAGTGTATCCAACAAAGACACAGCCAGGACAGGAGAAATGACCAGAGTTCGAGCAAGCGAGCCAACCGCATCCAAAGCGCTATAAATTCCAGTGTTATCTTGCGGCTCCTTTTTGCGCAAGAGCATCTGCCTTGACCTATAGATTTAACCGGCTATACGGGCAGCTAAGTGCATGTGGATGGGCAATTACTTGGAAAGGGGGACAAAGTGGGCGGCTCTTCTCCTTTGTCTCCTTTTGTTTTACTGCTCTTTTTTCTGGCACCTGCTGCGCCCAGACCCCCAGTGGTGCTTTTCTTTTCTGTTTTTTTTAATAAAGGGGGTGTTGTTTTTTGTTTAACATCGACTTCCCCTTCCAAAGTGAACAAGTGGTCACAGCCCTCTTTGGTCGGCAAACTGAAAACACACCGCGCCAGGCCGAGAACGCCATGTGGATGAGCTTCTTCGGCTGAGAGCCCCAGCTTTCGAATCGATCCGGTTCGGATGCCGACCGTTTGGCCCCAGAGCCCCCCCTTCCTGAGTTCCGTTTTCGGAGCTTCGTGGCTTTGTGGGGTTGGACCGTTCTCGTAGTCCATGATCAAAAGTACCAAAGGCAATCGTAGAGGCCCAGAGGCAAGTACCCCTTCTCCATCGCCAGAAGTGTAGCTTTGGAGGTCCCCAAGATGGGACTGCTACATCTCGGCTTTTCGGCTCTTCGCGTTTCCTAAAACACCAAACATTGACCCCATATGAATCAACCCCCAGTTCTCTTTGTTGTTATAGGGGGCTATTCCGGCTATTCCCCTCCAAAAATGATTTTTATGGCTGTGGCTCAAAAACCTGTACCAAAATTGCACCCTTGGCAAATGGAAGACAAACAATTCCTGCGGTTTGCCGTAGCTCTTTCAATCTTGAGCCACCCAATCAATTCAGGTAGCCCTGGGTAATTTGTGGTTTGGACCTAACAACATGGGGTTGATGACCAAAATTGACTTTATGTGAAGACGAAGCTTCCTGCGGTTTGCCCGTTTGTTTGTTTGCTCTTTGAATTTTGAGCCGCCCATCTGAGGCGCCCAGCGCCCCCCAAATATATATATATATATATGTATATATAAAGATTTTTATTTTTGTTTATTATATATATATACATACATATATATATATAAATATTTTTATTTTTGTTTATTATATATATACATATATATATATATATAAAAATATTTTTCTTTTTGTTTATTATATATATACATATATAAATATATACATATTTTTATTTTTGTTTATTATATATATACATACATATATATATATATATTAAAGAAAACAAACACACACACACACACACACACACACACACACACACACACACACACACACACACACACACACACACACACACACACACACACACACACACACACACACACACACACACACACACACACACACACACACACACACACACACACACACACACACACACACACACACACACACACACACACACACACACACACACACACACACACACACACACACACACACACACACACACACACGCACACGCACACGCACACACGCACGCACACGCACACGCACGCACACGCACACGCACACGCACGCGCGCACGCACGCACGCGCACGCGCGCGCTTGCACGCGCACGCGCGCGCACGCGCACGCGCGCGCGCACACGCGCGCAACGCGCACGCTAGCGCACACACACGCGCACAACACGCGCACGCGCACGCGCACACGCACGCACACGCACACGCACACGACACGCACACGCGCACGCACAGCACCGCGCACGCGCGCACGCAGCACGCACGCACGCAGCACACGCGCACGCACGCACACACGCACACACGCACACGCGCACACACGCACACACGCACACACGCACACACGCACACACGCACACACGCACACACGCACACACGCACACACGCACACACGCACACACGCACACACGCACACACGCACACACGCACACACGCACACACGCACACACGCACACACGCACACACGCACACACGCACACACGCACACACCCACACACCCACACACACACACACACACATGTCAGCCGCCCCAAGAGAACCTTTCAGCGAGGCCGGGAGCACTGGTTCAACCCCGCGGCGCTGAACCGGGAGCTCCCCCGCAGCTCCCTGCTTCCGGGGCTACAGGCCTTCGCCACCGCCAAGGCCGGAAACGGTGAGGCCTTTATGACTGGAAATGAGTTTTTTTGTTTTCCAGGGGACTTAAAGAATGGAATTGGTTGACACTCGGTGGGTGGCGGACTTGACCGGTTTGTGTCCCAATTTAAAGCCACAAACACAGAGGTGCCCTCGAACTCAATGTGTTTTCGCGCATTGGGGGGGGGTCTTTGGAATTAGCCCGAAGTGAACCACATGGATGACCAGCAAGTTATTTCGGATCAAAATAGAGTTTCGAGATGACCAGAAAATAGATGACCACCAATTGGAAGTGAGCAACAATTAGAGACACAACTTGTCCTCGAATGCACCGTGTCATTTTGGGGCCAAGCGCAACGGCATGCAAGAGTGGGTTTCACGTTATTTGCATATGTTGCGGCGAGCTCACCTGGGGGTGTGGCGAGCTCACCATGATAAAAGGGCTTTGACTTGGGGATCCACTTCTGTCTTCTTGGGGATCCAATTCTCAATTCACCTTCTACAGTAAAAAAGGTTCTTCTTGGGGATCCAATTCTTAATTCGCCTTCTACAGAAAAAAAGTTTCTTCTTGGGGATCCAAGTCTTAATTCAGCTTCCATTATACCAAGACAAAACAAGGAAATCAGAAAAGGGGGGGACAGAAATCGGTTGAGAGAAGGGGGGGACTCACTCACCACAGCCCAGTTCCATGTCCCGCAGGACACCGCGCAGGCGCTGCGGGGCGCCAAGCGGCTGCTGTCGCCCACACTTTGGCGCGAGGCCGGGTGAAGAACGGCGCAGGGGTTGACCTGAAGGGATGAATCGAATCCACTGGCGGTTTAGTAGGGGGAGTCCAACAATTCCTTGTAGATTCATCACTTTGAGTTGGAATCAACTGGCGGTTTAGTAGGGGGAGTCCAACAATTCCTTGTAGATTCATCACTTTCGGGGAAGGTTCAGTTGATTGGGGGGGAGTCCAGTTTCTTTCAGTGGGGATTCATCCTCTTTAAGGGGAGCTTTGTGAAATAGGACATAGGCATCGGCCGTAGGGCGCGGCCGTTTTGATGTACGTGGTTTTGGGTCGACCCCTTTTGTACTCCGATTCTATTTCTTTTTGACTGGGGGGCATGGCTGTCGGGTCAAAAAAGGCCGTTCTCTCAGTCCCAGGTTCACTTTTGGAGGGTTTTCCCCTTTGAAATAGGCGTGTGTTTTGGAGGGAGCCCGATGTTTGAGTTGGTAGGGGAAACGGAAGTGACACCACCCATTTTGGGAGCCCTCTATTTTGAGACAAACCCTGCTTGACAAACCTCTCAAGACTCATTTGTTTCTTTCCAAAATGGTAGACCCTGTTTGGGAGACTTTTGAACGGGATCCAAACGGAAACACTCCATTTAAAGGGGCCCTCGAGTTTGAGAGAAGTTATCCGGTTCACATCCTAGGCTTGACTTCCTGCGTGGATGGAGCCAAAAGGTGCAATTGTGGAATCAAACGGAGAAGATCTTCCCGAAAAGTGCTTGATCTTCCACCCTCCAAAAAACGGAAAGAATTCCTTCGAAGGATTCTAAGAGTTAACCTGAAGGAGTATCTGTTCAGGTTCAGGGTGCCCGGGCTGTCCCTAAATCTTTTTACAAGGACGCCTTGCACAATCAACATATTTTCAGGATCCAATAGGACAAGGAGTATAAGTTTCAGGTCAGGGAGAAATGGCTGTGGGTCAAAACCAATGGGATCCCATTTTGGGGTAGGTGCACCACCCATTTCAGAACCTATTTTAGTGGGGATTGGGATGTTCACTGGGGGTACAATTTGGATTTTGACCCATGGCCAAATGAGGCTAAACTGCCTCCATCGAACCCTGCGCAACCAAACTGTACCCAAGCCTCAGGCAGTACTTTCCACAATTTCGGATTCCGGATTTGATCGCAGAAATCGGGCTCAGTAGATGACGATAGAGGTCGGAACTGTCTCAAAACCGAAACTAGGTCCCCAGTGGTGCCCTTCTCTCCCCTTTTTTGGAGGAGGGTTCCCCTACTAAAATAGACTACGGGAAAAAGGGTACCCTTATTCTAACATCTGTACTGGAGGGCCGAGGAAACTAACCCTTGGCTCAAGGACCAGAATACTTTCAGTACTTGACGTGGACGTCGGCATGTGAATCCTGCGTCGAGGATTCCCTGCTGAACCGCTGCAAGAAGCGCGCAGCGTTCTCGCAGAAACGCGGAGCGCTCATCGTGGCGGACGAAGTTCACAAGAGAACATCTCAGCGGCGCGTATCTCACCAAGCGCTGGGATCTGATCCCCTGCTGCTTGATGTCAGCGACAATCGATGGACGAGAGTTCGAGCGCCAGAAGGCCATTCCAGACTCAATTAATCAATGAGATGGAGCTGCAAGTTGCGGTTGTTTCTCAAAATATCGTGTTTTTTTTTGTTTGTTCCGGAGACCCCCTCCCCACAAAAACACAAATTGTTATTTTACTTTTGGTTTCCCCATAAATCCACAGAAAATTGGGCACCTCAAAGTCTTCGGAATGCCGAGCCCTAGCTTCCGCTGTTCCTCTCAGCAAAGGATGAAGGTGTGAACGCGTGTCAACCCTAGGTGTGAATGAACCCCTCGTTTCTTTGCTTAAGCATTGGTATGAACCCATTGGCATAGGAAGCTCCTTTGGTGGACGGTTTTCAAGTAAGCCATTGTGAAAGCCCTAGTTTCTCTGCGGTTCTTAAGCATTGATTGTGGCTGATCTGAACACCGTCCACAAAAGGAGCTGAGGGGGGGTTCCCACCCCGGCGGTTCATGTCCAACGGATTCATACCAAAGGACCTCAATTGAGCAGTGCCAATCCCGCCAGCCGCCAAAGTAGCTCTACTGCCTTCATAAGGGTGATAGTGGACTATACTACTCTCTGTGGACAATTTTTGGGCGCTCAAAGGCATCCTTGCGCGCGTATGCCGTGCGAAATGCGCGCGGGGGCGCTGTCTAGGCCTCGCGGTCGCGACGGCCCAACGCAGGCGCTTCCGGGCTGTCATGAGGGATCCCCAAACCAATTGCCTCCCATTGAAAATTGGATATATACCCTGAGTATTGTGGTTACCCTTTCTCCTGCTGCTCTTTTGGTGTGTGTGCTTTTTTCTGGGCTACCCTTTTTCGGGTTGGCCTGGTCCATGCCCCTATGGCCGGGAAGTTGAATGGTTGTGGACAACTTGACTGGTTTCTTGCATGGCCTCTCTACGGCTGCTACTGTGGATGGACGAAATCCGTTTCGCACTGCTCTGAAACGATGGGCAACCATTGTTTATTGGTATTTACAGGGGGAATCATCATTCCAGAGTTCCTGAGGTATGGCTACAGCTAGAAGGCAACTGTTGGAGCCCTAAATGGTTGTAAATGGGCCATGCAGGCTACATAGCCCCCTGGAAGAAGCTCTCGCACAGAGGCAAACTCGTGGGTGCGATGGGTGTTCGCCATACCATCAGGGGGATCTTTTTTTTTGTGGTCCCTCGGTGTTTTTTATTTATTTTATTTTTCAGACCTAGGGACCGACGACCAACGGGTAAGGGGACGAAGTTGCCTCTTAGGATTTGACGCTTTGACTGACAGGCGCCGAGCTCCTAAGTTTCCGGGATGTTTTGGTTGCAGCTCGCTGCGGTGTTTTGCCATTGGGTTTCTTTGGTGCATTTTGCTTTGATATTACGACTTTAACTTTTTTGCCAACTAATGGATTTTCCATTGAACCGCCAAAAGTTAAACTTTTAGCAGGGGAGCAGAAAGCAACCGAGGTTTGTTCGTTGGGAACTTGTCGTTTCCTTTTTTTGGGTCGGGCAACCTTTTATTTCCGTGTCCCGGAGAAGAGGTCGCAAGCTGAGGGCGCAAGGGCGAGGGAGCCAGCGCCGAAACCAGTTTCCATCTCTGGCTAGCGTTGAGGGACGAGCACATGAGCAAGGGACAGCTATTTTACTACAGAACAACCAGCAAATGAGCAGATAGAGGGATGTCCGTTTTACTACAAGGCAACAATTAACTGAGCATGAGATGAACAACATTTCACTCCAAGCCAATGAGCAGAGCAGGAGATGGCTGCTAGGAGCAATTGAAGCAGGGAAGGCCATTACCTGCAAATTCCACCGAGCACACCGAACAGGTTGGAGGTTTTTTCCAGCCGGATGGCCAGGCGGCACGCCATATGCCAATCCCAGGGAATGATTCGCCCTTCCTTGGCTCCGTTGAATGATTTTTTCCTTTTGGTGGATTTAACGAAGTCATTTCTTTTTTTTCAGGGGGGGGTCCCACAATGGCTGGTGGCCTCTTGTGTCTCCTTCAAACCAACATACAAGGAAGCTTGCAAAAAAGTGCTCCCTCACCAAATCCCTAAGACCAACCAACAAAGAGTTCCCTCACACAATCCCTGTAAAAGTGTTCCCCCTCGCAAATGACCTTTCAACACCCCAAAGGGTTTGCCGAGATGTGGCTGTGGCTCAACACCAATGGTACCATTTTGGGGTTTTCGGTGCACCACCCATTTTAGAACCTGTTTTAGTGGTTGGATTGGGATGTTCACTGGGGGTACGATTTGGATTTTGACCCATGGCCATGTCACACCAACATTTTGAACTTTGGGATCCCAAACAAATCGATCCCTCATTCGGCTAGGGGAGGCAACCCGCATGCCGCACCACCTGGAGTGCTTCAGGGAAGCGGAGTCCTCGCCCAAGCCGAAGGTTCTTTTAGAGCGAAGGATCCCCGATATAACTCGCTGGTGCTCAACAGGGAATGAGGGAAGGACCCTTATAAACCATCCCTTGAGCAAAGGAAATCCCAATATCTCGCTGGTGCGACATCGATGCAGGGAGGGAGAAATGGAATGACCCCAAGATAAACCATCCAACTGGTGGTTCGCTCTCCAGGGAATCACTCAAGTTTTGGAGATGGTGAAACTCTTCGGGTGAATTGTGAATGGAGGGGTATTTATTTTAGGAATTTTTTTCGTTTTTTTTTGGATTTTTTTTCGCTTCTTGGCTTCTTGGCTTCTTGGCTTCTTGGCTTCTTGGCTTCTTGGCTTCTTGGCTTCTTGGCTTCTCGGCTTCTCGGCTTCTTGGCTTCTTGGCTTTTCGGCTTCTTGGCTTCTTGGCTTCTCGGCTTCTCGGCTTCTGGGCTTCTTGGCTTCTTGGCTTCTTGGCTTCTTGGCTTCTTGGCTTCTTGGCTTTTGGCTTTTCGGCTTCTTGGCTTCTCGGCTTCTGGGCTTCTAGGCTTTTCGGCTTTTTGCTGGTTTATGCGGCTTTTGGTGGCTTTTTGGCTTTTCGCATCCTCTGCATTCCCAGTTCCTCTTCGGCAGGTGGCGTTTTTCCGACATCATGGGGGGGGCTGCCGCCCCCCCCAACCCCCCCGCTACGTTTTAGATTTTCTGCAGAGATTTAATTAGTTGCACCCCTAGTTGAATCATCAATTCTTCGAACATCATGGGGGGGTTGCACCCCTAGTTGAATCATCAATTCTTGAACCATCATGGGGGGGGCTGCCGCCCCCCCCAACCCCCCCGCTACTTTTTAGACTTTTTGCAGAGATTTAATTGCACCCCTATTCAAATCATCACTTCTGGGATTGACATGCCCTCCTACTTGAATCATCATTTCTTTGACCCCGTCACACGATTTGTGGGTGATGCTAGGGATGTTGGTGGGACATGCGGGGTATATTTCGCGAGAACATGCTGTAAAATACGACACTTTACTGGCCCGGCAGAGATTGAATTGCACCCCTGTTTGAATCATCACTTTTTCGAGCATCCAATTTCGCGAGAAAATGCTGCAAAATACGACATTTTAGGTAGCCACCCCCGCCAACCCTCCCGCTGCCTTGTAAATTCTATCACACCCTTTCTTGAATCATTGCACCCCTACTTGAATCACCACTTCTTCCGACCTCATGGGGGGGCTGCCGCCCCCCCCCAACCCCCCCCGCTACGTTTAGATTTTCGACAGAGATTTAATTAATTGCACCCCTAGTTGAATCATCAATTCTTCGAACATCATGGGGGGGTTGCACCCCTAGTTGAATCATCAATTCTTGAACCATCATGGGGGGGGCTGCCGCCCCCCCCAACCCCCCCGCTACTTTTTAGACTTTTTGCAGAGATTTAATTGCACCCCTATTCAAATCATCACTTCTGGGATTGACATGCCCTCCTACTTGAATCATCATTTCTTTGACCCCGTCACACGATTTGTGGGTGATGCTAGGGATGTTGGTGGGACATGCGGGGTATATTTCGCGAGAACATGCTGTAAAATACGACACTTTACTGGCCCGGCAGAGATTGAATTGCACCCCTGTTTGAATCATCACTTTTTCGAGCATCCAATTTCGCGAGAAAATGCTGCAAAATACGACATTTTAGGTAATCTGTGTAGTCCGTGTATGTCTGTCTGTATGCATTTCTTCGAACATCATAGGGGAAGCCACCCCCGCCAACCCTCCCGCTGCCTTTTAAATTCTATCACACCCTTTCTTGAATCATTGCACCCCTACTTGAATCACCACTTCTTCCGACATCATGGGGGGGCTGCCGCCCCCCCCCAACCCCCCCGCTACGTTTTAGATTTTCTACAGAGATTTAATTAATTGCACCCCTAGTTGAATCATCAATTCTTCCAACCCCCCCGCTACTTTTTAGACTTTTTGCAGAGATTTAATTGCACCCCTGTTCGAATCATCACTACCCCGCTCTGTTTTTCTTAATTGTTTTTTTGTATTTTTTTTGCTGGGATTGAAATGCCCTCCTGTTTGAAGCATCATTGTTTTGACCCCGTCAACCCGCCAGCTACATTTTTGGATTTTGTTACCCACGATTTGTTGGTGATGCTAGGGATGTTGGTCGGACATGCGGGGGATGTTGAAAACGCTGCTGGGGATGTTGACGAGCTAGTGTAAAATGCGTCAATTTCGCGAGAAAATGCAGTAACAAACGACATTTTGCTGGCCCGGACGAAAACCGAAAAAAATTCCCAAAACAAAACGAAAAAAAATCCCAAAATAAATCCGCACCCATTGTGAATTGCTGGTTTTTTTCAGCAGCTTGGGGATTTGTGTAGCAAATGGGGCCATTTCTTCCGGCACAAACCCGAATAGATGGAGGAATCCAACAAGGAGGGATTCCTCCGCAGGCGAAGGCTCGCAAATTCATGGAAGGGACCACTTCCCACAAAAGACGATTCCTCTGATGGCGTTGGGGTCCCATGTGAAAAGTGCAGTGGAGTCATATGAGTTGCCAAATCGTCTACGTGAGCTGGATTCCCCTTGAGGAGGGACTTTTTGCTTTTTAGACTTTTCAGGGTTTTATGACTAAATGTTTCACTTTTAGCGAAGGATCAAGGAACCACTGAGTTGCACCGTCAATGCTCCTAAGCCCCAACATCCCACCGTCTTCCAAGGGAAGCCGCAGGGGCATCCCCCGTATCTAAGGGGGTGTTCTGTGCCCCCCCCCCCAAAAAAAAAAAAACAAAAAAAAAAGCCGCAGGACTTTTGTTGTAGCAGTAATGGCAGCCATCTTAGTGTGTGTGTGTGTGCTATTCACACTCCCTCAGACTATGACGGAAGCTCCCCCCAATTTGCCTCTGTAAACGGAAGCAAGTCTTCCAAATGTCCCGAGTCATCCACTTCCCTCTCGATTCCTCTGTTTACGAGAAATCCATGTCAAATGGAACTGTCATGGAATCGCCTGCAGCGACTCTACAGGAGGTGAGAGATTGAGGTTTTCAGCCCTTCGAACCGTTCGGTTTCTGGGGCATGGGTTGGGATTGAATCGGTCGAATCACATCATATTGGGTGGCTCGTCTTTCTTGAGTTGGTGCCCTTTTGGGGGTGGTTTTAAAGGGAAACGAACCGGACACCACCAGTTTGAGGGTTCCTTTGTTTTAAGACAAGATACGGAAAGCATTACCGACCATATTTCTTCAGGTTAGTATGAAGGGTTTGAAAACTACATAATTTCCACCTGGAAATTTGATGTTTCCATTTTTTTCCGCATGTTGCTCCTATAGCTGAAACTGAAATTGTTTTTTTGGAGCGCCCAGAATACGATTCCCACTAGCTTTTGTACTGCTTATCCGCGGAGGGCTGCTTGCATAGGATGATTCTGTAGTCTCCACATCCAGCAGCCTGAAATGAGTTTGCCCTGCTTCAAATGGGAATGGCCTCCTTTCGGTTTGCCGTGTCATGCAGAAACAACAGATTCTATCAATCAATGCTGTGGATGGACGAAATCCTGCATCAGTTGGTAGGTGGTTTATCCGGTTATGTACTGGATTTTTATCTATCCCAAGTGGTGCAAAATGGATTTCGTCCACCCACAGTATTGGTAACGTACCCTCCAGGCGATTGATTCAATGGAAGTTCCCAGGCATATGATGGAACTAAGCCTTCCAAAGTCCAGGGAGATCTTTGGGCGAGAGTCTTCCTTGCTTCATTTGGTGCTTCTTGTTATAGTGGACTCCCCCAAAATGGTGGGTTTTCTATCCTCTTGGTTTCCCCCCCCAAAAAGGGCAGGCCCATTTATTTGAAACCCACAGCTGCCACGCCAAAAAGCCAGCCTCCAACCACATGCGTTCGACATCCTGCAAAGCGTTCGAGGTGGGGCTTGGGCTTGCAGCTGCTGACCTTGCCGCCTGGCGGAACCTCGTTGCAGCCCGGAGGTAGACATAGCGGCTTTTGATCAGTGGGATCACCCGGGGTTTATCCCCTGTGGTGCAAAGGAATCTTCGTTTTTACAGGGGGTAGTCTTTGGGCAGCCTTGGTTTAGACCCTCAAAACACAGCATCCTGTCCAGTAGCATGGAACCTGATGGGTGTTGAAAGACTACTTTCCTTTGAGAAAGACCCTGCTGGGTGCCATGTTAGTTGACAGCAGGGGATCACTTAATTCAGCTTGCGTTTTTTTTTTTTTTTTAAGCATCACTTGCAGATCTACCCTCCCCCAGACTAACGTGGAAGCTCCCGAACGGACCCCTTTGGAAGACCCCAATCGGCCTGAGAGCTTCCGGCTGTTCGTCTGAGGGAGTCTATGGACCGAAAGAACAAGCCTGGGATCAGATGTTGCAGATATATGATATATGGCTCCCCTGAATGCAGTTTTTTTTTTTAAGCAAAACTGGCTTAACCTGTGTAGTGCATCATTGTGTTTTTGCAATCTGTTTGGGGTCTGCGCCGGAAGAATGTTTTAAAGCAAAACTGGCAGACCGGAACCCCACACGCAGATCTGCGACTTCTTCCCCTGGGCTCGGATCCCTTCCCCCACCACCCCAACACCCCCACCCCCAACACCCCCCCCACCCCCCACACCGCCCCAACACCCCCACCCCCAACACCCTCAACCCCAACACGCCCCAACACCCCCACCCCCAACACCCCCAACACCCCCCCCATCCCCCCCACCACCCCAACACCCCCACCCCCAACACCCCCCCCACCCCCCACACCGCCCCAACACCCCCACCCCCAACACCCCCAACACCCCCACCCCCCACACCGCCCCAACACCCCCACCCCCAACACCCCCACCACCCCCCACACCCCAACACCCCCCCCACCCCCCACACCGCCCCAACACCCCCCCAACACCCCCACCCCCCCCACCCCCCCCACCCCCCACACCTCCCCCCCAACACCCCCACCCCCAACACCTGACCCCCCCCACCCCCCACACCCCCCACCCCAACCCCCACCCCCAACACCCCCCCATCCCCCCCCCACCCCCAACACCCCCCACACCCCCCCACCCAACACCCCCACCCCCCAACACCCCCAACACCCCCCCACCCCCCACACCCCAACCCCCCAACACCCCCACCCCCCACACCCCCAACACCCCACCCCCACCCCCCGCCCCAACACCCCCACCCCCCACCCCCCACCACCCCACCCCCACCCCAACATCCCCACCCCCCACACCCAACACCCCACCCCAACACACCCAGCCCCAACACCCCCCACCCCCAACCCCCAACACCCCACCCCCCCCCCACACCGCCCCCAACACCCCCACCCCCTGACACCCCCAACACCCCCACCCACCCCCCCCCACCCCCCACACCGCCCCAAAACCCCCACCCCCAACACCCCCACCCCCACACCCCCCCCACCCCCCACACCCGCCCCAACACGCCCCCAAACACCCCCACCCCCACCACACCCCCACACCCCCCCACCCCCCCCCCCCCCAACCCCCCAACACCCCCCCCACCCCCAACACCCCCAACACCCCCAACACCTCCCCCACCACCCGCCCCAACCCCCCACCCCCAACACCCCCACCACCCCCCACACACTTCAACACCCCCCACCCCCCACACCACCCCAACACCCCCACCCCCAACACCCCCACCACCCCCCACACCGCCCCAACACCCCCACCCCCAACACCCCCAACACCCCCCCCACCCCCCACAAGCAAGAAAAAGAAGGAGGAAGAAAAAGAAGGACGCCAGCGCATAAAGCGCTAGAGGAGGTGAAGAAAAGGCTGGAAGAGAAGCTCTGTCAGGAGGAGCAGGAGGAGCAAGAGGGGAAAAAGAAAAGGATTTTTGGAAAGCAGCTGGCTCCGCCGGCCTTTTTGACCTGGCCGCAAGTGGCTCAGGCATGCCTGCGCTGCCTGAGCCAAGTCAAGGCACGAAAGCCATACGAGGGGGCAAGCGGGGGGAAGCGTGTTTACAGATTTCGGCCGAAGACAAAACAAGACAGAGGAGAGCCAGCACCGCTGGCACCGCTGGCAGCGCTGGGAAAAAACCGGAAAAAGCTTCCGGCCTCACTCGCCGCATGGGAACAGCAGGAGCAGGAGAGGAAAGAGGCAAACCTGAAGAAGCAGGAGGAGGCAAAGGAGCAGGAGGTTCAGGCCATCCAGGAGCTGGAGGCGGCAGATGCTCGTGCTGAAGCAGGAGGTCAAAGGAGGCTGGAGGATGCGGAGGTGCAGAGCCCATCAAGGATCTGGAGGGGGGAGGAAAAGAAAAAGAAGCAGCACGCGCTGACAGCAGCACAAGCAGCTCGGGCAGCGCAAGCAGCTCGGGCAGCGCGAAAGCCGCAAGAGCAGCCGCAAGAGCAGCAGCAGCTCAGGGGCTCGCAAGCAAAGCGGCAGCGAGACCGAAGCACCACAGCAAGGCAAGCAAGGCCAAGGCAAGCAAGGCCAAGGCAAGCAAGGCGAGGAAGCACTGGGCCGACTCGTCGGATGACAACACTGGGCACTCGGAGCAGCGCAGCCAGGGCTTTTGACCCTTTTTTTTTTGTCCGGGCAAGAGACCCGACGGAGCGATTGAGATTGAGATAAAAAATATTCAACAAAGAATGTAATATTATATTGATATATATATATATATATATTTATTAATCTTAAGAGCTTTTTATATTTGAGTTACCGCCCCAACACCCCCACCCCCAATACCCCCAACACCCCCCACCCCCCACACCGCCCCAACACCCCCACCACCCCCAACACCCCCAACACCCCCCCCACCACCCCAACACCCCCACCCCCAACACCCCCACCCCCAACACCCCCACCACCCCCCACACCGCCCCAACACCCCCACCCCCAACACCCCCAACACCCCCACCCCCCACACCGCCCCAACACCCCCACCCCCAACACCCCAACACCCCCCCCCACCCCCACACCGCCCAACCCCCCACCATCCCCACACCCAACACCCCAACACCCCACCCCACCCCCACCACCCCAGCCCCCCACACCGCCCCAACACCCCCACCCCCAACACCAACACCCCCCCCCCCCCACACCGCCCCAACACACCCCCACCCCCAACACCCCCACCACCCCCACCACCCCAACACCGCCCCAACACCCCCACCCCCAACACCCCCAAACACCCCCCCCACCCCCCACACCGCCCCAACACCCCCCCCCAACACCCCCGCCACCCCCCACACCGCCCCAACACCCCCACCCCCAACACCCCCAACACCCCCCCCACCCCCCACACCGCCCCAACACCCCCACCCCCAACACCCCCACCACCCCCCCCACCCCCCACACCCCCGCCAACCACCCCCGCCCCACTCGAGACCGAGGCCCGATGGCACGGCTCGGGCGCTGGGGCACTGCGCCTCCAACGGCTCCGTGGTGGCGGTGCTGCCGGGCGCACGGCCGGCGCCTGGCCAAAAGAAAGAAAGCCGAGTGAAGAAGGAAAAAATCAGGTTATGTTAAAGAACATAAACAAACATGAAAAACAGCTATTGTTATGTTAAAGAACAATAGAAAAGGAAAATTAGAGTTAAAAAAAAATAAGACAACAGCAAATGACAGAAAGTCATAGATTTTGTACGTATAACACCATATATTTGTTGTTTCTAAAAACATTTAACCCCTAAAACAATAAAAATGCATGTTGTAAAACATGTTCAGATTCATTGTTGCTAGCTAAACTAGTCGAACTGCAAAAAAGGGCCGACCATCCAAAATTATTTTCAATCAATTCCTTCAAAAGAAAAATAATGACAACCACAACAAAAGTAGACAATAAAATTAATAATCCAGATGAATCAATAATCAAAATTGATTCAAAACAACCAAATGAACCAATTATGTACATAAAGACAACATATCATCGCGTGGGATCCAACGGGGCTTCCTTGTCCTCCAACACTTCCACTTGCTGAAAGGAATATTTATTTTGCCCTGTTGGTTTAAAGGGAATCTATCACTGTTGGAACATTTTTAATTTTTTTCAGGGGGCTTAAGCAAATGGAAGAACAGCGATCTGATTCCCCACCAAGGATGAGCGTCCAAATTGGGTCCTACCCAAGGCCATTCTGTTAGTATTGGGTTGGTTTCTATTGATTCTCGGTTGGTCTCTGTTGATTTTTGAGTTTATTGCCGTTTCTTTTCTCGAGTGCCAATAGGAGGTGAAAGGGACACCAGTTGTGCCGGGCATCATTTACTCTGAAGATGTCTCGATCTTTCGCCGCTTCGGCATGTTTTCTCAGAAAAAGTAAAACTTCCCTGATTTCCCCCTTTTCAACACAAATCACCGATTTTCATGGCTTTTAAGGGGAGTTTTCATGGCTTTTCATGGCTTTTCATGGCTTTTCCTCTGCATGTTAATGGGAGTTTGTCACCGGACCATAGATTTCCCCATTTTCGGCTTCACGGAGCGAAGGGACGAAGCAAAGGAGGTGGATGATTGGGACACTCCGTGGGTAGAGGGAACTTTCCTGGTTTCTTCTGATTTTCCTTTTTTGTTTGAAGGGGAGTCGTTTGTTTTCGGAATTTTTTGTCTTCCCCTTTTTTTTCCAAGTTTATTCTTTAATTTGAAGGGGAATCTGTCAATACTGGAAGTGTTGTCATTGTGTCCAGGGCTTCACCAAATGGACGTGCTTGACGCAGTTGCCAGCGAATTGGCAAAAGTCTGCCAGGTCCCCCAGTAGTGCCCTGGTACCAACTGTTTTGGGGGAGGGTTCCCCTACGAGAATAGACAGAAACAAAGTTGGTGCCCCTATTCTAACCTCTCTACTGGAGGACCTAGTCTGACATGTTGGTTTTTCCTGTTAACCATCGTCAAGGTCACGCATGGACCTTTTATTCCAGGTCCTTTGGGCAAGTGAGTTGAGGCTGTTGTCAGCGAAACCCAAAGGAAAACCATGAAAAGCGGTGTCCCTATGTGGAGATACACCCGCAGGTTCTCACTTGCTCCACGGTTTTTTGGGGAGGGAACCAATTCTTCCATCTGAAAATATGTTTATTTTCCCCTGTTGGTTTTAAAGGGAATCGATTTCACTATCATAGGCGTCCTGTTGAGGTGATTTTGGCTAGAAATGGATGGCACTGGTTTAGGTGGGTTTGATTCCGTTGACCAGGGAAACCCATCTATTTTCCCAAAAAGGACACCTATGATCACTGGAAGTTTCCAGGAGGCGAACACGCAAATGGAAGCGATGGATTTGTTTCTGTCCGCGCCGCGGAACTCAGTTGGTCGCGGCCTTCCTGGTGAATCGCAGCGACGGCTTCGATGCGCAGAAGGAGGCGCGGCACCGAGCACCGGCGCCCCAAAGCGTGCGAAGAGTAGATGGAGTATAGGTGTATGAACTTGGTGCGTTGTGCTTGGATGTTGGTACTTTAACTTTTTGCCAACGAATGGGTTTCCGAATTAAACCACTAAAACTTATTCACTTTTAGCAGGGGAGCAGAAAGTTTTGATCGGTGAGTTTGGTTAATTCATGGGTTCCACTGGTTTAGATGGGTTTTCTTCCATTTACCAAAAAAACAAAATCTATTTTTAACCCAAAGGCCACCTATGTGGAGCAGAGGTTTATGAAGGTCTTTCTTCGCGCCTCGCAACCAGCCGTCCGTTTCCTTAGCGCTGGTTTTGAGGGTTTTTCAGTTGGTTTGGCAGGGCTCCTTAAAAGATCTCCATTTTGCCCATTTGAAACATGGCTTTTTCCACCAAAATAAGGGGACACCACCATTTACAAGGCAATGTTCAGGTGTATAATGTAAGGATCCCTGTTTAGTGCTGGGTTTCCAGTTCAGCCGCAAAAGGTTTCCAGTTCAGGTTTCCAGTGGTTTGTCAGGATGGCGTTCAGGATTTGGACAGCCCAGGTATGTTCAAGAAACGACGCAGAGAGTTTGTGGTGAGGTATGTTGCTTAGCAAGGCATCAACAAACCACGCAGCAGAGAGTTTGTGGTGCCGGAGGTATTTGTAGAATCAAACGTAGTTCAGAAGGACCCAGACTGACTCGGTGGCATGTTTTCCCAGGAGTGTCACTCGACGAACCCTGCATCCTTGTCATTTGCGATGGCTTGGGTGCAAGTATGATGTGCTGTATCAAGTCACTGATTGCCTTCAGTTTGACCGTGTTTCCAAAAACGTGTGCTGAATTGGGCGTCCCAAACCCGACAACTCCTGCAAACGGCAAGTTTCCTTCTGTCTTCCGTACAAACACTGTTTTTTTCCGCAACAAACGAAAGCTGCGGGGTAGGGTTTGGGGGAGTTCGAAGCAGGGAGGGTTCCGGAGGCTTCCGAAGGGTTCCGGAGAATTCTAGGGGTTTCAGAGTGTTCGGGGCAGTTGGGGATGCCACTTTTCTTGTTGGCAGGGGGGGGGGGGCAAGTATAAGCTGAATTACCAGGCATTGCTTTGTAAGCCGTCGTATAAGTCAGGGTTGTTCCTTGTGCCTGTAGCAGACGGTTTGGATTGGTGATTTGGTGATTTGAACCCCTGGTTCTTATAGAAGTGGGAAACCAACCCGAAACACCTCCAAACCACAAACCCAAACCACCGTTTTGAGGGAAGCTGCTTTAGGGCCAGAATTTCTCCTGTTGAAGCCAAACCACCAAACCACCACCAACCTACAAAGCACCAATTCGAAGGAATCTGGCTTGAAAGGGAAACTCAAAGGACATGTCCGTTGCGCCATTTGGGGGGCTCCGATTCGTATGACTCACTTCCTGAGTTCCGTTTCGGACTTTGGTCACCTTTTGGGGGTATCGGTTTGGTGGTAAATAAAAAGTTCCTGCTTAGCTTTCTTGCAGGTTCTCGGTAGGGACTGAGGGAATCACCCCGATAAACCATCCAACTGGTGGTTTCCTTTGAGGGAATCCCCTTCCGGCTCGTTCCATTGCTCATTCACTACCGATTTCGCACCGATCGCAAGTTGGTTCTCTATGGTTTCCCTTTAAACCCACCTCATCATATATTGATATATCTACAATATCGATGGGCAAACCTAGGCAAACACTGCAAACATAAGTCTAGTGAAATGTACACAACAAGTACACATGAGATGCAAACTAAAATACACCCAGAGAAACATCCCGGAAGCCAAAGTACAAAATAAATACACCTTGTTGTGCAACTACAGACTTCCCGGCAAACCGACTTCGACCCCGCCCTGACGCATGCCGGGAGGGAGTCCAACACAGAGACAGCACACGCATAGGCATCCATACGCGCACGCATATGTGACTTGCTGCCTTGAGCTTTTGTGACAAGTATCAAGACAAGTTTCAGGTCGCAACCTTTCCCAGTACTAGCGCTAGGTCACTGGAGTACAAAAATACAACATGGAATACAAGCACAAAGTACACAAACAAGAGATACACATAAACTACACTGCCCAGGGACCACCAATTTCGAAATACAAACGCAAATGCAAGCAAATTACACTGGCCGGCGAAAGGTTGTGACCTAAAACTTGTCTTGGTACTTCTCAAAAAAGCCCAAGGCAGCAAGTCACATATGCGTGCCGGTATGGATGCCTGTGCGTGTGCTGTCTCTGTGTTGGACTCCCTCCGGGCATGCGTCGGGACGGGGTCGAAGTCGGTTTGCCGGGCAGTCTGTAGTTGCACAACAAGGTGTATTTATTTTGTACTTTGGCTTCCGGGATGTTTCTCTGGTTGTATTTTTGGTTTGCATCTCATGCTGTACTTCTTTTGTATTTGCTATTGTTCGGACATTCAGAGAACTTTGTGGCTGATTGCCCGTCATACATCTATACCTATATCTACATATAGATATAGATACATACATATATTTATATACACACTGACAATTTACATATATACGTATATATATAATATCCATTTATACATATCTATATATCTGTACACACCAAACCCGCGGTTGTTTTCCCCCCCGGCCGGTCCACTCGATGGGGGGCTTGAGGATTTAATCACAACTCCAGCAGCTCCACCCGAACGTTTTGCTTCGTTTGCCAGGTCCTCGCGGCGCTCGTGAGGCGGGGGGGGGCTTGCCCCGTCCGTCAGTCTCCCCCTTCCCCCCCGCCCCCCGCCCCCGATTTCAGCGGGGGGGGGGGGACTCTTTTTGTTTTCTCCATGGCCAGGTCTGGGGCGTCGGTTTAAAGATCTTCGAGCGGGGGAAGAGCGGGGGAATCAGTTTTGACCACGGCCTCTTTCGTTTGAAGTGAGATGATGAAGTAAATGAACTCCTTTTTCGTCAGACGTGAGGTGAGGGCCCGGACCTGGGGTTCCAGAAAGTCTTTCGACCCACTGGGCCGAGAGAATCTGGCAAACTGTGAATCATGTTTTTTAGCTTGGCCCTCAGGGTCTGCACCTTTCGAAGCCCACAACCCTCCCCCTGAAAACTCCCCATGAAGCGGCCAGGTATTCCTTGTGTTCGCGTAGAGGACCACGGGTCTCTCTTATTTGAGTTTCTTTTAATTCAGGTGTTCGCTCTCGGCCGCACACTTTTTTCAGAGCCTCAGGAAATGAGTTGATTGAAGCAAGGGCGTCCCTTTGGATCAAGCTTCAGGACTTATGCGGGGACCAACAGAATCGACTCGGATCGTTGCAATTTGTCCATGTCCATTTCATGGGACCGTTTCTTCATCCCTTCAGAGGCTCTGCTTACTGTGGAACTCCTGGAGGTAGCCCCAGGATGTTCAAGGGGAAGGAATTCAGAGCAGCACCCTGGCTCAGTTTGAGTTGTGTTCCGGGCATCTTGACCCGTCTTGAATGGATCTCCGCCAGGGAAGCCTTTCGAAGCTGCCAACAAGGGTTCGCCCCAACCTCAGCGTTTTTCACCCAATACTATTCAATCAATCTGCTCTACTTGGCCACGTGTGATATATGAATATGGGAGGGGGGTATAAACCAAGCAAACCCCAGTTGCGGTGGAAGCCCTAAACATTGCAAGTAAACCAACTACAGTGGATGCCCCTAAATACTGTGGAGGGACGAAATTTTGTTCACACCGCTTTGAAACCGTGGTTGAAACCATTGTTTGTTGCAGGGTATTTTACTCACCCACATCACCCACCAACTACATGGAAGTGCACAAAGTCCCGTTCCAAGAGGAACGTAGTCTTTTTACAGGGGTCTGTGGACTTCCATGTTAGTCGGTGGGAGGGTATCAGAAACCGGGCATCATCAACAGGGTTGAAGCCATTGTTTGTTGGTATTTTCAGGGGAATCATCAACCTTGCATGGTACTTACAGGGGAAACATCACCCGCCAGGGTTTCTGAACGGCGGGTGCCAAAAATGAACTTTGCACTCGGCCAAGTTGAGAGCTCGCAGGCACGCGGGCGCCACTGAGCCGGCGGCTTCTGGCTGATGGGGCGAATCGCTGGCCCGAGAAGGGTCAAAGTTGCAAAGGCTCCTGGACAGGGTTGTGGGATCACTCGGGGTTTTTCCAACCACTTCTGTGATACAAGGGAATCTCCCCCTTTATATGGGGGGTTAGTCTTTGGGAATCCCTTTTTATTGTTTTCCCACAGCCCTGCACACAGGTGTCCTTTTGGTTGGAAGTAGATGGGTTCCACTGGTTTAGAAGTTGGTTTCCTTCCGCTTTGCCAGGTCTATGTTACCAAAGGTCATGTATGGCGACAAAAGGCTGATTAAGCAAGGTCGAAAGGGTCCAAGTTAGTTTTTTGACAAGGGGATTTGAACCCCTGGGTGATGTACAGGGTAACTGGGAAACTACCTAACCACCAAGCCACTAATCCAAGCCACCAACGAGAGGGTAGCTGAATGGGCTCTGCAAAAAGGCAATCTGCCAGATCCTTCCCTTGGCAGCGGTTCTTTTCGGCAGACTCCCTTGCAAATTGGAACCACCAACGGGAGATTTCTCAAACGTGCCATGGGGTTTTTCCGTGGGAGTTCACTTGGGGTCTGGATCCTTTACTCCCTTTCAAAATGCTCCAGCTGAATGGAACCCTGGCCACCCGGTGGGCTCCAAACGTGTCTTTTTTCTCCAAGTGTCTGGACCAAGCTGTCTGGGAAGATCGACTTTGCTCGGGCCATCCACTCTTCAGCGTAACTTGGCGACTTCCAAAGGGTAATCAAAGGACGGGGCACTGGAATGAATATGTTCCTGCGCCCAAAGAGGCAGGTGCCCAAATCTTCCGTGGTCTTTTCGCAGCACCGAGACCACTCGCAGTGACCGAAGGTCCTTCCGCCAGTTTTCCCTGAGGAACCCCCAGATGAGTGCAGCAAGACCACGTTTTTTGGAGGGTCCCCTAAGAAAGACATCCATAGTGGAGAAAGACCTTCTTCACGGCTTAAACCTTGCTTAAGACCCAGGTTGAGCGGCAACTCCAGCGGAAATGATCAAAGACTAGGTGAGCCATCAAATCCGAGCAGGTGGATGAAGTTGAAAGCCAGGGACAGTGCCTTTGCCAGCAGGTGAGGAATTTAGCCAGAACCGCCTTGGTGGACATCCACCACTTTTTTGGGGGGGATTCATGTCCACCACTTGAGGTCGCTACGACTTTGGCCATGGATCGCCGCGGTTTTTCTGACTTCTTGTGATCCCGGGGGCTGTTCACCCAAAGGACGATTAGGTGCTTTGTTTTTTTGAAACCCGAAAAGAGCTGACTTGTTCCCGAACCCATCCGAATTGGTTCGATGAACCTTTTTTTCCAGTCTATGGTCAGTTTGGGTTGGGGGAATCCGCTTCTGGTTGGAATGAAAAGCAAAAAACAAATCAGGAGGCGCCACAATTTACGAAGGGTTTTTGGGTCCCCTTCGATCCCAGGCTTCAGAGTGTGACCCCCTTCATCACTGCGAGTCTCAACGAATTTTCTCGCGGCCTCGCGGCTGGCTGCCTGAGGAGTCACCTGTATAGACGCGGCCAAGCTCTGAAGGCACTCGAAAGTCGTTGCTTTTCATGGGCGTGTGCGAATTTGTGGGTATGGTTCAAAACCGTTTTGGGATCCCATTTTGGGATAGGTGAATTCACCACCCATTTTAGAACCTATTTTAGTGGGGATTGGGATGTTCACTGGGGATACGGGGTTTTGACCCATGGCCATGTGAGGGGGCCCTTTTTGGCGGGTTGAAAGGGAAACGAGTAGGAGCACCACCATTGTGGGGGTCCGACTCCCTAGTACACATACCCTCCATGGTGACTTGGGTGAGTTAAAAGGTGAGTCACAAAGGGAAACCGAAAGGAACCTCACAATTTTTTGGGGTCCGAGACACTATATTTTAAGACATAACCACACTTCCTCTCACATAGAGGACTACGGTTGCGGAAAACTGGGTCTTGTAGTCTTCCGGATGGGACTCCCCATGTTGATCTCCCATGGGACTCAGATAGGTTCGGACCGCAGCATCGAAACCATTTGTCACCTTACTGTCACCCAACAAGAAGCTTGATAGTGTCACCCACTTTGAACTGGAGAAAGGATGACATCCCGACTTCCCGGGGCAAAATAACACCATTTTGTTGCGGTGACAACCTGCCAGAAGTCGTGTTGGCACGTTGTGCGCGTCCTTTTTTTTAAATTGTTTTTTAATCAACTCCGGTTGTGGAAAATGTTCAACTGCTTAGGACTATTGGCGTCGTATTCTTTGGGGGCGCCCCTTTTGGGGTGGTTGTAGAAGGAAGCCCGAAGGACAACCGACGTCGTTCCCAGTCATTCCTCCGATTTTGAGACCCCAAATCCCGTTGGGTTGCGAACATTTGAACTGGTACACCTCTTCCGCAGGGTCCTCAAACACCCAGCGGCGCCAAATCCTCTGGTTCAGCGAGTTGGTGCGCATCCAAAGGGCTCAGAATTTCGGGGGTGAAAGTCAAAAACTGGTTGGCGGTGTCCCTTTCTCACTTCCTGAGTTTGCACTTTAAAACTTTCCGGGAAGACCCTGGAAAGACAAATGGAGCTTTGTTTTGGCCATTGTCCATGGCCCATCGCTTGGTCTGGTTTGCCCTGCGGCACATGTCATACGAGGCACTCAATTCCTAAGGACTCTTCTTTCAACAGTGCTTGTGTATATCTGGAGCTTTGTCCTGTGTCACGTTTCTCTGAAGAACGCAACAACAAGCGCAGATTGCATAGAGCGAAGCGTGTGACTGTCTCTTAAGTTCCGTTTTCTGGCATAGTTCTTACCCTTTCGGTGTTGATTTGCTTTCATCCATTCAGAGTGAATGGAGGGTCGCCCCCCTCTTCTGGCTCTTTTATTTTTCCTTTGTTTGTCTCCGACTCTTGAAGAGTTCTGATTGGTTGCTCCTTCTCGGTGTCTGTTTGTGCTTGTTTGTGCTAGAACCGGCTATGGCTGCACCAGGTCCAGATCATTTTTGTGATAGTGTAGGACATTTTAGAGTGCCCCTTTGGCCTTTGCGCAATTCTTCCAGGGGTTGATTCTCCATTCTCTTATCCAAACACCCGCCGTTTTACTTTTGATTTGCACGAGTTCTCTGACTTTCCTGGAACGGAAATCTCACGAACGGCTCTCGTCCATGTGAAATCGACTCGTGTCCAATTATTCGGGCGGGGGGTTGGCCTACGGAGCTCTAAGCCAACCCTGGCTTTGGAAGGCTTCCGGCCGGTTTTTTTTTGTTCCCATCTTCACAGGGCAAATGCGCCCCTCGCCCAAGTATGCCACTATGGGTCGCATTTTTTGGGGGGTTTTGCACCAAAATAGCCAAATGGCTTCGGTTTTTCTCGGTCTACTATGGGTCGCAAAACTTTTGGGGTTTTGGCACCAAAATGGCCTAGGGGTTTTTCTCGGTTTTACCCTCAAACCAACCTGTAAAGGGGCTGTTCACGGAGCTTCCGAGCCTGGCCCGTGGCTCCGAGTTTCGACCGCTCACCGATGGCACCTGCCTGAAAAAAGAAGAAGAAAAAGACGAGCGAGCGCGGGGCTCCGCCGTGCCCCGGTGGGTTTTTGCTGGTTTCTTTTCTCTTTTCCGCAGTTTCAGCTTTGCTTGCAAAGAGGGGGGGTACAGGAAGGGAAACCAACAGGTCAGGGAGTTTTGCCCGACCAAGATTACACCCCAACTACCACAGTACCCAAAGACGCCTTAGTAAGGGAAACAACTCAAATAGGGCGAAATGTATCACAACGGTTTGGGGGCGTCTTGTTGCGGGGATAGCTTGGGGCCCTATGTCAACCCCGGATTCCTAAAGTTTGGAGGGCTTACAAGCAACCACGGCACATGGTCCATCCGCAGTTGCCACAGATCACTTGACTGTCTTGAGATCCTGGAAAGAAAAGACAATGACAGGATCAGGCAAAAAAGGCAAGATCACAACAGAAACGAACAGCAAAGACAAAAGACAAGATCAGAACAGAACAGAAAGAGCAAGTGAACGAACTGGGCGTTTGCTCAAAGTCTTACAAGAAACAAGCCGCAGGGTTTTGCTGGTCTTTGTGCTGGGCACCGCCCTAAGAGTCTCCCAGACTTGACGCACTTTGGAAGCGCTCGAATTGGAGGGAAAGCCATGGGTGCCTTACTCGGGGATCCCTTAGGTTTGGGAGCTTGGCAGGCCAGGAGGAAGAAAAGAAGGTTTTGGAGTTGTATGGCGTGAAATGAAATGCCAATCATATGAGCGGCCAATATGAGCGGCCGTCGGCATGGTAAGATTTACACAATCATGTGAGCAGCTGGTCCGTCATCTACTGTAAAAGAGATGCCACGAATCACACACACACACATGCACAAGCAAACAACAGATTACTATGATAAACGTGGGGGACTCACCAACGTCCGGTGTCAGTTGGGATATTGACTGTGGCTCATATGATGTACGTTCCTTTTGAGAGTGGGTTCAAAGGCGCCATTTTGGGGTCCCCTATTTGAGACACATCTATACTATATGTCGCGACAAGCATACTTGCCAAGTACCATCATCACGTAGCAGACTCATCAGCAATTCCCCAGAGGCTGTGTGCAACATTTGGAGGGTACCACCTCAATCGATCAAGCCGTAGATCGGAAGTCAAGGAGGCCCCCCATCTTTAAGGGAGACTCCGTTCCTCACAAGATGCCCATGAGCTTTTTGAGGTTCAAGCATTGGACGTTGGGTGTTAGGACTTTTTTGAGTGATGCTAAGAGGGCCCCTCTTACAAAGAGATGGCGTCATATTTCGCGGAAAGAGTCGCTTTCCACTTCCCTGTGCCGAGTTTTTGGGTGTCCAACTTTAGAAGGAACCTGCTTCTCTAGCGGTACCTTGCCTGTCTTTTCGGGGATTCTTCTTTGCAGGAAACTTCCCAAGCCCGATTCTCCGCGATTTCTCGAAAGAACGGGTGAATGAAACTGGCCATACGCTTGTCGAACAAGTGAACCTGGGTGTGGATTTTGATGGGTCCCGGACCCTTTGGTGGACCTCATTTAGGTGGGGATTCCAACCATTTCAGAGGTGCCCTGGGCCAAGGCTTATACAAACCCTTTCCGGTCAAACCTGGCTGTTTTTTGTTGGGTCCCGACAACATCAATCATTTCCATACCAAACCAAACCCTTTACCACACAAACCAGACAACAGACACCCTTTGCCATCCATCAAACCTGGCTGCTTTTGTTTTGGGTCTGAAACCAAAGTTGGCTGCTTTTGTTTTGGGTCTGAAACCAAAGTTGGCTGCTTTTTTTTTGGGTCTGAAACCAAAGTTGGCTGCTTTTTTTTTGGGTCTGAAACCAACCTGGCTGCTTGTTTTGGGTCTGAAACCAGACAACTCATCGTGGCTTTGTTCAAACAGCGCCGCGGAAGCGCCGCAGGAGCTGGAGGAGGGCTTCAAGAAGTGCCTCGTCTGATTGGATCGCTTGGGGGCCGCCTGGGCCCCCGGCCGGGAGGTCTGCAGGCGGGGGGGCGAGGTGTGGGGGGGGGGAGGTGTGGGGTGGCTGGTCTTGGGGATGGATTTGGCTTAAAAGGGGTAGAGCTTGTTGCTCGGCTTTGAGGAAAAGAGCCTGTTTGGGGGGGTGTTCTTTTGTGGATGGACGAGATCCATAAAGCGCACCACCCATGACACCCCGGAATGACTCGATTCCCCCGTGACATACCAACCAACAATGCCTTCCCGCGGTTTCACAGTGGTGCGGGGGGGGCAAATGCTGTAGGCTTCAGCTTTGACGTTGGGATGGTCATGGACCCCGGTTCGTCTTCAAGCATGATTCGTGGCATGGGCGACGAGCCACATGGGTTGGTTCCTATGAGCTCTGTTTGGGATCAAACAAGACGTGGCTCAAGGAGTCATTGTTGTCTCAAGCGCTGATTTTTCGCGTGTCCAGCGAAAGAAGTTCGATCACAAAGGGAGGGAACGCTTTTCGGAGGGCGCTGGGTGTAGATGGCACACTTCCCCCAGTTCCGCGTTTAGTCATCGGACTTGTGCCACTTGCTTTCCGCCCGCTTCTTTCAAACGGGCTTTTTGGTCCAACGCTTTCCTGTCTCGCCCTTGGACACTCAAACCCAGGTGAGCCACACTCAAAACCTGGGTAGATGAAGGTTTGTAAGGGAGGATCCCAGACATAAATAGCTGCGGATATCCACCTTCTTATTCCTTTTGCCTGGTGGGTCGACCATTTTTGTACCGGGTTTTGAGCAAGTGACTCAGGTGGAAGGCCAGCAAGGGCTAGTCCCATGGTTTGGGTCGATGGGGCCCAGACGCTGCCAAGCCGCGAGGTTGGGACGCAAGAGGCTGAATTCAGATGGCTGGTTTTGGATGCGCGGGAGAGCCATGCCGGAGAGAAAGCCTCCTTTCTCGCGCAGGGGGGGCCGCGGCCGGCATATTCGTTGGTCTTTCCTTTTCCTTGTGGTTGGGGTGTTTTCATTTAGACCCCTCTGTAAGTACTTGGCGGCCGGGCCGCCCCTTGAAATGAACGAGCGGCCGAACAAGCGTCGCTCGTCGCCAGCCTTGCATGGGCCATGACCCCATGTTGTTACTTGCTTTGAGCCAGCCTTTTTCGAAACAAAGCCGTGTTTTTTTACTGAATTCCTCGGCTTTATTGCTTTGCAGGCGTCGTGGCCTGCGAATCTCGGTGTCTCGAAAACGGCACTAAGGCGCACTGTTTGGGTCGTCACCCCTTATTCAGAGAGGCCTGGAAGAGAGACAGCTCTGGTCATAGAGGCGGAAACAGAAGGCAAAATAGTCTTCACAATGTGGGAAAACAAAGTCCATAAAACGCACCACCTAAGAATCCCTGGAATGATTTGATTCCCTTGTAAATACCAACAAGCACTGGTTTGTGCACGGTTTCCAAGTGGTGCAGGATTTCGTCCACCCACATTATTCTTGGAGTTACTAGTTTATCCGCAAGACCGCAGAATTAAATCGTTATTCTGTAGACACCTGATGACCAAGACATGTTTTGTATCTTCATAGTTTTGTGGTCATCATTCATCTTATCTCTAACTTACATTTCTTTTGCCTGGCATCCCTTCATTAGTTGTTTGTCTTGTTGTAATTATGGATTTTTATCTTTCTCCCTTTGGCTTCTTGGGTTTCATTCATTTACAGCCTAAAGTGATTTAGATAATTTGTAATGCAAGGAACTGCCCAAGATAATGAGCGTAAGATAAGAACAACTGAAGCGCTGTAAATGGGTTCTGTCTCAAAATAGTTCTTTCACCCCATGGAATTTGTGGTTTCCATTTGGTTTCGCTTTAAGCTGCAACACCAAAAAGTGTGCTCCTCGAAAAATGACACCCAAAGGAGAAAACAGAAAAACAGAAGACAGGTGCCTCTGGATGGGCCCCATGGCCACTGCCCTCTTTGCGCGCAGCGAGTTGCGCGCGCGTTGAACAGGCGGTACCGCGAGGTGCCGCGAATCGCAGAGACCGAGCAACGCCTCACACCAAAGGTCAGCGGAAAGCGAAAAGCGTTGGGTTTTGACAACCCATGTCCTGCTTCTTTTGGTTAAATGACTTTCTTGGAATCTTGGTGACTCCCAGGGGGGGTTCTATGGGTGGGTAGGTTGTTTGCGGAGTGTTCACATTGACTCGGGCCTGGCGACCATCTTCAGGTGGCCTGCTCTTGCAACAAGCAAGTAGGAAATCATCGCTTGGATGTACTGTGATCATGACTCAAGCGGGTATCCCCACTCTACTGGTAGATTACAAGGGCCTTGTAGTACTGCGGCTTGGGAAGTTGTGCCGCCGAAAAGAAGGGCCGGGGCCCGAAGATGGAGGTTGCTTCATCCAGCAAAAAGGGCACCGAGCCCGTAGTTGGTCAAGTTCTCAAGTGCCCTTTGATGAATTGTGGGCTGAACAAGGTCCCTACAATGACCATGGTAGTCTAATCTTCATGCGGCTGTGCAGTTGAGATATAGTCCCCGTTTCTCCTTGGGCAGTGGTTACATGATATCCTCAACCACCACAACCACAACCACAACCACCACAACCACAACCACAACCACAACCACAACCACAACAGCAGCAGCAGCAGCAGCAGCAGCAGCAGCAGCAGCAGCAGCAGCAGCAGCAGCAGCAGCAGCAGCAGCAGCAACAGCAACCACAACCACAACCACAACCACAACCACAACCACAACCACAACCACCACAACCACCACAACCACCACAACCACAACCACAACAGCAGCAGCAGCAACAGCAACAGCAACAGCAACAGCAACAGCAACCACAACCACAACCACAACCACCACAACCACAACCACAGCAGCAGCAGCAGCAGCAGCAGCAGCAGCAGCAGCAGCAGCAGCAACAACAGCAACAACAGCAACAGCAACAGCAACAGCAACAGCAACAGCAACAGCAACAGCAACAGCAACAGCAACAGCAACAGCAACAGCAACAGCAACAGAACAGCAAGCTTACTTTGAGTTGCCGACAACAGGGTTTCCGAGCCGTGAACCTCCCAAAGTGGGGATCGTTTCAATGGACACCACCAAGAAATTGATCAACGTTTGATTGGGAAATCTAGTGACCCCTGCAAAAGGCGATGTTTTGTATAAAGCCACCAGGTTGTCTTTCAGTTTTCCACTGGCCTAAGTGATGCTGTATTCCACTCAAGAATATGTAGGGAACCCTGATTTGGATGGCATTTTGGGACTTTTCCCCAGTCGCTTGGTTTGCCCCATGAAGTTGTTTGGCTTCCCATTTACCCTCTACAAGAACCACGGGTTCAATCCCCCAAACCAATCCAAACCACCGAGGGAAACGTGAGGGCTGCGTCTTGCATCTCGACTGGCGCGCGCAGTGCGGTTCAAACACGGCTAGGGGGCAAGCGACGAACCAAGAGGCTCTGAGAAGAAAAATACACACAACATATCTGCAGGTGTGTTGAAATCCACAAGCCGAAGCTGGGGTCTAGTGAAAGTAGACGGGCAAGCGCTGCCGGCGGAAGGCAGGGACGGGAGAGTTCTCAGAATCTAAGAAGCTTGGCCTGTTGGTTTTCCCTGTGCGACAAGAGACCTTTGGCGTGTTTCTGACAAGTTCATTTGCTGACAGGTTTGAGCTAGCTCGCATGTCTTTGCATCAGATCCTTATTTGGGTTTCCCTTCAATTGGGCCACGGTCCGATTGTTCCTGGCGTCCGTTTGGCAACTCAATTGTTCTTCAAAGGGGTTCGCGGACATTGTGCTGACGAAATTACAACGACCTCACCCATCGAATTTGTGGTTCGCGACCGAACACGGGCACCCATATGTTGGGTAAGTGGATTGTTAGAAGTCACCCAGCTTCATGGAACTTTCGGCAGGTTTCTGGCTGGCAAACGCTGTTTTGTGGGCAGCAACCCACACGGACAACCTGAGGCCCTTGACTCAGCCAAAACGCCAGCGGCAATCATGGGATGCAGGTAGAATCATGGGGCCAGTTCTAAGATTTTGCACTCGAAAGCAAGATGGTGAACTTCCCGCTGTGGGCTTCTGTACCTGTCCGACTATGTGGGGCTTGATCAATATTCCCTTCGGCCAATGACCATGGGTAACTTTTCCCACTTGGAACATATCACATATCACCTTTTCTTCGTGGTTTCCCCACCAGTGGTCATCCCAGGTAAAGGGAAGGACCTTTTCATCAACCCCTGGGTGGTCTTCCAGCATGGCGTCCTTGCCGACACAAAAAAGGGCCCCCCTTTCAACAGGGCTCCTTCAAAGATCTCCATTTTGCAACCATTTGAAACATGTTGCTTTTTCAGTACCAAATTGAAGGGAAACCACCATTTACAAGGGCAATGTTCAGGTGTATAATGTAAGGATCCCCCTTTTAAGTGGGCGGTTCCCGGTAGCGAGGACGGGCGGTTCCCGGTAGCGAGGACCTGATCCAACTTGGGGGGGTTGTGTTTGGGTCCTCCTTTGACGTAGGTCGGAAAATCTACAGGAACATACATAAACACAGGCAAAAAAACAATCAAACAAGCAAACAAACACACAAACACACAAACAAGCAATCAAACAAACACACAAGCAATCAAACAAACAAACAAGCAAACAAACAACCAATCAAACAAACAAGCAAACAAACAAACAATCAAGCAAACAAACAATCAAACAAACAAGCAAACAAACAAGCAAGCAAACAAACAAACAAACAAGCAAACAAACAAGCAAGCAAACAAACAATCAAACAAACAATCAAACAACCAAACAAGCAAGCAAGCAAGCAAACAAACAAACAAGCAAACAAACAAGCAAGCAAGCAAGCAAACAACCAAACAAACAAACAACCGAACAAACAAACAAGCAAAAAATCAAACAAACAAACAAGCAAACAAACAAACAATAACAAACAAACAATAACAAACAAGCAAACAAACAACCAAACAAGCAAACAAACAAGCAAACAAGCAAGCAAACAAACAAGCAAACAAACAAACAAACAACCAACCAACCAAACAAACAAACAAACAGGAGGTGAACGGGGTTCACCCCCCCGCTCAATCGCCAGGCAGCGGCCATGCCGGATGACAGGACGGACAGGCGGGGCGGGTTGGATGCGGGTTGGAGATCGAGCCTTGGAGTGCGGTCCCCGAAAATGAATGTAAATCCTGGCAGTTTAATGTTATTTTAATGTGTTTTAATGTATTTAATGTTTTTCCTGATTTTTTAAACAAAAAAACAATGTTGTTTTTTGATCCAAGTATTCCATGTCTATTCACAATTTATGCCGGTTCCTATATTTCTGAAAGCCCTCTCGGAGTCGCAGGAGGGCTGCTTGTGATGCTTAGGTTCCAATTGCCCAAAGCAGACACCCCCCCAGCCTCTAAACCTGCTTTGGTTTGGAATCTTGGGATATGGGCGTGACTTAAGATTGGGACCCTCCAGATCTTTCTAGGGTTCCGAACGCCCCCTGGAAAGAATGGCCTCGGGACCCAGTTTGGATGATGAGAATCCTGAACGGTACACAATGGTGGTGAAACATGACGCTCCACTTTTTTAATGGTGGTTTGAACCCCAAGGTGTTGTTTTGAGTTGATCTCGAGGCCCTTTGAATGAGTGCATTGAGGGGTCAAACAAGAAGCTGCCCATTCGTGTTGGTGCCGCGGTCAGATATAGACTCCTGTCCAATAACACGGAAACCAATAGAGGGTGCTTTTTGAAGGAACATAGTCTTCCAGGACCCCCCAGTCAGGTTCCATGTTAGTGGACAGGAGGGTGTATATATATATATATACAGACTTCAAGAGGAAGAGTTTCTTCCCCGTGGCTCTGGTGATTATGTCTTCGGAGAAAGTGGGCCAACTTACAAGCCTCATTCTGATTGGCCTGCGCGGTGAATCAAACTTCCAGTTGCATTTTGTCGGGCAACTCTCTTTTTTGCGGGGTTCAAGAAAAATCATAGCTCAACCACCAACAGGTAGATATATATATATATATTATTATTATTATTATTATTATTATTATTATTATTATTATTATTATTATTATTATTATTATTATTATTATTATTATTATTATTAGTAGTAGTAGTATTATTAGTATTATTATTATTATTCTTATTATCATTATTATTATTATTATTTTCATTATTATTGTTATTTAGCAGGGGAATTGGGAACAGCCCAGGAAAACGACGGCCCACACCTATCTTTCTGGCATTCGGATGCTTGTTCCTTCATGCCGGCCCTCGGGTGGCCGGAGATTCGGGGCCCAAAGTGAAAGATTTGGAGTCCGCCAAGCTTCCATCCCCAATGAAAATAGATGGCTATGGTCAAAACCCAAGTCGTACCCTCAGTGAACGTCCCAATCCATCCACTAGAATAGGTTCTAAAATGGGTGGTGCACCGAAAACCCCAAAATGGTACCATTGGTGTTGACCCACGCCCATATGGATTGTTCCCCAAAGAAACCTCCGATGAAATTCCTTTCCATGGGCAAGCTCATTGGTCGTAAACCCCACCCCAAGGGGGATCTTTCGTAAAAATAACGTCCCATACCCACCACAGGGAATGCTCGTTGTGGGAAGAAAACAAACGGCCCATACTCACCAGTTGATCCCGTTCCCAAAATCAGCCTCTGACTTGTTTTTCTTTTCTCTGGTGACTCTGGTGGGTGTAAGCTCAGTGATCAAAAGAATATATATATATATCTATTTTTAAACAAAAAGAGAGCAACAACCGGACCCCGCCGTGAGCCAAGAAACAAAACCGCGACGAGAGAGACACGAACCGCGCGGGGCAGGGTGGAGATGGCGCTGGACCAGGTGATCGAAAAGGACTGGAAGCCAGGCAGCGGGAGGTCGAAAAATCGATCGCTGAGGCTATTGGAGGGCGCCGAGCCTACCCCTTACTCCAAATGCCCACTTTTTCTAGGGTATTTTTGGAAAAACCTGGGGTTTCCATGGTAAATACCTCCCTTTTTGGTGGAGGGTTGACATCATACCCTAAAAAAGGAGGGTATTTGGAGTAGGGGGTATCTGTGGTTGCTTTTTTTTCTTTTCTCTCCGCATTACTGGGAAGCCATGGAAAACCATGGTTGGTTGGTATTTACAGGGGAATCATCATTCCAGGGCTTCTTAGGTGCAGGATTTCGTGCATCCACGGTAAGGGCGCCAAACTCCTCTTTTTTTCGGAAGTCTCGTGTAAGAAAGGAGGTTTTTTGGGTTTAGGGAGGTGCAAGATGGGAGCAGGGGACTTGTCTTCTTGCCGAAGTTGGGGGGGTTTATTCAAAGAACACCACCCAAACCTCTTTTCGGGAATTCTTTTATGCTTTTGCGGCCGTCTTCTTTTCCGACTGGGAACTCCAGTCAGGGCCCCTCGAGGGCAACCATCACCTTTGGCAAGGCCCCTGAGGTTTTGGAACCTCAAGATTTCGCGTTTGGTGAGAAAAGCAAAAATATGTTCCTGGACCCTCAAACTAGGCAAGCGGCTCTCTGGGAGCCGTGTAACTGTCACCGACAGCATTTTGCGTGTTTTGAAGTGCGAGAAGGCACATTCACTGGTATTTGCGGTGTGTTTGCCTCATTTGACTCAAACTTCTTGCGACATGGGCTGTGCAAAGGGGGTCCCCGAAAAGTTCGTTTTTTGACCTAATACACGAGAAGAAGCTGAAATGACCTAGGCTGGAGGCTCCGTCGTGGGATGCTGGAAAAAACACACGTAGTACATATGCCCAAAACCCCGCTTGTTGGAACACGTAAACATAATGCGAAAATGAACGCTTGGATTACACGAGAAGAAGCTGAAATGACCTAGGCTGGAGGCTCCGTCGGCTATGGTGCACATGACAGCAGAAATGGAAGCGCCGCATTCATTGGCCCCCCCCCCACCCCCCACCCCCCACCCCCCACCCCAAGCACAGGTGGTCGCAACAGAGAAGCGCCGCATTCATTGCCCCCCCCCCCCCACCCCCCACCCCCCACCCCAAGCACAGGTGGTCGCAACAGAGAAGCGCCGCATTCATGGGCCCCTCCCCCACCCCCCACCCCCCACCCCAAGCACAGGTGGTCGCAACAGAGAAGCGCCGCATTCATTCGCCCCCCCCCACCCCACCCCCCACCCCAAGCACAGGTGGTCGCCCAAGCGCCGCATACATATCGCACCCCCGCCCCACCCCCCACCCCCCACCCCAAGCACAGGTGGTCGCAACAGAGAAAGCGCCGCATTCATTGGCCCCACCCCCCCCCCCCCCCCCCCCCCCCCAACCCCCCTCCCCAACCCCAAGACTCAGATTCGATGACAGTTACACGGCTCCGAGAGAGCCGCCTGCCTCAAACTACCCATAAAAATGGGATATCACCCCATAATTTTGGGGGTCAAACCAATTTTTAAGGGAATTTTGAGGGTTCAGGTTGCCGCCATGGACGCTGTGTGAATTTGTGTGGGGTCAGAAGCTCCTTTTGACCTCGGATCGGGATGGTTTGGCTTGGTTGGGAATTTGGACCAGCGCAAGGGGCATGTGGCCGACCCCCCCCCAAAAAAACTAGACGACGAGTGGCCCGGAAGCATAGAGGCAAGTTGATGCAGGTGAGGTAACTCTCGCAAAGTTAGCATGAGGAGTTGGCAGGCGAAGCAATTCTCAAAAAGTTGGCATGAGAAGCTGGCAGGTTAAGTAACTCTCGAATAGTTGGCTGGCAAAGTTGGCGGGTGAAGTAATTCTCGCAAAGTTGACATGAGAAGTTGGCAGGCGAAGTAACTCAAGAGAAAAGTTGGCATGAGAAGTTGGCAGGTGAAATAACTCTCAAAGAGTTGGCATGAGAAGTTGGCAGGTGAAGTAACTCTCGAAAAGTTGGCGTGAGAAGCTGGCAGGTGAAGTAATTCTCGAAAAGTTGGCACGAGAAGATGGCGCGTGAAGTAACTCTCGAAAAGTTGGCGTGAGAAGCCGGCAGGTGAAGTAACTTTCGAAAAGTTAGCATGAGAAGTTGGCAGGCGAAGTAATTCTCGAAAAGTTGGCGCGAGAAGTTGGCAGGCGAAGTAACTCTCGAAAAGTTGGCAGGCGATGTTGGCAGGTGAAGTACCTCTCGAAAAGTTGGCATGAGAAGCTGGCAGGTGAAGTAATTTTGCGAAAAGTTGCCACGAGAGGTTGGCAGATAAAGTATTTCTCGAAAAGTTGGCATGAGAAGTTGGCAGGTGAAGTAATTCTCGAAAAGTTGGCAGGTGAAGTTGCCACGAGAGGTTGGCAGGTAAAGTATTTCTCGAAAAGTTGGCATGAGAAGTTGGCAGGTAAAGTAATTCTCGAAAAGTTGGCATGAGAAGCTCGCAGGTGCAGGTGTAGTAACTCTCGAAAAGTTGGCATGATAAGCTCGCAGGTGAAGTAACTCCTCGAAAAGTTGGCACGAGAAGTTGGCAGGTGAAGTAACTCTCGAAAAGGTGGCATGAGAAGCTGGCAGGTGAAGTAATTCTCGAAGTTTCGGCATGAGAAACTGGCAGGTGAAGTAATTAACCCTCAAAAAGCTGGAGCGGCGGAGGCGCTCCGCGTGCTACATTTGCAATTTACAGTTGCGATTTTCCAGCCATTTGTATCTAAAAGTTGCGATTTTCCAGCCGGAGCTGCGGGAGCACGCTCCGCGTACTACGTCTGTACTTAAAAAGTGCGATTTTCCAGCCGGAGCTGCAGCAGCCTCCGCGTACTACGTCTGTACTTAAAAGTTGCGATTTTCCAGCCGGAGCTGCAGGAGCACGCTCCGCGTACTACGTTTGTACTTAAAAGCTGCGATTTTCAAGCCGGAGCTGCCGCGGACCAGGGGGGAATCGAACCCGGGACCGCGGGATTGCGAAAGCAGGCGCGCACACCACGAGACAACTTCCAAAAGCCGTTTCGCGAGCAAGAAAATCGCACGGCGCCACAGCGAGAGCGCTTCGACACGCACGATCTCCGCAGAGGGTTCATCGGGCTCAAGACAGATTCGCACGGCGCCACAGCGAGAGCGATCCGACACGCACTATCCCCGCAGAGGGTTCATCGGGCTCAAGACAATTCGCACGGCGCCACAGCGAGAGCGCTTCGACACGCAGGATCTCCGCAGAGGGTTCGCCGCGCTCAAGACAATTCGCACGGCGCCACAGCGAGAGCGCTTCGACACGCACGATCTCCGCAGAGGGTTCGCCAAGGTCAAGACAAATTCGCACGGCGCCACAGCGAGAGCGCTTCGACACGCACGATCTCCGCAGAGGGTTCGCCAAGGTCAAGACAAATTCGCACGGCGCCACAGCGAGAGCGCTTCGACACGCACGATCTCCGCAGAGGGTTCGCCAAGGTCAAGACAAATTCGCACGGCGCCACAGCGAGAGCGCTTCGACACGCACGATCTCATCGCAAGGTTCGCCAAGGTCCAGAAATTCGCACGGCGCCACAGCGAGAGCGATCCGACACGCACGATCCCCGCAGAGGGTTCGCGGGCTCAAGACAAATTCGCACGGCGCCACAGCGAGAGCGCTTCGACACGCACGATCTCCGCAGAGGGTTCGCCGCGCTCAAGACAAATTCGCACGGCGCCACAGCGAGAGCGCTTCGACACGCACGATCTCCGCAGAGGGTGCGTTTCGTAAGCTCCCGTCGGGCCTACCCCCGCCATAAAAAGAAGAAGAATTAAGAGTCGAGATGTGAAGGTAGAACAGAAAAGTTAGCTTGTGTTTTTAGGATAGTGAAGTAACACCCGACAAATTAGCTTGTGCTTTTAGTAGAATGAGATAACAGCCGAAAAGTTGACATGAGAAGTTGGCAGGTGAAGTAACTCTCAAAAAGTTGACATGAGAAGTAGGCAGGTGAAGTAACTCTCGACAAGTTGGCATGAGAAGTTGGCAGGTGAAGTAACTCTCGACAAGTTGGCATGAGAAGTTGGCAGGTGAAGTAACTCTCGACAAGTTGGCATGAGAAGTTGGCAGGTGAAGTTGGCAGCCGCTTTTAGAAGAAGAGCCCTTCGCAATGCTTCCGGGAAAAAAAACATGCAGCACAAGGGCTATACATGTCGCTGGCCTGGCAACCATCGTCCTGTACCTGGTTGTAGGTTTCAATCACAAACCCGCGGTGCTTGGATCCGCCCGGGCGTCTCTTCCCATACAAAGGACTTGGTCCATGATGGTCCAAGGCCTAAACTCCACCAAACCCCCAACCTCCAACCTCCAATCCCCACCCCACCCCTCACCCCACCCACCCCCCACCCCCAGCCGCCCCTCCTTTTCAAGGCTCAGAGCGCGTCCCTCGCCCAGGCAAGGCGAAGGGCGCCACAAAGGGCGCCAAGGGCCCGGGCCCCGATGGATTCGGGCCGCCGGCCCCGGCCCGTGGATGTTGCGGTGCTCTTGGGTTGTTGGGTTGAGCTGTTGGGCGGATGGGCTGCGTTGGGCTCTCAAACTTCTCTTCACGCCGAGGGTTGCAGGGTTTCCGAGCCATTTCTCCCGAAGCTGCAAGGGTGGCGATCGTTTCGAGGGAGGCCGCCGGTAAGTTGAGGGGGACTCCAATCAGCCCTGGAGTAAATTGAATTTTTCGAGCGCTTCGGCGTTTTGAGTACTTTACGTTATGCTAAGAAGCTTGCGTCCGCAGGGTCCAGTACATTTTCCTGCACGTATGATGCCTACGGCGAACAAACTCTCATTTCACATGTTACGTTTCGCGGTTTGGCTCAGCAGCTGAAGATCTGGGCCTTTTTGATGGCAGTTCCCCTTCTTTTTCCTGACGGGTTTTCTTGCGCACCCCGCATTCGGGGCACCGGCCGAAGTCGGAAATGATTGGATTGATGGATCCATGGCCTGTCGAATTCCTGGTGCGCTAGCAAGGATTGCTACGACTGGCCCCCTCCAATCTCCCAACATTTGGACGAGCATGTTTTTTCTTTTTTTCCACAATGCCTCCCTCCTTCGATTTACGAGTGGGAACGTCACTCTTGGCCCAAAGTGGAATCTGACAACACCTGGGTTCCTTGGGGTGCCTACGTTTTCAAACTCAAGCCACATTGAAAGGACTCGGTCCATAGGTCCAAGGCCTAAAAAGTCCACCAAGCCCCAACCAACCTCCCAACCCCACCCCTCCCCCACCCCTCCTCCCCCTCCCAACCCCACCCCTCCCCCACCCACCCCACCCAGCCACCCCACCCCCCACCCCCCACCCCCACCCCTGCTTAAGGCGCCGCGCTCGGCCAGGCCCAAAGTCCAAGGGTGCTGCGAAGGGCGCCAAGGGCCCCGCCCCCGGATGCCGCCGGCCATTCGGACTCGGCCCGGGCGGGGTTTGGCCTGGCGGATCCGGCCTCGCACACTTCTTGGGCCAAGAATGATCAACCACTCAAGCGAAAATCCGATCAACCCTTGGAAGCTGCAAGAGTGGCGATCGTTTCGAGGGAGACCGCCGGTAAGTTGAGGGGGACTCCAATCAACCCTGGAATACTTTGCATTTCGAGCGCTTCGCCATTTCAGTAATTACTTTACATGGGAGTACTAAGAAGCTTGCGTCCTAGGGGCCCAGTACCTTTTCCTGTACGTCCAATGGTGCAGGGTACGGATAACGAAACACCTTTTCACAGGTTACGTTTTGCTGCTGACCATATCAAAAGTTCAGCTCAGAGGCCACCATGGCTGGCAAGACTCTGAGCTGCTTGGATGAGACGCACCCGGCCTCATGACCAGAAATTGGGTGCATGCGTTCAGGGGCAGAATTCACCTTGAGTTTTCTTCGCCTTGTTCGAACTTTAAAAAAGAGCTCCGAACCCCAGACCAACTACCAAACCACGTTCCTTGGAACCAAGGAACCAACTTTTGACTGCAACCCTGATTGTACTTGGCATGCGGGGAAACGTGTCATGAACCAGCATCGGGTGCGCCCAGAAGAGGTGTGGTCGTGGAAGGGCCTTCATTTTCTGGGCCGATATGTGCATGTATTTGTGTGTGATTGCTTTAAAGACCTACAGCACGGGAAGTGGATAGAAGCTTATATGAGTGTTTCTCAGAGAAACTTTCGTTTGGTTGGTTTTTGAAAGGAAACCGAAAGAACGCCTGGACAGAATCCTAGTTTGAGCCACCCCACACGACTCAGACACTCTTTCCGGGTGGCAAACCCTCGCACTGGGATGTGCAACGCACTTAGAAAGCTGGTACCCGGAGTTGTAACTGGGCCTGAGGTTGGTTCCCTGACAACCATGTTCGAACTTACTAAGTGTGTTGAACATCCAAGTAACATTCAATCAAGCTTGTCCTTTGCCCCTTCCCCTTTTTCTGAGCCCCTCAAAATAGCAATTCATTTGATAGACTCCAAGTAGCATTTCGAGGGGTTCTCAAGGTTTACTTTTGGGTAACGGGTTTCCTTTCAACCATTTGGAGGGTCTTGAAGATGTCATAAAGCGGACTGGTCATTTTGTGGACGGAGGTCGCGACAAGGGCAAGGGACAGGGCCGTGGACTAGGCGGGGGATGGCTTTGCGTTGCAGGTAGGACATCACCCCAAGGTATGTTTGCTTGTAGGGGGACCCCCCATTGTTGGGGCTTTCAAAGGGAAGCCACAAGGAACACCGAAGCCATTTTGGGGGTTCCCAAAAAGAGACACCCACCAGGTAACATTCAAAGCCGTTTGAAGGGGGAATTTGGGGGAATCATGGCAAATGCCTAAGATTGCGCAGAGAGATGCGTAGAGCAGAAAAGAACCATGTAGAGAGGATAAAGCAAAGCACACTTCGGGTGATATTTTGGTCCTATGGCAAGATTGGCGGTGGTGGTGCGTGCCATTCTTGTAGGGGAACTGACCCCAGGCACGATGGTTACCTGTAGGTTAGCATACGCATCACTGGACCCGAAAGGTTCTTGAGGGCCCAAGATTCTGGGGGAACGTTTCGTCTCAAATGGGCCTTTCGAGCTTGTTTGAAGCTGTTTGTCCCAGGCATTGTAAACCAATCTGATTGGGGTGTTTGGCTTTAGGGGATGCCAAGGGTGCCTGATGTAAATTGTGTCACTCCTGCGAGCCCTTTTTTTTAATCTCATCGCGATACCCTCTTGTTTCTGTTTGATGTTGAAACCTAACTCGGGGGTACTGGACTATTTTCCTTTAAAGGGGGTACGTTCCATATCGTTCCATGTTAGACGAGAGGGTAGATAGTTTCCAGCTGGCCTTTTTCTTTAGCCCTTTAAAGAGCCTTTTTTTCCGTGGCCGGTCAGAGATGTGGCAGAGTTTTTGGCCAGCTTTCCTTGTGGGAGGACCGTGTAAGGATGCATTTGCTGCACCCAAGTGTTTGTTGGGGGAATGCCCACATAGATCATTGCTGGGCGTGTTTCCGGGCTTGCCAGAAAAGGGCATGGGAAAGAGGAGTGTGTTGCGCCAAAGGACCAAGCAGCTGAGTGCTTAAAAGAGGGGTGATGCTGTGGTTGCGAAATCCATTTCGCACCGAAGAATCCATGTCGCACCTGAAATGATTCGATTCCCCTGTAAATACCAGCCAAGGGTTGTGGTTTCAACCCCGTCGAGGGCAACGGTCGAGACGACGTGCCGCGTTTTTTTCGCTCCGGCTCCGCGCCGGCAGTCCGGCGGAACCCGGTGATGAACAAGGCGAGGGACCGAACGCGAGGCAGAGGTGTCCCTTTTTAGGTTTGATGAAAAATAGATGGCCAATGGGTTTCACTGGTGGTGTTCAATCCATTTACCAGGGAAACCCATCTGTTTTTCCAAAAGGCCTATGCCCAGGGGTGTCAGAACGTCCAGAACCGAGGCTTCCACTGAACATCTACGTCCCCCAGCTAGGTGCGCTTCTTAACCCATTTTTTGGTTGGGAGGGTTCCCCTACTAAAATAGACTAGAGAAAAGAGTTGGTACCCTCATTCTATCCTCTCTACTGGAGGACCTAGACATCGGTTGCGCTGGGATTTCCAACGTTCAAGGGCGGCCGGTTGACCAGGAGGGGGACATTCACCACGCAGTTTGCTTGGTTGAAGGGTTAGGTCGTTCCGAATCGGTTCCCTAGGTGCCTTTCGGGATCGAGCCACGGCGATCCAATCTTCAAAGATCCCAGGATCAAACGATGTGGGCGAGGGGCACGTTCGTTCCTTCCATCGGGCGAGGCTCAAATGTTTGGCTATAGACACTCACCTGGGAAGCGAGCCGAGCCTTGATGAGAGTTTCTTGGTGGTTCCTAGTCTCCGATTTGTGATTTATAGCAATTTGACCAGACATGAGGTCCCTGTCTCGTTTGCTGCCATGAGCTTGCTTCGAGTATCCAAAAACTGCAGAAACCTCGGGTATCCGTTCCATGACCCTGCGTTTCAAGTTCCACGGGCTGAGGGGTGGTTTGGGGTTTGCATTGGAGGGTCCTTCAACCGTAAGGGCGGCACAAAACACTTCCCCCGCGCAAGAAGATGTGGCGACTTGTTGCAGGAAAGGAGGAACGCTAGGGCCTCACAAAGCTTCGACCAGACCCTCCCCCTCTCCGAATGCATTTACATACGTAATATATATATATATAATATGTATGTACAGCATATACAAATAAACATACATACACTGCATAACATAAGTATATATATATATATATTCACATCTCTGCAGGAGTATCTGTCGAAACCAGTGTACATGGATTTGTGACAAAATCTAATATGCACAATGTCCAGGGTTCCAGAACCGGCCCGTTGAATTAGTCAGGGTGAAGGCTATCGTTCACCCTTGGACAAAGAGCTGCAACATCAGGAGATTGGCCAAAGCCTTTTTTTGCCGAACCGAAGTAGCCTCCTGTTTGGAATTCGCCTGCAGCTTCCTGTCGAACTCGGATAACCCCTGGTTGGCTTCGATTCGGGTCGCGGTGTCCCCGTTTTTTGTGCGGATCACTTTTGAGGGGCCCCAAGAGGCACTGCTCAAGGCTGTGAACAAGTGCTCGCTCGCTTCACTGCCCGGAACATTTGTTTGGAAAGCCGGAAGGTTGAAATCGCAAAGAAGGATTCCTGGGGTTTCTGAGGACTTTCGGGTCTGTGCTTTCCAGGGTCCCTCATACGATTTTCAGGATCCTGTGAGATGAGATTTCAGGTTCCCTGCACATTTCCAGGTTCTCAAGGCAGGTTCCTATATTTCCCTTGTCAGCCACGTGAAAGGGGGAACAAAAGGACCTCCACCACTCAGTGGGGTAGCACTATTTTGACACATACCCATTTGTTTTATGTGTCTCCTTTTCAGCCGGTTTAAACATTACCTGGTTGCCACTAGATGAGTTTCGTGTTTTTTTTTTTGGGGGGGGGAATGAGTTTCGGGAGCCCCTGCAAGACCCTCCTGAATAACGAAGCCTCGAATGAAGAGACCCAATTTTCTGACCCAAAAGCAGGTGGTCTTTTGTTTGAATGGACCCCTTTTTCTTTTTGCTTTCCCTCAATCAGAAAACAACTCCTACAAAGGAAGACACCCAAATCGAAGTTGATCAAGTTGCGTTCGGAAACTGCCAGGAGGTCTTTCTTGGGACCGGGTAAGGTGTCCTTTTGCCGCAGGCGCGACGCCAGGGCAAAGGTGAAGGCACGCCGGAGATCCGAGCGAGTGGTAGGGTTTGTGCCGTTGGTGTCTGAAGAATGGGTGACCCCCCAACATTCTAGGGGTTGATTCCCCATTCTTTTCAGCCATCGTTCTTTCCAAAAACCAGCTGTTTCCCCCGGGGTTCTGATGGTTTTCCGGAAAGAAGGATGCCTGGAAAGAATGGGGGAGTGTCCCCTAGAAACATGGTGGTTTGGAATTTGTTGGTGTCCCTTCAAAAAACCCATACCCTCGGAAAGACACCCATGTCTGGAGGGTTTTCACGAATTCCCCCCCCGAAGAAAAGTACCTTACGGAAAACTGGAGATTTGCCCCCTTCATTGTGGGAATGTTGGTGCTAAGATAGTGGAATGATAGAGTGTTCTGATAACCTCGTGACAAGTCTCCAAACACGGACCTTTCTTTGCTGGTGCTCAGCAGGGAATAAGGGAATGTCCCTTATAAACCATCCCCTGTTCATTCCCATATTCCATTTTGGACACCAGCTATTGATTGTGACACTTCGGGTGATAGTGATTTGCCGGGGGGGGGGGGGGAGTATTGAAGTTAGGGTACTATGTATCATTATACGAGGGAAGCCCACATACCCAACAGGTTCGAGCTTTTGCGCAGGGAAGAAACAGATAGGCGCGTGTGTGTGTGTGTGTGTGTGTGTGTGTGTGTGTGTGTGTGTGTGTGTGTGTGTGTGTGTGTGTGTGTGTGTGTGTGTGTGTGTGTGTGTGTGTGTGTGTGTGTGTGTGTGTGTTTGTTTGTGGGTGTGGGTGTGGGTGTGGGTGTGGGTGTGGGTGTGGGTGGGCGTGTGCGTGTGCGTGTGCGTGTGCGTGTGCGTGTGCGCGTGCGCGTGCGCGTGCGCGTGCGCGTGCGCGTGCGTGTGCGTGTGCGTGTGCGTGTGATTGTGCGTGGCGTGTGATTGGGCGTGGCGTGTGCGTGTGCGTGTGCGTGTGCGTGTGCGTGTGCGTGTGCGTGTGCGTGTGCGTGTGCGTGTGTGTGGGGTGTGCGTGTGTGGGGTGTGTATGTGTTTGAGGGTACCCCTTTTCACGTTGGTTTAAAAGGACCCTCCAAAAACGTCACCAGGTCATGATGTCCACATCCCTATCACACCCAGAGCCGCTTCACGTCTGAGCTTCAGGCTTGCGGCAAATCGCTTGCGCAACTCGCACGGTCGCAGAAAGTCGGATACTCTTCGTGCAAGCCAAACAATATTGACCCCGGATACCGTTGGGGCCCCTCCGTCTGAATCCCGACTAAAAAGGGATGCTACCCCCATTAATCAGCTAAGGTTCCCATGACTTTCCCGTCGACCTGTTTTGACACTGCGCCTGGACCATGTGGCCGCGGGTCAAAAATGCGTACCCAAAACGGGTTGCCCTGATAAATGGAACCCAAGACTAAAACCTGCGGTCCATATCCTGGTGGGTTTATTTTGACCCATACCTTTTGTTTCCCCTTAACCCGGCCATCTTCCGCTAGGGCGCACCATGAAGTGGGTTCCCAAAGGCGCGATGGGATGGAGCCGCAGGATGTCTTCGAAAGGATTGTTGTTTGCACATCGATGTAGATGTCTTTGCGGTGGTACTCGAATGTACATAAATATCATTAACAACAATAATTGTAATAATAGAAAGAACAGTATTGAGGAAGAGAAAGGGGCCACTCAGTCCTATCTCCAGTTACTGCTATTGTTGTCCCGATAAGTTCCTGTCCTCCCCCCAAGCTCGACGATGAAAGCACATGTGCGGGCTCGTCTATCATTTTCTGCCGCCTTCTCGTTGGAGAGTGGTACTGTGAGGTTGAAACTGCCTTCGGTTTGCTTGGGGCGTTCAGGGGTTCAGGTTCCAGGTTCAGATCAGGAACCGGGCTTTGGGTTTTGCCCCGAGAGTCTTCTCTGGGTCTCCTTCAGAACCGGCAAACTCTAAGAACTTTGTGGCAGGGTCGGATCCCGGTTGAATTTGATCCCTGCCATTTTTTCCGGTCTGACTTGAATGGAATTGGCGGACCTTCCATGGAATTGGGGGACCTTGGAGGTAGGGATATCCCCACTCCCCCAAAGGTAGGATTGAGTTGCCCGAGAGGCACCAAACCTTGAATTGCAGGCTCCTTTTTCTTTTTTTTTTGGGGGGGGGAGTTCTTGGGGATGCTTTGGTAGACACCAGGAAGCATGGGTTTGGTTGTTATCAAAGCCCAATCCCGTCCCACTTTTGAGGTTCCTTGTTGAAGTTCATTGCCATAGGAGTACCTGGCAAATGTATTTCTGGCCTACTGTTGGTTTGGGGAGAGGGGGACGGGTAGGATGTTTTTGCCAGAAATGCCAAATGCACATTTTCCCATGTGCTTTGTACGTACCGGCTTTTCCGGGGCTCTGTTACATTTCCCTGCTCCATGTTCCCTATCCGTTGTTTTTTCTCATCGGGTCAAACCGCGCACACGCGGTTTGACTTGAGGTAACTCAAGCAAGCGATGTTCGATGGGGAAGAGTGCCAGAAATTGGGTGTGTTGTAAAACACGGGACCCCAACCTTTTGGTAAGGGAAGCCAAAAGGAACGCCTTGCCATTTGTGTGTCGTTTTTCAAGGGACCTCCCATTTTTTGGCTTCGGTTTTCCTTCCTTTTTTCCCTTTGAAACCACCAAAAGCAGGGGTACCAACTCCAAACAGGACGCGCCACCCATTTTGGGGATGTGGAAATCTGGTTGTTGCGACCAAGTCAGGTACATCGACCCCCCCCCCCCGAATATTCCGGGTGGATGGAATCAGGTCAAAGGGGAAACAAGGTTGAAACAAAATGGGCTCACCTCAGTCAGACAAACACACCCTCGGGGCTCGCTCACCCACACTACGACCCCGCGTGAACTCCGCTGAACCTCTCTGCCAATACTGAATTTTGGGCACGAGTTGGCTGTTTTGGTTCACGGAAGGGTGTGCGTTTGTGCCGATGTGCGTCGCAATGGTTTCAACTCAAAAGGTTTCCCATCTGCCCAGCTTGGACCATGCTTCTTGACGTTCTGTTAGCTTCATTTCCCGTTGATTTGTATATCGATCCACATGAGTATCGATCAGCTACTCAGGCGGAGAACATTGAGCCCTACATTGCCATGACGAAATTCAACTGCAAACAGTCTGTTTGCTCACCAGTTTCTACAGCTAGTTGGGAGCATACTGAATATCCAGGTTGGGCAGCATTCGTTTAAGCCACGAGACGCTGGCCCCTTAGCGGAGCCCAAGTTTTCAAACGTCAACCATGATACAGATGGACAATGTCCGTTTCGCACCAGTTCGGATGGAGGAAACTGGATGGGGGCTGATCAAAAGGTCCTTTACATGGGATGACCATCGGTGAACACCACTCAAAAGATTTTGCATATTTTCCACTTGCGAAAAGTGACCGATGGTCAAAACGGGGGGGCCGCTTTACGGAAGATTCTTTGGTGCATTTTGCCCAGGGATGTTAGGACTTTCACTTTTTGCCAACGTTTGGGGGTTTTCCAAATTACAGTAAACCACTAAAAAAAAAAACACACTTTTGGCAGGATTTCGCAACCGAGTATTGATCAATCCCCCGCATGAACGGGTTGATCCTCCAGCTGCTCGATGTCAGCAAGTTGCGAGGCCAGGCGCAGGCCGCGCGGGCGGAGCGCGAGCAGCGGCCAGCCAAAGGCGGGCATGCCTCATGACAAAACAGATTTCTAGGGGTTTCATTTCTAGGTTGGTTGTTTACTTGGTTGGAGGTATTCTAGGGATTTCTTCCGGGTGTCAAACTACCCAGAGTCGCGGGACTCGCCACCATAGGGTTCAGGGCCTCCATAAGGCTTGGGGCCTCAGGGCCCATTTTGAGGCATGCGAAGGCGGATTTGTTTTGGCCAGTCGACTCAGGAAGGGAGGAGGTATCTATGGATTGATTCCTTTTCCATTCTTTTCAACCATGGCTCTTTTCAAAAACCGACCGCTCTTTTGCTTGGGGTTCTGGTGATCATCTTTACGGCCCTGTCGGGGCCCTGGATCACCGGAGGATCCAAGTACTTGACCTATATGACCATGGGTCATAACGTATGCCTCCATTTTGGGGCGGATGAACACCCATGTACCACCTATTTTGATGTTCACCAGGGGTACAGGGTTTTGACCCACAGCCATTTGAGTCACGTCCTCAAAACAAACATATTTTGTGAACCGCTCCGCGGACTGCCCGCCTCGGCCAGTCCGCTTTTGGCTGGCTGTGCTCTGCGTTTTGGTTGCCTTGAAGTGTTGTGTGAGGCGAATTGGAGGGTAGGGGACAGTCCCCTTGCCATAAATGGGTGCCGATGTCCTTTTCAATTCCTGAACCATGACTATTTGAATACCGGGTCTTGACTGAGGGAATGGCGCCTGTGATGCCATGCTTACTTCTCCAGGACTTCACATGTTTTTTTGTGTCTTTTTTTGGGTGGGGAAGATCAATCTAGTGGTACACGACAGTCTCGATTTTTTGCCCACCACTTAGGAAGAGAGTTTCCCATTTGGCAGCCGGAACATGGAAAAAACATAGTGGGAACAAAACAACAGGAGGGGACAGATGCAGGGAACAGAGAAAGGTACCTGGAAACACTTGAAGCGGCTGAGACACATATGGAAGGTCACACTTGGAACAACTGGAAGAACACCGGAATCGCAGACTTGAATCTGGAGACACACACAGAAGCGTACAGAGAGCACTGGAAACAACTGGAGGGGCTGCTCGGTCACTGGTTGATTCAGATCGACCTTGCTGGTTTGGCAGGAGGGAATGAAGAAACTCCAAACTCCTTTGTGGCAGGGCATGGGAGTCCGGTGCCGGCTCGTTCCCCAAACCCAGCACTAGGCACCCCATAGAAACGTTTCCATGAATTCCTTGTTTCCTAGGAGATCTCTGGTTTCATTTGAGGCACAATCAAGGGATGGCCCCAGCCGGAAATGGCTGCCGCCTTTGTAGTTGAAGCATGGTTCTGGATATACCGATCGGTTTTGATTCTAATGCCCCCGCCCAATTGCAGTTTAGTGGGACT
>CAUJNA010000560.1:190000-197440 GCA_963377175.1 Effrenium voratum | reverse complement strand
AGTGGCCATGAAGAGGGGCGCGCTAGCGCGGGCTTTGGAGCGCTTTTGAAAGGCAAGGATTTAGCAATCCTAAGACCATTCCCTCCCACAGGACAGAGCCCTCTTCTGGGAGAAGAAGAGCCCAGGGGGGGTTCGTCAAATCGATAGCAGAGTCCATTAAGGTTTAAATCTCCATATAAGAGAAGATTTAGCAAGTGGCCATGAAGAGGGGCGCGCTAGCGCGGGCTTTGGAGCGCTTTTGAAAGGCAAGGATTTAGCAATCCTAAGACCTTTCCCTCCCACAGGACAGAGCCCTCATCTGGGAGAAGAAGAGCCCAAGGGGGCGAACCAAATCGGAAACACTGATACATTAGGGTTTAAATCTCCATTGAAGAGTAGATTTAGCAAGTGGCCATGAAGAGGGGCGCGCTAGCGCGGGCTTTGGAGCGCTTTTGAAAGGCAAGGATTTAGCAATCCTAAGACCTTTCCCTCCCGCAGGACAGAGCCCTCTTCTGGGAGAAGAAGAGCCCAAGGGGGCGAACCAAATCGGAAACACTGATACATTAGGGTTTAAATCTCCATTGAAGAGAAGATTTAGCAAGTGGCCATGAAGAGGGGCGCGCTAGCGCGGGCTTTGGAGCGCTTTTGAAAGGCAAGGATTTAGCAATCCTAAGACCTTTCCCTCCCACAGGACAGAGCCCTCTTCTGGGAGAAGAAGAGCCCAAGGGGGGCGAACCAAATCGATACACTGAGTCCATTAGGGTTTAAATCTCCATTGAAGAGAAGATTTAGCAAGTGGCCATGAAGAGGGGCGCGCTAGCGCGGGCTTTGGAGCGCTTTTGAAAGGCAAGGATTTAGCAATCCTAAGACCTTTCCCTCCCACAGGACAGAGCCCTCTTCTGGGAGAAGAAGAGCCCAGGGGGGCGAACCAAATCGATAGCAGAGTCCATTAGGGTTTAAATCTCCATTGAAGAGAAGATTTAGCAAGTGGCCATGAAGAGGGGCGCGCTAGCGCGGGCTTTGGAGCGCTTTTGAAAGGCAAGGATTTAGCAATCCTAAGACCTTTCCCTCCCACAGGACAGAGCCCTCTTCTGGGAGAAGAAGAGCCCAGGGGGGGTTCGTCAAATCGATAGCAGAGTCCATTAAGGTTTAAATCTCCATTGAAGAGAAGATTTAGCAAGTGGCCATGAAGAGGGGCGCGCTAGCGCGGGCTTTGGAGCGCTTTTGAAAGGCAAGGATTTAGCAATCCTAAGACCTTTCCCTCCCACAGGACAGAGCCCTCTTCTGGGAGAAGAAGAGCCCAAGGGGGCGAACCAAATCGGAAACACTGATACATTAGGGTTTAAATCTCCATTGAAGAGAAGATTTAGCAAGTGGCCATGAAGAGGGGCGCGCTAGCGCGGGCTTTGGAGCGCTTTTGAAAGGCAAGGATTTAGCAATCCTAAGACCTTTCCCTCCCACAGGACAGAGCCCTCTTCTGGGAGAAGAAGAGCCCAAGGGGGCGAACCAAATCGGAAACACTGATACATTAGGGTTTAAATCTCCATTGAAGAGAAGATTTAGCAAGTGGCCATGAAGAGGGGCGCGCTAGCGCGGGCTTTGGAGCGCTTTTGAAAGGCAAGGATTTAGCAATCCTAAGACCTTTCCCTCCCGCAGGACAGAGCCCTCTTCTGGGAGAAGAAGAGCCCAAGGGGGCGAACCAAATCGGAAACACTGATACATTAGGGTTTAAATCTCCATTGAAGAGAAGATTTAGCAAGTGGCCATGAAGAGGGGCGCGCTAGCGCGGGCTTTGGAGCGCTTTTGAAAGGCAAGGATTTAGCAATCCTAAGACCTTTCCCTCCCGCAGGACAGAGCCCTCTTCTGGGAGAAGAAGAGCCCAAGGGGGCGAACCAAATCGGAAACACTGATACATTAGGGTTTAAATCTCCATTGAAGAGAAGATTTAGGGTTTAGGGTTTCATGGTGTGCCCATGGATCCGGGGAAAGAGTTCCCCCCCCAATTTCGTCCGTCTCGCCAGTCCTCTGTGTCGGTGTCCGGACCTCCGGATTGTCCGAGGCCGAGACAGGAAGTGAGCCCAAGGTTAGTCCTGCCAACGCTTGTTGGCCCGCCTTCAGCCTCCGGGACTGGCGCTTGTTGTCCCCCGGCGTGCTGGGAGAAGGTTCCCTCTGCCGCCTCGGGGGGGTCGTTGGGTTCGCCTGGGGCGCCGTGCCCCCCGGCCTCAGCGCCTCCAGGACGGGTCCCGCTCGGCAAAGGATGGCCGCTGCGAGACCCTGCATCATCTGCTCTGGGTACCGGCTGAGGTCACTGGAGTTGAGCTTTTCCCCCCTGGGGTGAGCCCCGTGGTTGCAACGCAGATCATGCCAATGGTGAAGGGGAAGGTCCGTTGACAATGTCGTGGACTTCACAACCACCTGGCCCAGGCGGCACTCGTCAAACTTGATGAGGGAGTGGTGGAGTGCGCTCGCCCATTGAATGTAGGCCCGCGTGACCCAGATCGATGAGCACCTCGCTGCGCTCGGGCTCTTGCTGCACTCCATTGGGTCCATCGGGTGCTCCAAGAAGGAGGAGCCCACCTGCTAGCTGACCTAGCCCCTTGTAGGCCAGCGAGGTCAGGTACATCTGTCGGAGCATGAGCACGCTGTCATTGTCCGTGTCCTCCATAACCCGGGCTCCAAGTCCTCTAAGCCCCACAGGGTCTGCTCTGCTCTGCCCCTCACCGGCGGCGGGCCACCCGGTTTGGGGAACCATCTGAGGATGCTCCACGTCCGCCGCTGCTGGGCCTCGCTGGCATCAGCGCCAGCGCTGCCGCCGCCGCCATCGAACTTGCGCTGGTCCCAAGTCACCTGAAGCATCCTCTTCTTAGCCAGGACAAACGGCAAAGCTTTCTGTGTTGAGCCCCACCTCCACATCGCTGGCATTGGCGCCCCGGCCTCTTGCTCCGACACCATCCACGCCCAAGGGCTGCCCAAGAGGCAAGTCGCTATGTACCGCTTCCGCAAGTGCTTGTGGTGAAGCAAGGCGCACACGGCCTTGAACTGCAGTTGGGGCCGCCCCCCACCAAGGCGACCTTGCCCGCCATGGCCATGGAGCACATCGTAGAGTAAGGCTCCTCGCCCAGCATGTCCTGTCCAAGGTCTCCACCCTTTCGCCTGATGTCCACCGCCCAAATGTACTCCGAGAAGGCCGGGTTGTAGGCATGGAGGTAGGCATCCAGGGCCCCCGCATGGACCTCCGCAGGTTCCAGTGCCCAGTCCGCCGGGAAGCCATGCCTCTTGAAGCAACGTTCGCACTTGCCATAGGCCTCCTGCTCCGTCATGTAGTCCAGCACCGAGAGCTCCTGGACCTTAGAGGCCGCCGGTCGCCAACCACACCCCACAGCCGTGCCTTCGACATTGAGCAGGTGGATTCTCCGGCGTTGCCTGTGCGTTTGACCGCCGCCACCACCCGAAGGGGGAGGTCCGGGGTGGCGGGAAACAGGTCCTTAGCCTTCACTGGTGTGTCCTCGGGTCCGTGTTCCACCACTGACCATGAGCGAGTCGATGGCGCGCTCCCTGAGGGTACCGACTTCCCTATCAGTTTGGTCCTCGCGGCCCTCCGGTCCTGCGTCCGTGATGTCCACTGCTGGCGGCGGGAGCGGGTCCGCCCAGTCCGGGTGATTCAAGTCCTCCCTGCGTTCCCTGCCTGGCCCGAGGTTCAGGTTGGGGACCTTCTGCGCTACCTGGCCCCAGATCTCCACAACCACGTTGCGCTTCTCCCGCACGTAGACATCTGCCGTGCTCTCCGTGAGCCAGTTGCCAAGGTACATGCGGCGCTCCCGGGGGGATCCCCATCTGGAAGGCGCAGTCCGGGATGAACACCCGGAACGAGTGCCACGACAGCGGCTTCACCAAACTCGGGGTGACACCCCGACGGAGAATAGCATCCTTGAGCCATCTCAGAGCCCTTTCCGGTGTGGAAGGCCGTGGGATCAGCCCTGCAAAGTCCTTGCTCACCGTCGGGAGCAGGTAATCCATGTCCTGGAATGCCTCCTCGGACACCAACCGCCTTACCGAGGCCACCCAGGTAGTCCACCAGGGGTGAAGCTGTACTTCGGAGCAATCAAGGGGACCGGGTTGCGGTTGATTCGTGCTGCAGAGACCGTCTTGGTCTGCCAGGCCTTCAGCTCCACAGTGTTGCTGGTGCCTTGGGGTGAACGTGCTGGAGGTCATTGAAGCGAGCGCTGCAACCAACCTGGAACCGGGCGAACCCCAGGATGAAAGCGTCCAGCACCTCGTGTCTGCTCTTTCCCGGGGCCTCCTGCGTGCCGGGGCCGGTGGCACCCAGGCGATCGTAGCCGGCCCCCTCCTCCAGAGCCCAAATGACCTCTTTGCTGGGGACCACCGCCTTACGCTGTGGCCTGGTGACCGTGTGTGTGAGCGCCTCTTCCAATGAGCTCTTCTTGGACTTGAGGCGATGGAGCTCATCTATCTTCAGCAATCCGAAGGTCTTGGAGAACCACTTGAGGGTGTTCCAAACCTGCCGCAACTTGCACGGGGTGACCTCCTCATCGGCGAGCTGGTTGAGGAGAGAGCGGACATGTCGTTCCTGCCATGGAATGACGGTGAAGCCTCTCTTGCGGAGACTCTCGTAGACCAGGCAATGTTGCCTGAGCGTCCGGAACCTGCTGTCCCCCAAGAGGTCCAATGCCTCCTTGCGGAAGTCCTCCCCCAGGATGTCCTGCATGTATGCAATGTGCTCCGCAAAGGGGGCGAAGTGGGCAAGGAGCCGTTCCGCCCATTTCCCGCGCATATGGAGTTCCAGCGCTTGCTGGGTCGCGGGCTCCATTTCCCTGATCTTCCCGGGCCTCCAGTGCCTCCACTTCAGAAGCTCCGGCTGTTGGAGTGGGGGTGGGTCATCTCGCGAGAACCACCTCAGTTGGTCCTGGCGGTCCCATTCATTCTCCAGCGGGGAAAAGTTCTCGCTCGGCTTGCCGTCCGCAGCCGCCATGAGGAGGAACCATAGGCTATCCCAAAGGTCGGCCAGGTCCGCCGCGGACAAAGGCTGGGGAAGCCTGCCCGCCGCCGACGCCACCAGGCCGTTGACGGTACCACTTGGTCATCTTGGCCCACCGGAATGCCCGAGAGTTCCAGGAGCTGAGCGAAGCGGATGGCCGGCTCCCCGCCCAGCTGCCTCCCTTCCTCTGCCGTGCCATGGCGCAGGCACATCAGGACCAGCAGCTCCCCGTCCGTCTGTCTCGGGGAGAAGGACTCATCCGCCAACGTGTCCCACAGGACCCTTGGAATGCGGTCCCAAAGACGAGTGTAAGGCGGGCGCAAAAGAAACTTTGTAGAGACCCTAGCCATGATGAAAACGAGGGGTTCGAGCCTCCTATCGAACGGCCGGGACCCAACCACGGCACACTGCACGCATGTTCCAACCCCACAGGATGCCGAATGCAAATGGGGCAGGCAGGCCACATGCAGCCCAACAGGACCCAAAAGTCAAACCCCCGGAAATCCCCAAAAGGGACCACGGAGGGGGGAAGACCAACCCAGCGGGGGATTCCCCAAAACCCCCCAGGGGACCTCAGGGAACCCAGAGTCAGCCGCAGCCACTTTCTCCAAACTGTGGCCGGTATGGCCCGTCCTTGGGGCAGCCAAAGCGTGCAGCCTCCAGTTCGAGGCAAACCGGCAGTCGTGATGCGTTGAACAGGGGGGGGAAACCCAGGTGAAAGATGAACCCAAAAGGGGACACCCTTACTCCTCCCCCCACCCGAGACGGGGCCAGAGGCACCCAAGTCCCGGTGGGAAGAGACCTCACGACTCCCCATCCAAAAAGGCTGTGAGACACGACCTAGCGGCTCTCACCCTTCAAGATCGCCTCCTTAGCCACCGAGTGGATGGCCGCCAGCCCTGACTTCTCCGGGTTACTCAAGATGACCGACCACAAGGCAGTGGAGACATCCCCCAGGCCATTCGAGGAGCTGAAGCGCATGCGCGGGGTGCTCGCATCTCCAAGGACTAGCCGCTCGTCCCTGGGAGGCTCCGTCGGCTCCACCCGCTTGTAGAACTCCATCCTGTCCCGAATCCACTGATTATATAGCTGCTCCGGGGGCTCGTCCATCACCAGCTGCAGGCATGTGGCCTTGTCCTTGTGCCACCCCGTGATCTGGAGCAGCCTGGTCCCCCCGCGGCTCGCCCTCCAGAAGCCCTTGCAGAACCTGCACATGTAGCCCCCGGTGGTCTTGAACTTCTCCTTGCCCACCACTTCCCATGCGCTGATGCTGGGCAGGACCAGGCCGCACTCCACGGAGGCCCAAAACACGTGCTTCGTCTCCTTCGGGAAGTGCTTGTTGCTGTACTTCCGGCCCGCGACCGCCGTGACCGTGGACGTGGTGATCGGAGGGTACCGCCTGGTGCCCTGGTCCGGCGCGTGCGGAGCGTGGTGTCCGCTCCCCCCAGAATCTTGGCCTTGGGGTCCGATTCCTTGGCCGCTCCTCCCCCGGGGCCAGAGGCATTCAAGGGGGGGAGCAACCCAGCTGCCTGATAAGGTCCTGGGAGTAGCCCAGCCGGTCGTACAGGGCCCCCTCCTGCGGGACCTGCTCCACCCAGTCATGGACCACGTTGCAACGCCAGTTGACCTTGACCTCCACCATGGAGGACTTACTCAGGCCCGACACCAGCTTGGTGTACACCGAGTCGAAAGCCCTCAACGATGACAGCGGAAGGGTGATTCGCTCGTCACAGACCGCCCTGAAACGCAGCGCCTCCTTGCTGTCGTGGACGGGGGCCACTGGGATCTCCATCACCGGCAATGGGCAGTTAACGATGAAATTCTTGGCCGCCAGAAACGTCCCCATCTCCTTGAAGATGTAGCTCCATTCCGCCTTGCTGCGCGGCTTGGGGATTCCCAGGCTCTCCAGGAAGGGGACCGCCTCCTTCCTCATCTGGAGGATGTTGCCCATCCACTTATCTGAGGCCGAGCCCTCCGCATTGCTGCGTCTTCACGATCAGCGGGAAGGTGGTCCAGGCCGAGTAGATGTACTTGAAGGTGAACCTGTGGGCGTACACCCCCGTCAAGCTCGGCAGGTCCCACGTTCTCGTCTGCCTTGTCCAAAACACTCCATCGCCCTTCGCCCAGAAGATCCCCACCACCTGCTCCGGCACCGGGCGCTCACCCCGGTTCACCTGCGCTCGGATCTCCAAGGCCGAGTAGATGACAGGGTCGATGTGGTCCTGCTCGCACGTGAGTGGGTGGGTCCTGCGCTCCAGGGCCAGAAGCTCCTCCGGAGTGAGCTTGAATTGCTGGTCCGCGCCCTTGGGGATCTCACCGCTTGAGTGCTTCTTCCAGATCCCCCCAAACATCCGTAGCTCACCTTGGTGCCTCTTCATCGCCCAGAGGAGCAGGGACAGCTTGCCCTCCTCCGAGTCCAGGTCCTGCTGTGGCATTGACTGGTCCCCCCCGGGGCCAGTGGCACC
>CAUJNA010000560.1:65000-185000 GCA_963377175.1 Effrenium voratum | reverse complement strand
AGTCCTGCTGCCTGTTCTTGTCCTGCCGGGGTATTAATCGTCATGGTCATGAGACAACCATGTGAGTATTGATTTGTCCGCAAACCTGTCCAACCTGAACAAATTCCGTTCGACTTGTCACTCTTTAATCACTTGTGCCTTCCGAAGCCAGATTGGTGGCCGGGGTCAACCTGGTCCATCGCTGGGCGACCGCACCATGCTTCAGCCTTCCCGCATAGTCGGCCTTGTCCACGCCCTGCGGCGCACGCCGCACCTGGGCGCGCGCGCGCGCGCGCTCGCGTGCGCTCGAAAGTCAGTTTGAGAGTAGTCTTTTTGTAGGTCGGGCGCCCTTTAAAGAAACTCAGAAGTTCCCGCGTCTTTTCCCACGTCCACCAGGTGCTGGACAGGCAAATACATTAGACACAAGCTTGCGGAATTTTCAGGGTTCAGTATGCGGCGAATTGGCTTCGTACACACGTGCAAAATTTGGAAGTAGTCCCGCTCGATTGGCGGCAGACGGCGCATGATCTGCTCGCACTTGCTCAGTCCGCAGCAAAGTACCGGAATACCACGGGCCCAAGAAAGCCACTTCACCAGCCACAAGGCCCCCGTGGGCCCCCCACAATGATGCCACCCTGCATGCGGCCTCAGCCAGACATGGGCAGTTCCGCCAAAACTCGGCGCAGGGCAGCTGTTGAATCTCTTTCCGGCCGACTTTCAGGCTTTCCAAGTGCACAAAACGCTTCGAATCTTTGCAAAGGCAAGGCCTGACAAAGAGACCCAAATCTTTGACCCGGTGCCATATCAAACGGATCCTTCACCCGCGTGGCTCATGTTTTGCCGGAAACTCTGTTCGGGTGTCCAAGCTTTTCCAGGAGCTGCATCGAAATGGGCTCGGTGCACTCCCAAATGCAGAAGCGGCCGAGACAAAAGACACTTCAAACAATTACCTTCCAAATGATGGATCAATGGTTTTTCCCACTCCAAAAACACCTTTTGAGCACTCCCTCTAAATGCGTCACTTGAAGGGATCTGGTGACAGCACTGTGGCGCCGGCCACCGACCACGCGCCAACAAGGGCGTGCCTGTCCAACAGTTCCCACGGGTGAAAAAATCCTGCAGGTCACTCGGCTACTTCAAAGGTTTTGGGAATGAACCGGTTGGTTGCCTTTAAGGAAACTACCAAAGATGGTTCATAGGGGGCATTCCCTCATTTCCCTGAGAATCGGCAAGGATTGTTTCTCCAAGGATGGCCCTTTTGGGATGGAAAGGAATGAGGCTCCACCAAACAAATAGCCATGTTGGTTCATGAGTGGGTTCTCGCTAACAACCAGCCAAAGCGAGAAGCCTTATGTGTCCTGTTAGCAAAGACAACGATGCTAAGCAAGCACTTTGAACTGAGCAGCGCTGAAACGCCAATTGCATTGCACGAATCGTGTGCCTGGCTCATAGAGTTAGTAGTTGACTATCAGTGGGATGGTGGATTGACAGACTGGCGTATTTGCGGCGACCCTTTTCTCATGTGAAACGAAATGACAGCAGCTGCCCCGCAAGAAGCTAGCAGCATGTCTGCATGGCCACATCGTCTGCCAGTCTCAACCGCCAGCCCTTGCCTGCCACATGCATTTGCAACTCACAAGTCGTTTCTGCCATCACCTGCACCATACAGATTTCAACCGCGAATTGGCGGGAGGCCTTTCGGTTGCTGAGCTTGGCGCAGATTAACAATGCGGCCTCCATGCACTACGTGAGCCCCGAGCTAGCTCTTTGAATTCAGTGACAGTCAATATTATCGCGTCGCTCAGCTGTCTGGGATTTTCGTGAGTAACAACATGTTCCTAATGGTAGTCTGGCGAATGCACCCAACGTCGTCCCCTTTACTACAGTAGACAAGTGTGAAATGTTGATCGTTGCTCAAGTAAGTCGTGCACAAAGAACAGAAACATACACTCAAACATTGGCCGGCCCCTGACTGTACTTCAAGAAGTCAACTACTAAGGTGTTCTCTCATCCACCCACTGAGATCACAGCAAAAGAAGACTTAGCTGAGACCCTTTATGGAAGCTGGGGCAAACGGCCTGCCTTTTCCACAGGCTTCGGCTTCAGCACAGCTTGAGCCTTAGGCAAAGCTGGAGCTTGTGGGGTGAGGCCAAAGAGCTCATTGAGCTGAGTTGATGCAAAGAATTTCGAGAGACGAGCGCTGAAAATCCATTGACTTGTGGTTCCACTAACATGGCCGCGGAGGTTAACATTGCCCTGACCACGCAGGAATCGAGATGTAGAACCAGAATGTTGGACGTGCAGAAAAGTGAGGACTGATTTGGCATTGTTCCCGAACATACCGAGCTGCAATGCTCCACCAGTCATATCTGAATGTGCCACGGTCAAAAGTGGCTACAGTATCCCTGATCTTTGTGGGAATTGTGGAGAGTCGCACGTCCCTCCCAAATGGATTCTGCACGGCTGGATATGGTTTACGAACTTCACATAGGTTCTTCCAAAACGGGGGACCCTTCTCATTGGCCAGCTCAAGGGAAACAATCACCAACTCTGAGCTTTTGCACTTCTTCAGACCACTCTTCACCAAACTTGTTCAAGAAAGGGGTGGCTCTTAGAGGGTTTTTCTGTCCACCAACAATTTCTGCTTTTGTCCCCAAATTGGGAACCCCCAAAAGGTAATCGGCGATGTTCCCCTCACTTCCCTCGAAAACCAATCACGGATTCCCGTCATAGCCAGTGGCCGAAAAAACTTCGAATCTCACCTGTAGTCCTACCCCAGCCCACACCTCACCCTAGGTACCCCGCCGGTCGCACAGCTGCTGCCTTGCACACCTGACGGCCGAACGGTCGAAACCAAGAGCCCAAAGCGTAGCCCAAGGCCGCGGAACCACACCCCACTCCGAAGTCCAGGATCGAATTGACCCAGGAGAAAAAGCAGCACGTGAAGGAAACCTCCCAAAAGCAAATTATTGACATCAGCAAGTGCAAATGACTTGCTAGCGTAGGTCCACGTTTTCAGCTTGGTGCCACAAATGGGGGGTGGGGTGGGGTTCGGACGACTCACTTTCCTTCCATTGCGAAGCAAATGGGGTGTCAACAATTAAAGCCCCTGAAAAAATGCGTTAAGGAAACCAAAAAAGATCACTGCTCATCTGTTGAAGTTCCATTTGGGATAGGGGACCTATCATGGTAACTGTTCCATGTGGTTGCCTGTAAAACCATCCAATTTGGGTTGGGTTTTAACTTACGGGACCCCAATAGTTTCCTTTGGTTCCCTTTGAAGCAAACCCACAAGGGCACCCTTCACGCGCCCATTTGACGCCGCGCCAACTCGTCCAATCCCTGCCCGAGATTCCCGACGGTGCCCGGATCAAGGATCTCGTCCCGGTCCTTGGGCAAGTCCAGGGACCTCCGAATGGGCAGATTTCGGCGTCCTTTGTTGGAGGGTACCTTTGCGGCGGGTTTGAAAGGTTCCAAAAAGAAAAGCACCCATTTCCCTATTCTGACCCAGACCTGTTTGGACGTGTCCCTTCTTGAGAGGTTCCTTTTTGGGTGGCGTCAAAGGATAACAAGAGGACGCATCATCATGTTCGAGATGTTTTAAGACTCCCCCGGTTTGATTCGGGGTCTTTTTAGTTTTCTCTCCAATTTGCAGAATCGGTCAGTTGGCTATGGCTGCCTCTTGGCTTCCAAAGAGCACGTGATTCACACATCTCTATAATTTGGTTTAACTCTTGATTTCATGTCCTCAAGGTATCCTGTAGGCTTTGACATGAGCGCACTTTACCCCGAATTGGTGAGGCTCGTTTCTCTCACGAAACTTGACAAACTGAATGAGGGAGTCCCCCAAGCGAGGGACCTTGCGAATGAGATTCCCGATGAAACTGGGGATGGCTCCGCAGTATTGAATAGGCGACCCGTTGACATCACTTGGCTGGGGATTCATGTCCAACCGATTTGGAGGTTCCCTTTTGCTTTGCGCACCTGCGCTCCAAAGGCCCGTCCCGGCACTCGTAGAGGCGGAAGGCTCCCAAAGGCTGCAGCCTGGCGTCGATGGATCCTGGATGAAAGGGGTCACCTGGACTTCCAACTGGAACCTGGAACTGAAAAGTTGTACAAGAACTGGATGGAACTGGGGCTGGAGCTGCTGGGGTCGGTGGCTTTCCTGGTCAAAGCTGAAAATAATAGCTAAGCGAAACAGTTGCTGCCTGCAGAATCGGCCCTAGAAGTCGCTGCATGGCGTCCCCAATCATGTTGGTTTCCTTTTGGCTTCTCTTCAAAGGAACTCGACCAATGATTGAACATTCCGTCGACATTTCAATCAAAGCTTTTGGACTTCCTCAAAGGTTAAATTACTGGTGGTTTCGAGTGAAACTGCCCCTGTTGATTCTCCCGAGCCACAAAGTTGCCAATTGCAGGTAAGTTCACGTTTTGGAGGTCCAAACATGGAAGTTGAGGGCACCCTGGCTTGAAGCAGGGGAAGTAGGGCCCTCAATGGAGAAACAAATCTGACAAATGACAACGGTTGTTGAAGCCGGTGAAAGAGACGCGTGTGCCATGTTCCACAAAAACTCCACATCTGTGGATGATGGTCATGGATCCCGGAAGAAGAAATCCTCATCATGTTTGTTTACAAGTCTAAAGTCCCAATGAAGGGGCTGATGACCTACCAACCCCTCGCAAACAGGTCTTTTGGGCATGGCACCTCTAGTGATTCTCCCCCCTCCCCCTACGGGCACAATGTGAAATTGAGGGTAGCAGCAAGCATTGCAGCCTCAAAAGCAGCAAAACTCTCGAAAAGGGATTCGTCCTTTGGCTTATCTCCGAACACCAACCAACTGGGGGGGCTTACCATTTGAAGACACATCATCCTCAAGCCTCAACCCTTTGCCTTTGCAGCCGATTGCGCCCAACAATTTGACCAGGTTAGGAATATGAGGCCCATTCACAAGTTTGAGTAGCTGAGAGAGGTGTTCCCTGCCATGGGTACGTGTATGCGGCCGCATGCGATCTAAAGTGTCCGCAATACGTCATGTATGTATTCCGAAGAGTACTCCAGCCCCGTCGCATCCCACAAACAAACAACTCCACGCAACACTGACTTATGTAACTGGCAGCAGGTCGTGGAGTCATAGAGCCACAAGTACACACCATCTTGCTTGGTTTGTTACTTTGGAGCAAGCTGCCCTCCATTCGAGAACCTTACGACCTTCAACACCCGAATCTGAATGCGAGTAAATCCGCCTACCATGCCAGTCTCTTTTTTTAAACTCGCTGCAGGCGGTTTCTCTGAAAAAGGGGTGAGGGGACGACATCTACCACGTCCAGGTCTGCCAGGCACCAGGGCCAGCAGCTCTCTCGAGCTGCTCGAGGAAAGGCGCCCTTCTGTGAAGGAACATCCCCTCATAAAGAGCCCAACGGAAACCTGCCACAAAGAGAAATCAGGAAATCCTCCTACATCCGCTGCTCTCTCATTTTGGTCGATCAGTGTGGCAGTCTCAGGCTCACGGTGTCACTTGGCACAGCTCTTACCTTGGCCATAGGCTGTGCAGTGCAAAAACTTCGGGGAAGCATGCTCTTCGACCACAAGCTCGAAGCCTTAAGAACCGGCGCCGCATTGGCTAACGCCTCCAACCCCGAACTGACCAAAAAGGACGTTCCACCCACTTGCTGTTCTTGGGCATGGCATGCTGACAGGAGGCTTCTTGAGGGTGCCCTTCAGCACAACGGTGCCCTCATCAAGGCCATACTTCTTGATGACCTGGCGCGCTGTCCCGTCGATATGGGGAGTTCTTTTTGTTGGTACCTGTGTTTGGCGTTTTCCGGGCCGTTTCAAATGGATCCCCAATGTGGCTCCGCAAGCCTTCAGAGTTCCTCCACCCAATCCATGTCCTGCCCGTCAAACCGCCCAAAAGCAATGGGGTTTGCCAACGTCCCAAAAGCCTGGCTGAACATGTTCGATCAGTGCACAACCGGTTCCCAACCGTGGATAGGAGTTCAGAAATGTCCCAGACTCCAAATCTGACGGAGTCACAATCAAAAAACCTGGCATTAGATGGCCTACCGAATCCATGTGAACAAGAAAACTTCCACCCACACCCATTCATGGTTGGGACTGTCAACTACCAGGTTTTGATTGTGGATCACCTGAGCCGGTCAAACCCCTCCATGCAAATGCGGCAGCCCACAAGCCTTGCGGTCATGCAGCATGTCAAACCTCGGCTGGGAGGTGCCAACTTCAACCAAAAGGGTATGTGGCCCTGTGAAATTATTGCGCCCGAGTGCTGGCCTTTGGCCGGCAGAATGCCGACATTCATGTCTCCATTTAAGGATCCAAACAAGGCCAGTTGGGCATGCGTCGGGGGACCCAAACACATGTTCAAGAATGATCCAGAGCTTGGCATGCCTGAAAGGCCATACGAGCTGATTCTGTTCCGCTCGAAGGAAAGGGGCTGATTCGTGCAAAAGGGACAAGCATTGGACCTCATGACTCGTTGCTCTGTCAAACATCACAAAGCAAGCTTTGAGTCAAACAGAAGTGTGCAAACTACCCTTCTTGTAAATTGGGGAACCAGCCTGCTGTACAAGGCAAACCCTTGTGTTTTGGCTCTTGATTCAATACGTGGGCCAGTGGGCAAGAGGCTGCACTAACATGTTGAGAGTGGTAGGGCTCAAAAATGCAAAATGACGTGATTTAGAGGGTTCCAGCAGTTGCAACCAAACTGGAAATACAGGAAGGGGCTTTTAACAGGACCTATATATATATATATGGGTGTTCGCACCAGCTCAAACAAAGCTACATCGGAGAACTGAGCGCTCGACTCCTCGGTGGCGTCTTTGCCGGCGAACATCATGATGGACTTCTTGCCTCCAGGGTGGTCCGCCAGGAAGTTGGTGACGTCCAGGACCTGCAGAAAAATCGATCAAGTTGCAACCGCCCAGTTGCAACCCGCAACAAAAAGATAGAAAAACAAAACGGATGCATTTGTTTAAAAAACAAAAAATGGAGTTTGATTTCCCATTCTCACCCATCCTTCTGTTCAGAAGCAACCCATTTCACTTGGGGTGTACTGCCATTGTCTGATCCCTGAACAGAATCCAGGGGGTCTGGCTAATCTCTTGGGAATGAGGTGGTTGATTTACCCAAAAATCCCCTTTGGGAATGAGTCTCCTCTGGAGCAACCTGAAAATCAAACCCTGGTTGGAACCAACTTGAAAGTTGAAAGTGACTGGAAACCCCGTGTATTTCTGATGTCCTGAACCCTAAATCCTGCAATGCTGCTCGTGTGCAGAAAAGACACGTGGCAACCTAGTCCAAACAACGGAAACAACATCGGCTCGAAGGCCCCGTCTACATCTCAACTGCACGAGTGCTAGCTTGATCCAGGGCGCACATCACACCATCTCACTTCGATCTGGCCCAAGACATGATTCGGAATGACCCAAAACCTGATTTTGGAACCTCAGTAGCTGAGAGCGTGCCCTGAATCTCCGGAATGCACACAAGAGGATGGACTTCTGACTTCTCACGTAGGGATGACGACCGGATATACGAATTCCAATTGGTTGGATCATGTGATTTAAAAACATTTACATGGGGGTTGGTGTCCACCCATCATTGTTGGGTTGGTGCTCCAATCATTGAAACTCATAGCCGAATGCAGGTGGCATACACGCGGAAGGTCGGACCCTGGCCCCCGCACCTGATCGCCCACGATGACCCAGCAGTCGCTGTCCTCCGACCGAGTCTTCGAGGTCGCGAAACCCACCGTACTGTGGAGGTTGGGAGTTTTCTATCTGGTCCAATTGGGAATGCCCGAGCGAGCTGAGCCATCCAACTGGTTGGCTTTTAGGACATCTCCAGGTTCATTCCCAAAACCCTTAACATCCCCTGGGAACCAGCGACCCCAAACAAAACCAATAGCAAATTGAACAAAGGCCTGTCTCTTCGCTCGCCCCTGTCCTTGTTGTGCTTGGCCACCTCCTCTGCTGTGACGGACATGGCTGGCAGAGAAAGAATCGCAGTGATCCGAGTTGAGCCAAGTGCTGAGGACATCATCCGGCTCCTGCTGTCGAAGAAGGTACAATCATCTGAACCAGCTTCATTTGGGTTCTAAATAAAATCCGACGAGAAGGGGGTTCCTCCGAAAACACAAAACTGGGCGGGTCAAGCCCATGCAGCAAGCCAAGTCCAAACACGCATGTGCGCATCAGGGCTTTGGGAGTTCACAGCCAAAAACACCATGGCAAAGCCACCCAGTCAACTGCACTCTCTGCAATAGATGGCTTTATCAGGCATTGTCCCGTTTTGAACGGTTCGTCCATGTTGAGGCTCTTCCCTTGGACCCAGGCGCAATCATCTTTTCTGACGCGCCATTGAAAGGGTTTGAGATAGCGAGCGCGCAGCGCAGGACGGTGGCCGCGCGCGACATCTCAAGGCAGGGCTGATCTCAATCTGCATGCGTTTTCGGGGTGTGGCTCAGGGGCCCACATGCACGTGCGTCCTGTGAAAATGTCTCCACGCCTGATTCCAATGCTCACGTGCCAAGGTGAGAACAGCCCTGCCGCCCAGCCGGAGTGCCGGGGTCCATAAAGTCCACCTCACCTTAAGGAACTTCGGCTGCAGGGCTGAAGAAAAACCCCGAAGAAACCAACGCCCTGGGCCGATTGTGAACCCACATACTTGCTCCCGAGCGGACCACAATCAACAATACAAACCTTGAATTGGTGGCTTCTTTCTTAGTGGGTGCTGATTCATTGGGGGCGGTACAAATGACCCTCAGGAGATGGGATCAAGGCCCTAGTGCCCTAGTGTTTTGTGGAACATGTTGCCCTAAGACTCAGTGACTGGTTGCCTTACTTTTGGCAACCCGAACCGAATCCCGGGTACCTGCCAAGCTTTGCCCGCTATGAATGTGTTGCGTTTGGGTGCTGACAGGCGGCTTCTTGAGGGTGCCCTTCAGCAGAACGGTGCCCTCATCAAGGCCATACTTCTTGATGACCTGTCCGTCATTCAGTCTGCGAAGCGGTCCGGTACTGCATGCAAAACAAAGCACCGACATCTTAAACCGCGTCTTTTTCTTCTGCTTCTTCTTCTTCTGCTTCTTCTTCTTCTTCTTCTGCTTCTTCAAAACTGGGTCAATAACGCGAGAAATATGTTCGTGATAACATCAGATCGCCACGCCCCCCCCCCCTCTTTTGGTAACTAGAGGGAGCCAACCAAGAACATGCCGTGGGGGAGAGTTAGGGACCCTTTTTTGGCATCCTGGCCCAAAAAAAGGCCTCACATTTTTGGCAACCCCTTTTTAGGTCAAGGGTACAAAAAAAGCTTGGCTTCGTGCTTGGACTTCCCGTTCCCGGGACATGGCCACACAGGGATACTATCATAGAGGAAGGCTCCATGCCCAAGCCAATGTTGATTGGCCTGGGTCCTTTAAAGTGCAAAATCACCCTCTAAATGGTGGCTTAAAGGGACATTGCCCCAAAAAGTAATTTTGAAAACTCCTCAAAAGTGCAACCGCTTGAAGGGACAAGTTGATTGCCCTGGCCTTGCGGTCATGGAGCATGTCGAACCTCGTGCACAACAAGCGACTGTCAGCGCTTGCCCGTGGAAACTGTTCCAGCTTCTGGACGGTTTGAATGCATCACATCGCCTCCGAGCATAAAGTTCATGGGCTTCTGCCAGCATTTGGAGCAAATCTACCCACTTCCGTCATTCAGGCCATGCATGGTCCAAGTACCTTTCGCGACATGTGATGGTTGTAATGGTATGGTCTCCACAGCTGTATGCATGTTGCTTTTGCAGTTGGAAGCGAGGGGTTGTCTGTGTGGATGGTTCCAACGAGTTGAAGCCAACGGGTTACATCATGATGGTCATTCCTGATACCCTTTGAACAATCATGGAAGCGGAGGGGAGGGTTTCGAGATTCGGAAGAACCAACCGCTTGAAATGGCCCCTTTGCCCACTTCAATTGTTGGAGCAAGTCATCTGCAAATTCAGACATGTTGGGATGCGTTTGCAAATCCGCATCCTTGGTCCCGGGCGGACTTTCCCTTGGGGCACCCCGTCTTTACGTTCCATGTCAACTGAAAGTCAAGACAATGCACATCGGCTGTTCTTGATGTGTCGTGAGCTAACTTTTGAGCACAGCAAAGAGATAAATTTCGCCTTGATCCCCTCCCCAAGTTGCACGTCTGTTTTCGGGATCGACCCCGGATTCATCGATCTGGTGGATTTCCAGGAGGTTCCCGAACAGTGATCGGATCCCCTCTGAAATGTGACACCCCCAATCAAAGTCAACCAAATGTTTGATAAATCAACTAGTTTCCCATGTCACCGGATGTTTGGTGATGAGTTGAAAAGCCAAGTCAGGTTCAGAAAAAGAAAAACAAAAGCAATGGAAACAAAACTTCTGAGGGAGCGGCTCCTCGGTGGCGTCTTTGCCGGCGAACATCATGATGGACTTCTTGCCCCCCGGGTGGTCCGCCAGGAAGTTGGTGACGTCCAGGACCTGCGAGGATTTGCTCATGTTCGCGAGAGGGTCGAACAGGAAAGCAACGAAGGGTGGCAGTCTTGGCCGTAACCCAGTTGAAGGGTCTTTATTTTCGGGGTTGCACTCTGGTTTTGGTGGGAAACCCACCAAACGAAAAGGGATTGGGGCCCACGGCAACAGGCCAGACAAGCACTAGGCACTTTCAGGGAGGACGGCCCCCGTAGCGTCTGCAAGCGCAGAGACCACCTCGCCTGGTCGCCCACAATGACCCAGCAGTCGCTGTCCTGTAGAGAATCCCGCATCCCACTTGAGCGCTCAACATTTTGCTGCTAGCCTAAAGGACATGGGAGAACTAGAGAAGCTCGCTTTCCGTGGTTGCAATTTAGAGAGTCCCCGATGTCCCTCCCAATTGGATCAGAACCAAGTACTGGACTTGTTTGCCACAACCTTATTTGGGTTTGTTTCAAGAATAGGGGATCTTCAAAGTGTTTAGTTTCCTTTTTGTGCGTCTTTAACCCCAACCAAAAGGGGCCCCCTCCCTTCACAAGACACCCAACCATCCCCCCGCAGACTCACTCCTTGTTGTGCTTGGCCACCTCCTCCGCTGTGACGGACATGGCGAGCGAGAGCTGAAACAAGGCGACACCGTCGAGACGTAGAGCCAAATGCTGCAGAAAAAAGACTTGTTTGACCGCATGAAGAGAAGACATGTGAATCTCAGAGAGTGCGGTTGTGTGAGGTACCCTTTCTGAGCTTGAGGAAAGTCACCTTTTTGGTGGCTCCCCCTATTTTGACACATACCCCCTGTATTGTAGCGTGTATCCTCTCCAAGAAGGAGGGAAGAAGAAGAAGACGAAGAAAAAGAGGCAGAGGAAGAAGAAAGGAGGAGGAAGAAGAAGATGAGGAAGGAGAAGGAGACGAGCCAGAAGAAGACGCTGAAGAAACCCAGCCAGCCAAGAAGCCAGCGACCTTGACAGGTCTTCCTACGACTCCAAGCTGATTTGAGAAGGCTTTTGCAAAGCTACCAGAGAAGCAGCAGCAGCCGCTGAAAAAAGTTTGAGCACAGCTGCAAGTCTCAGGGCAAAGACGAGGATAAGAAAACCGAAGAAAAGCCTGGCGCTTGGATGGAGGAAAATGCAGTGAGATGTACGTTTGCAAAAGCTAGAAGGTGTGGTAATTGAGGGGGCCCCTTCTATTCAGCAGCAAAGAATCTGGCATTTGCTCCTGGTTCAACTTGTGGGTCGAAAACGGAGCGCTGCCAACTCTCTGGAGATTCGCACGTCTGTCAACTAGGACTCCCCTTAGCTCCGCAGAGACACACAACCAGCGGTGTCCCGGGACCCCTCGAACTAAACGCCAAACAACTTGCGCAGAAACCGGCCTCAGCTTCGACCCGCGCGTCGCATGCGTGGCAAAGGCATGCGGCATGCCTGAGCTTGGTCTCCAAGATGTTGAAGCCCCGCTGCTCCATCCGCTCCTCCACGCAAGCACCGCTTCGGCGCTTAAGGCAGAGGTTTGCATAATAAATAAACAAAAGGTGTTCGACCAAGGGCATGAGTTTGGGAGTTGGGGAGTTGGGGGTTTGGAGGTTCGGGGTGGCGCATCTTGCAAAAAGAGACTCAACTCATGATCTGGAAGTTCGATCGGGCCCTTGACTTGATCGCACATTCCGGCCTGAAGTGTTACTTGAAATGGACGCTGTGGTGGGTCCCCACCAGCCATGTCTGAAGCAATTCCCCCATTCCAGTTGCCAAGGATCCGTCCTGAAACCCACGGACACCTCCGCGGCGGTCCTCACCGCAGCTCGAGGCATCGCTTGAGGGTGACCCTTTCTATGGTTTTGCTTAAGGGGCTGTTTTCAAAAGAAACGGGAAACCTCGAGGAGACCACCTTTGTTCAGGGGGGGGTCCCACAACTCAAAACAAACGCAACTCTGGCCGCTGCGGGAAGTTGGCGAGTAGCCAGCCTTCGGTAGCCCGGAAAGTCCTTGCAGGGTAGCCCCTTATGCCCCTATGCGTGTCAATCGTTTGGGAAGCCCTTGGTGGACACCAGAATTCGGTGGGGATAAAAGAACAACTTAAGGGGAATTCATAGCCATGTGGTGGATGGTTGCGAAATCCATTCGGACCACGAAATGAAACCGTGGTTGACACCACAACGTTTGTTTGTATTTACGTTGGGGATGGAATGCCTTCATGAAAGAGGGGGGGGGCTCCCAGAATGAGGGGCTTCGTTTTGGATGGATTTTAAGCAACCTCAAGAATGCCAGCCATTTGAGCGGGACCCAATCTACGAGCCTCCTTAATTTGGGTTGAGGTTGGACGGGCCAAAGCCAAGTGGTTGAAGAGTGGCAAATCCATTAACATATCCAACGTGCCTGCGTCTTGCCCATCCGTGCCCAAGCCCTGGACGAGCTCGCCCGTGCTGAAGGCAAGTACTACAGTAGACCCATATGAGACACGGTCGATATTTATTGTATGCCAAGTGACGTTGGATTCTGGTGTGTACCCAATGCCAGTCACTTGACTACTGTCCGTTGCTCCTATTGAAGCATGTCATGCAACATGATGATCTTGAATATATACATATATATATATATATATCACATTAGCCGTGCGGGGCTTGAGTTGGTTGAGGGAAACCAACTGCGAACCAGGCGCTCTAAGTGGGTATGTGTTGAAATGGACGACCCTCAAAATGGGTATATATGGAACTCGACGGAAAGCAACGGCTCGGGTCGCCTTATCTTCGAACACACCCAACTTTGTCGCTCGAAGCCTCAGGCCTGCCCCCAACACCCTTCAGGGTTGATTCCATTTCTAGTGAGGGTGCCCTCCGAAAAGAAAAAAGAAAAAGATTTCCAGGGTGTCTCGGAACGCTGGGTGGCCGCGCTGACTTTGGGTTCTACCAACATGATAAAGGTTTACGAAGGCCTTCGGTAGCACTACCCAAATGGGTCCTCTGAGCAGGCCAACAGGACCAGTCCACCCGGCGCCAACCTGGTTGCGACTTTTCGCTTCTGTTCGCCTGGGTTGATCCAAAGGAATTTTGAGAAGCCCTCAAAATGTAACTTCAAGGCACCCTGGCAGACCTCACACATTCCAACCACAAGCCAGTGAGACGCGTCATCAGATCCCATGCTGCTTTCTTAGGTGCCGGCACACTGCAGAGCGCCTGGCATACACAGGTTGTGTGGCACGCGGATCAGCCCCGTGCAAAGGATCTGCTGGCATTCTTGCTCGGGAGTGAGGATCAAATGAGCCTGCATGTGTTAGAATACTTCCAACATTTTGCTTTAAAGCACGTACATCTCGCGAGGGCGGACGGTCGAGTGGCCAGGCTAATGTTCCACAGGGCCCCTCGGCAGATCGAAGCGAGCGCGCTGAGCCCCCGGCCAGCGAAGTGCCGACGGGCAAGGCTCCGGGAACGATCCCGGAGCAAAATCACACTCCAGGCGCGAAGGCTGCGCTATCTGTCCACCAGTGAGACACTATAGACAATCCTTTCGAAGAACTTACCACCGTGAAGCCACACCCGCCAATTGGGCACACAGGAAGGCCAGGAAGGCGGACCGCCCTTCGCCGACAGATTGGAGGTGCGAGCGCATGCGTGAGTCTCCGCAAAAGCAAAGAAAGCGCATCGCACCAAAGCGCATCATATTTGCCCGAAGGCGCCGCGGGGCGTAAGTACCAGCAGAAAGGAGAATAACGCCGTTGGCCCAAGGCAAAGGAGAAGACGCCGAGGCTCAGGGGCTGCACCCTCCTCCGGTGGCCATGCCGACCGCCCCACTGAGCTTCCTAAAACCTCCCCAGCAGGCAGCCATCCCCATGAGGCCAAGGGGAAAACACCAGCATCCAGCGAAGCCAGAAAAGCACCCACCGAATCGACCATGACATCGGGTCACAAAGACACGGACCCACGCACCCCGGCTGGCCAACCTGCGGGCCGCCGAGCTGCCTGAGGCAAATGGCATTGGAGCCGAGATGCCGAATAAAGCACCTACATTATGGTGGGGTTGCTTTACGCCCAAGGTGAGCTTGCCATGTAAGAGGTCAATGAGTGCGTCGGTGAAATGGCTGCCTCCAAGTGACCCGAAGGCTCCACTGCTTTAGCCTCCAAATCCTTCCTCGCGCTTTGGCTCATTAAATCAGCAAGCAGCGGGACGTCATGTCTTGGAATGCATGTCAAAGTTTTGCCGAGCCGCGGATCCCGGCTCACAGCATCAAGGGTTCAAGTTCCGACGTTCGAATAGTGCCGAGTCCTTCCAGAAGTGACCAACAAAATGTGACCATGCCCTTTCAGGGATGCTTGAACAGAAAACTATTGATTGAATCACAAATCTTTCGGGTTTCCTTTAACAGGCCAGAGGTCCTAGTCAGACCAATCTTTGCCTAGCCCTGCCTAGTGGTCCCCACCCCCATTTTGACACATCACATGTTTTTCCGACTCGGGTTTTGCCCCGCCTCCGCCACGGTCTCCCCCCAGTTGCCGTAGATGATGTCTGAGGCTACGATGACCTGCCACGAATCAAACTCAAACTCTGCCAGCCTTAGACCCCTTGCGACTGTTGAAATTGACAGTTGTGGGAAAACCCACACCGCAAAATGTTAAAAGGGTAAGCTAGGTCTGGCAAACTCAAAGAAGGCACATGGCAAGAAGAAGGCATATGGAATTGTCTTTGGTCTCTTTAGCACAATCCCGAAAAGGTTACTGTCTGTAAAAAATAAGAAGGCCTGGAAACCACAAAAATCGGCGCCGCTGCCTCTAAAGGCTCCTCCGGCCAAGGCTTCTCCAACAGCTCCTGGGCGGCTGGGACCTGAGCCTTTGGGTTTTTGGTCCACTTCAGGCACTACTCGAATGCTATGATTGAATTCTGTTCCGTCACTTTAGTCAACAAAAATGATGGTAAACATTTGCAAGGTTTGCTTCTTAGGGGCGGGGGCGTAAAGTTTTCCTTGTGGTTTCCCTGTAATGAGGGTGTTCTTCTTCATTTGTTTGGAGTGAGGCCCGTTTGTTTTTACACTCCCAAGCCTGTTTGTTCATTTCCTCCATCACAAACTGATTAACTTGCTTGTTTACGGGCAACAAACAGGCAACGCGGGACGAAAATACGCCCTCTGGGAAGTTGCTCTTGGAGTTGAAGCTCTGCGCACCAGATTGGCTTCCTGGAGACGTGCAGCGTACTGCAACCTCATCAAGCCACTGGGGTCGTGTGTTCCTTCCGTCTCAACATTTATGGGGCAAGTCCGCGGCCTGAACAAAAATGGCAAACAAATCTAGAGGTGTGAGCAAGATAAGCTTTTTGCGGGGCAGCGCAATACTAGTCAACTGGCAAAACACACACAAACACACATACACACACACACACACACACACACACACACACACACACACACACACGCGAACACACGCACACACGCACACACACGCACACACGCATACACACACACACACACACCACACACACACACACACACACACACACACACACACACACACACACGCACGCGCACACGCGCACGCGCACGCGCACGCACGCACGCACACGCGCACGCACACGCACACGCACACGCACACACGCACACGCACACACGCACACGCACACACGCACACGCACGCACACACGCACACGCACACGGACACGCACGCGCACGCGCACACGCACACGAACACGCACACGCACACACGCACACACGCACACGCGAACACACGCACACACGCACACACGCACACACGGACAAGCACACGCACACGTACACGCACCCACACACACACACACACGCACACACACAGGCACACGCACACACGCACACACGAACACACGCACACACGCACACACGCACACACGGACACGCACACGCACACGCACACGCACGCGCACACACACGCACTCACACGCACACACACGCACGCACGCACGCACCCACCCACACACACACACTTGATGTTAACGGAAGACATCGAAACTGCGAAGGCGCACCCCAAGCAACTGAAAGGTGAAAAGAGGAGTTTCGGCTTGACGTAAGCCCGGTAATTGTTCATCCTGCCGCCAATCCTCATCAGGAACGCCATCTGCCAACAGGATTACTGCATTCCGGGGCATTCGTCAAGGTGGCGTCCGACTCCGAGAAACCTTAGGAACAGGGGGCACACACACACACCCTGAAGGGGGAACACAGGGCAGCCGAACCAAGGAAAAGAAAGGAAACCCAGAACAAACCAAAACCCAAGAAACAAAAAGGGAACCCGCGCCTTCGTCATTCCGTAAAACGAAGTTTGAAAAGCGAAGCACGATCCGCATCAGCCGTGAGTGAAGGTGCCGGGCATGTAGGCGTAAGGGTGGCTGTAGCTGTATCGTTGATGGCAGCGGAGAGGCATAGGGGCCTGATCCATAGCGTCAAGAGTTGCTTGCGTCGCAACCGAGGACATAGCTGTAGAGCGGGCGCTGGAAGGAGGTCTACAGATTGAATCCATGGTCGCCACAAAAAAAGGCTTCTGGTCGCCAGGCACTGCCGCAGGTGACGAGAGCATAGGTGAAGAGGGCGTGGGCGCATCAGGCTCTGCTGCTGGGTGAGGTTCGGGCTTGGAGGCAATGAATGAAGACGACTGTGGGAAGGCCTGACAGCGAGTGAATCCCATGCCTAACCCACCTTCCTCCGCTCTCTCCCACATGCCACCTCTCTCTTCGTTCGTTTACCTGGCATGCGATTCCAAGAGCTGACAGGTAGGTGAATGAAGGATTTCTTGTCAGCCACTACCTTCCTCTTCCTCATGTCACCTTCACTCACATCCTAAAGTCGTTCATTTTGGTTGCATTCTGGATTGGACGGAAGGACAAGGAAGAATGGGATAATGGGTCGCTTCTCTGTTGGTCTTCATATCCACAGTTGTTGCGACGGCGCTGCCACACCGGGTCCTGAACGCCCTGCCCGCCTTGCATTCCCAGTCCCGGTTGTAGGTCGTGAGGGTGGTGCCCGGCATGCGAGTCCGTGTCGAACTCGCCCCACTCCCTGTAGATCCACCACGGCAAAGTGGAGAAGGTCATTGCCAAAGATGAAGCCGCCAATCACGATGATGGCAAGGGAGGGCACTGGCTTGCTAAATGCTGATAGCAGAAAGGCGGAGCGGTGAACGAGCTGTACCGCCACTGGGCCGAGCCATAGTTGCTTGACCGGGGACCATCAGGGGGCCAGAAACAATTCTTTTCGTGGGGCTGTGTCGGAGCCTATTTGGTGTTCTTCCTGATGCGTTCCAGGCTCCTCCAGCGCGTCACATCCGAAGCAGATCTGTAGAGCTTCGTGGCCAGGGCCTTGTACTTGTAGGAGCACTTCGACTTGATGTCGTTCTTCAAGGTGCGGACCTGACCTCGGCCCACGAAACAGCGTCAATTCTGAAGTCCGGGTTGACCAACACCGCAAGGTCTGCACATTCCGGGAGGATTCCGGAGCCGACAATGAGGCCCGGGTTGCTAAAGTCGGCTTCTAAACAAAAAGTTTCCGCTCGCTGCTGCGGTGACGAGGGACAGGCGCAGGCGTAGGTGCAGGCACAAGCAGCCTGGGCATCTTGCAAGGTCTGTGCAGGGTCGCGAAGGATTCTAGAAAAAGAATTTGATGAAGGGAATCACTGAAGAATTCTTGGATCTGATGGAACTGGAATCATTTTTGATGAGCCAGCTTGAATGGAAAGCTTGCCCTTGCATAAAGATAAGGGATCAGGGCATTTTTTGGATCACTGGGAATCAGCTTAGCTTTATTTAGGGTCTGGAATTATTTAGCGCATGAGGCTTCATTGGGGGCAGCCTTCTGACAGGGTCAAGTTGTGATTGTTGAAGGATTCTGGATAAAGAATTTGATGAAGGGAATCACTGGAATTGGAATCATTTTCTGATGAGCAAGCTTGAATGGAAAGCTTGCCCTTGAATAAAGATAAGGGACCAAAGCATTTTTTGGGGGGAATCAGCTTAGCTTTATGGAATGGATTGCTTGTGTACAGGGTGTCAGAAGGCAAGCTGATCAAGACCGATGAAGGTGGTGGGAACAAAGAGGGTGCCCTTCCCCCGGGCCAGATTTCAGCTTTCGCAGTGATGCAGCAGTCACAGACCTCATTGGATGGAGCAATGCACATCCAGAGCCAGATGAGCACAATGATGCAGGAGACGATGAGAAGAAGCAGACAGATGCAGAGGCCATTGCAAATGATCAGACAAGTGATCTGGATATCAAGCACGACATCAGCGATGAGATGTTGCTTCCCACGCATTCCTAAGGCTGTCACCAGCATTGAGGAGGATGTTTTTATAGAAGGACAATGCTGGGTGCAACATGGGGGTCCTTGGTGCAGGATTGTCCAAATTTCAGGAAGTTATCCAAGCAGAGGGCTATTATGAGGCATATGAGCAAGAAAGAAGCAATCAGCCCAGAAGATCCAATAAGAAGGGGCTTGCCAAGTCCTTAGTCGGCTTGAAGCAAAAAGAATCAGCAAGCAGCAAGCCTAGCATCAAGCTCAAGCCATCCATTGCAAAGAAAGCAGTCAAGAAGGCAATTGTGAAGAAGATTGCTGATAAAGAGAGCAAGCTGGAATTCAAAGGATGCCAAGAAGAAGGCCTTACAGGGAATGAAGATCAAGGATGGGAGTCATGAAGGGCAGGGAATGGAAGTCAGAGTGGTATCAGAAATGGCATGGAATCTGGCATTTGGGAAATCAGAACATTGAAAATGATCAAGAAGGGCAAGGCAAGCATCATCACAGGTAAGGGTACCATCAGCACAGAGTGTGATGATCACAAGACCATCAATGCAATCTGTGGATTCAGTGTTCCCATTGCAGGCAGATTCATACCTGGAAGATCAGCATATCTTGCTGGCATGGTCATGGATGAAGTTACAATTGCAGATTCATGAGTCTGTGCAGTGTCTTGATCCAGCCCTCACAGTGCGCATGACTGAGATGGAAGAAGCTGCCTATGATCTGCTGAAGGTTAGGTCAATTAGCATGTTGGCACTCTTGTGATTCCAATTCCAGGCAATGAAGCGCCCAAGCATTGGACCGTTTTGGTGAAGAGACGCAATGAGCGGCATGACACCTTGGCACTGAAGCATGGTGAGTGCATCAAACATGCCAATGCCATAGTGAAGCTGTTTGAGGGCGACACTGCAGCAAACATCAAGCTAGAATGCAGCAACTTTGCGCGCAGGATTCAGCTAATCAGGGATTATAACCCAGCGTCGTCCGGAGACGTAGCGCACGGTGTCCGGGCGCTCGCAGTTGTTGAGCTCCTCAACACACGCTCGCTCCCCCCATTTCGGATCGGAGTGCGCTTCCACACCGCGCAAATCAAGAGCTGCAACTGATTGAAGCTCATGGCCCAGTTTGGAGACATTTCCCGAGCCGACTCCTTAGCGTCGTATTGTTGAACGCGGCGTGTGCACAAAATCGCGGGTGCCGCCGACGGTTGTATGGTAAGGGACATGGAGAATAAACCAGTGAATGGTAGAGGAGGGAGGGTGATATCAGGGGCTTGAGCGATGTAGGAAATTGACAGTGGCCGACACATAGTCCAGCTGAGCTTGATTGACCGGAGCTCCTTGCTCAATTAACGGCATAACCAAATTCCGGAGTTCTGCACAACTGCGAGTTCGGGAGGAGCACTAAAGTGTTGGTGAAGCTGGTCGAGCCGGTCGTATCGTGGCAGCTGTAACCGCGGGTGCTGACGCAGGTGCTGATGGCTCATGACTGGGCCTCGAGGGAGTAGTCGGCTGCGTAGAAGTAGCCGGCGGAGCTGACCGATCTGCTGGATGAGTGAGTGGCCCGACTGCGAGGGCTAGGAAGGGGTGCTCGATGAGGTCTCGCCGAGCGCTTGCCAGGCCATGCGTCCTCCCGAGTTGGAGCCCGGGCATGGGACCTGCGTCAGTGGGGGTTCTCGATAAGGTTCGGGTGAAACATCAAGGTATGTGGTGAAACCCGGTCCTGGGATGCTTTGAGGTCAGGTAAAGGAAATCAGTGGCGCAGGTCAGCGGTAAAGGTCTTCAAGGTCAGTGGTAGAGGACAGTCGGCAAAGGTCAGAAAAAGGTCTGTGCATGAGACAAATCGAGTGCCCCGAAGGGTTCACGACACTGACCGTGGCTCGGAAGCAGCGCCGGTACACACTTGATTGGAGACAGTGAGCCCGCGAGGCGCATCCCATGTGCCAGCTTTTGAGGGTTTCCCCGAGGGCAAAGGAATTTCGGCATAGCCCACGCTTGATTGTCTTTCGCTCCGCTAGCCCTCCTCATCAGGGACGCCAGCAGCTAGCGGAGGTACTGAACGTCAAGTCGTCTGCTATGGTGGCGTTCGACTCCGAAAGAAGAGAAAAGAAGAAAAAAACAAAAAGGACACCGAAAAGCCCCTTAGGAACAGGGGGTACACACGCTCACACACCCACACCCACACGCACACGCACACGCACACACGCACCTGTTTGGACCAGAACTTGTTGGACACACACAAACTTCTTGTGAGTGCACGACTTGCGCAGGAGGTGCAAAGAAGAGCGGAAAGGCCACATGCAGGGTTCCGTACTTTGCTTTGATTATCCCCTTGGGTAGACCTAAGCCCAGGGTTTGCTCGCTTCCCCAAAACGAGAACCGATTCCAGGGTTTGAGTCTACCTTGAGATACTCGAAAATGGAGGTCTGGGACACAACATCTGCCTGCAACTGGGTGTGTCAAAATTGGGATGCTCTCCCACGCTGGTTGTTTTTCCGTTGGTCGCCCTTAGCCACCACAAATAGGGCACCCAACAAACTCAAGACGCACAAATCATATCTCTTCTCCTCCCAGCGCAGCACGCGACAGCTCACCTGGCAACTTGTCAACCGATGGACGAAATCCACCAGGGTGTTTTTGACTTGGGGCTTGCAGGGCTTGGAGATTTTTGGGGCTTCATAGGGGTGCATGGTGCGAAATGGATGCTGTCAACAGGTATCCTTTTGCCGCAAATTGAAAGGGAACCAAGGGTTAATCACACCCTGGTGGGGTGCCTCCTGTCCCCTGCTAGGGGTGTCTCCTGTTAGAGGGAATCCTTGGGGGAGCATCCGGATTAGTCCGCAACATTGATTTATGCGGGTCAGCGTGGGATGAATTCCACCGGTATATGATTGAAACTAAACTACCAGTGCACTGTCTGCCATTGAGCCCTCGAAACCCAGTGGAAAAGTCTCAAGCCTCCAACCTATCAAACCAAACCAAACTGCCAATAATAAGGAATAAGGTGAATCCACACCTCAGATATTAACTAGACGACGAGTGGCCCGGAAGCATAGAGGCAAGTTGATGCAGGTGAGGTAACTCTCGCAAAGTTAGCATGAGGAGTTGGCAGGCGAAGCAAGTCTCAAAAAGTTGGCATGAGAAGCTGGCAGGTTAAGTAACTCTCGAATAGTTGGCTGGCAAAGTTGGCGGGTGAAGTAATTCTCGCAAAGTTGACATGAGAAGTTGGCAGGCGAAGTAACTCAAGAGAAAAGTTGGCATGAGAAGTTGGCAGGTGAAATAACTCTCAAAGAGTTGGCATGAGAAGTTGGCAGGTGAAGTAACTCTCGAAAAGTTGGCGTGAGAAGCTGGCAGGTGAAGTAATTCTCGAAAAGTTGGCACGAGAAGATGGCGCGTGAAGTAACTCTCGAAAAGTTGGCGTGAGAAGCCGGCAGGTGAAGTAACTTTCGAAAAGTTAGCATGAGAAGTTGGCAGGCGAAGTAATTCTCGAAAAGTTGGCGCGAGAAGTTGGCAGGCGAAGTAACTCTCGAAAAGTTGGCAGGCGATGTTGGCAGGTGAAGTACCTCTCGAAAAGTTGGCATGAGAAGCTGGCAGGTGAAGTAATTTTTCGAAAAGTTGCCACGAGAGGTTGGCAGATAAAGTATTTCTCGAAAAGTTGGCATGAGAAGTTGGCAGGTGAAGTAATTCTCGAAAAGTTGGCAGGTGAAGTTGCCACGAGAGGTTGGCAGGTAAAGTATTTCTCGAAAAGTTGGCATGAGAAGTTGGCAGGTAAAGTAATTCTCGAAAAGTTGGCATGAGAAGCTCGCAGGTGTAGTAACTCTCGAAAAGTTGGCATGATAAGCTCGCAGGTGAAGTAACTCCTCGAAAAGTTGGCACGAGAAGTTGGCAGGTGAAGTAACTCTCGAAAAGGTGGCATGAGAAGCTGGCAGGTGAAGTAATTCTCGAAGTTTCGGCATGAGAAACTGGCAGGTGAAGTAATTAACCCTCAAAAAGCTGGAGCGGCGGAGGCGCTCCGCGTGCTACATTTGCAATTTACAGTTGCGATTTTCCAGCCATTTGTATCTAAAAGTTGCGATTTTCCAGCCGGAGCTGCGGGAGCACGCTCCGCGTACTACGTCTGTACTTAAAAAGTGCGATTTTCCAGCCGGAGCTGCAGCAGCCTCCGCGTACTACGTCTGTACTTAAAAGTTGCGATTTTCCAGCCGGAGCTGCAGGAGCACGCTCCGCGTACTACGTTTGTACTTAAAAGCTGCGATTTTCAAGCCGGAGCTGCCGCGGACCAGGGGGGAATCGAACCCGGGACCGCGGGATTGCGAAAGCAGGCGCGCACACCACGAGACAACTTCCAAAAGCCGTTTCGCGAGCAAGAAAATCGCACGGCGCCACAGCGAGAGCGCTTCGACACGCACGATCTCCGCAGGGCTTCGGGCTCACAGACAAATCAAGACAAATTCGCACGGCGCCACAGCGAGAGCGCTTCGACACGCAGGATCTCCGCAGAGGGTTCGCCAAGGTCAAGACAAATTCGCACGGCGCCACAGCGAGAGCGCTTCGACACGCACGATCTCCGCAGAGGGTTCGCCAAGGTCAAGACAAATTCGCACGGCGCCACAGCGAGAGCGCTTCGACACGCACGATCTCCGCAGAGGGTTCGCCAAGGTCAAGACAAATTCGCACGGCGCCACAGCGAGAGCGCTTCGACACGCACGATCTCCGCAGAGGGTTCGCCAAGGTCAAGACAAATTCGCACGGCGCCACAGCGAGAGCGCTTCGACACGCACGATCTCCGCAGAGGGTTCGCCAAGGTCAAGACAAATTCGCACGGCGCCACAGCGAGAGCGCTTCGACACGCACGATCTCCGCAGAGGGTTCGCCAAGGTCAAGACAAATTCGCACGGCGCCACAGCGAGAGCGCTTCGACACGCACGATCTCCGCAGAGGGGTGCGTTTCGTAAGCTCCCGTCGGGCCTACCCCCGCCATAAAAAGAAGAAGAATTAAGAGTCGAGATGTGAAGGTAGAACAGAAAAGTTAGCTTGTGTTTTTAGGATAGTGAAGTAACACCCGACAAATTAGCTTGTGCTTTTAGTAGAATGAGATAACAGCCGAAAAGTTGACATGAGAAGTTGGCAGGTGAAGTAACTCTCAAAAAGTTGACATGAGAAGTAGGCAGGTGAAGTAACTCTCGACAAGTTGGCATGAGAAGTTGGCAGGTGAAGTAACTCTCGACAAGTTGGCATGAGAAGTTGGCAGGTGAAGTAACTCTCGACAAGTTGGCATGAGAAGTTGGCAGGTGAAGTTGGCAGCCGCTTTTAGAAGAAGAACCCTTCGCAATGCTTCCGGGAAAAAGACAAACGCGGCGGCGGCACGTCCTGCAAACTTGGGCCCGCTGCTTTCCACAAAGACCTGAGCTCACTGCACATGAGTCGAGCCGTGGCTCTCAAGAACTTCAGCCAGAAAATCCCTGACTTTCTGGGAGCAGTTTTCCGTGGGTTCCGTTTTGCAGGCGCATGTGTTTTGCAGCTTCGAAGATACCCAACAAGGTCAAAAGGGAAACAAGTCTTCGGGCACTAGAAATGCGCAACCAGCTTGGGTCCGGCCGATTGATCTCCAGGTTGTGGGAGAGATTTCTCACTACCTGGAGATGACCGCAAGAATGCAAACAAAGCCAATCACCAAGCTGCTGCTTGTACCAATCAGACTCGCAATGGCCCATATTCAGCTTCAGACGCGTGGGTATGTGTCCAAGTACGGTGACCAAACAAAATGATGGCTTTCCCTGTGGCTTCCCGTTACAACCACCCAGGCAAACGGTACCAAGGAAAGAACAACGCACCCCCATAATACTCTTCAGCCCAGATCCCACGTTGCTGAATCTTGCTCAGCTCAAGCTTCCACGAAAAGGTGCCATGGTCAAAACTCCGCTCAGGGCCATGGGTTCCCGTACAAGGAACTCTTGTAGAGGTTGACTCACATAGCATGTACCCACCATTAAATGAGCCTAAGATGCACTGCGGACACTTCCATGCAAGGTTTGGGAGATGTGTGGGCCCACAACTTGCTCCACATTCAAAGTCATTGGGACACGTTGCTCATTTTGTCCTTGGAGGGCTGCTGCGTAAATGCCAGTCATCACATCTTGAACCACGATGAACTCCGCGGCCCTGAGGCGTGTTCTGGGCTTTCTGTGCCTGGAAGCATCAACTGTTCCAAACGCAAACAGACCTTTCGACATCCTCCCACGGCGACAAATGCAATCAGCTCGACACTTGCAGGCATCTGGGCCTCCTCATCGCCATCTGTGATGAGCATTTGCCTCGCAAGTGCCAACAAGGCCAGTTACGAGAACCAGTTTGCTCGGACTTCCCCAGCAAGACGTGTTCTTGGATTGCCCTAAGCGAGGTTACATAAGCCTTGTGGCTCTGTTTGCAGCTTCCTCGCGGAGGATTTCTCGCGGAATAGCATGTTGCAGAGGGCTTCATTTTGCTTCAAGAAGAGACCTTGGGTGAAGCACCCTTAGATCATCACTGTGAAAGCATTGTCATGAGCATCCAATGAGCGGCACTTCAACAACAATCCACCGCCCACATTGACAACTCATGTCCCGTCCCCTTGTACTGGTGGCGGAGTAGGCTGAGACCATCTCAAATTTTGGGGCATCAGTTCTAGCATTGGACCTGCAGGCAACCAGCAGATAGGCTTCCTAAGCTTGGAAGGCGACCATTAAGTGCGCTTCCAGCCTGGACATGTTCCCTGGCAACAGCTGAGAGCTGATGTCTCTGGCAACATTGAAACCTACGCAAAACCAAAAAAAAAGCAAACGAGGCTCAGCTCCGTTGCCGAGAAAGATGGAACGAGCTGTCAAAGATAGAACCTCTTCACTGCTGGCTCCTGACCCAAGCCAGAAGGGGACTTGGAAGTGCGAGATGCGGAGGTGGGGCAAGATGCGGAAGCATTGGATTCAACTCGCTCGTACTCCTTGCGCGCATGACGCCTCTGCCTCCTCTCGAACATGTGCTGCCGATTTCGTCTCCTCTGTGCCTCAACGCGACTGCGGAAATGGCAGTGGTCACAGGAGGCCCCTTTGCGGCAACCATCCTCTCTCCGGGTGAAGAAGAGGCAAGGAGTACACGTTCCTGCTCTGTGCAGCTCCAGCCTGACAAATGGCGCATCTATCTAAGAAGTAAACTGGTTGGTTGAAAGGGAGAAGGAAGGAAGCCTGAAACAGGCGAAAGGGCAAAAATGTTGCTTCAGTCATGCAGCTTGGCATGGGCAGTCCTTTTGCGGGTGGCGGGAAAATCGTCGCTTCGCTCGGCTTCGTCAGCTCATTGGGGCACATCATCGACTCCATTGGCAATCACTTTGTATACAGGGTGCGTCCGCAAAGGGCAGCTACTCAGCGGCTTGAATTTTAAGCCGAATAGCTTTGTACTGAATCTCTGCCTTTGGAGGGTGCTTCTCCAAATGGCTGTTGGTCAAAACCCTGTTAATGTTGCAACATTAGGTGGTACATGGGTGTTCATCCGCCCCAAAATGGAGGCACCCATGACCAAATAGGAACCAGGGGAAACCACAAGCAAACCAACCACCTGGGGTCTATTATTGCGCCCCCCGGCTTTTGTCGAGTTTAGAGAGTCCCCGCATGTCCCTCCCAAAATGACCACACACAAATCGGTTAACGTTGATCACGAACCTCGCGTTGGGGGTGTGTCTCAACAGGGGAACCCCCTGTTGGATGATGGTGTCAAAAAGGAAAACCAAAACGAAGCCTTACTATAAGCGCCAATTGAACCAGGTAGTACTCCCTTGATCAACATCGAACTAAAATTTAAAAGAGGGGCCCAATTGCCAGAAGGAGACTCCGTTCCGGGAAAAAAAAGAAGAAAAACGGACCGTACCGGGCACCTGCCATGCCCATGGGATACGTGTCAAGCTGAACCCCGGGAGCGAGGGCGGGGGAGGAGCGAGGAACGCGAGGAGCGCCTGGCCAGGCGTGCCACGGAGATGCCCAGCAGTCCGCAGCCCGCGCCCACCTGGCCGTGTCGGACTTGACGAGTTCGCGAGTTCGAGTCGACGCCAAGCTTGGCTAAAAAACACGAACGGTGCTGCCAGCTGCTTGGTTTGCCGGTGTTCTTGGTTGGTTGGCTTGTTGCGAGTGTGTTTGGTGTCTTTGGTTTGTTGCCTGGAAACAAAGGCACTGGGCCCCTGAAAGTCGCCAAAAATTTTCACGGTCTGTGATCAGCCCGGGCGTTTTCGAAGGGGCTGGTGCGAACGTTATGCCGCTCCGTCAAGTTGCCATGGAACAGGGCGGCTCCTTCAAGAACCAGATTCCTCTGAATGGGACCCACTTTGGTGTCCATCAGAGAAAGCTAATCTCTTCCCCCTATTAATAAATACGGCCCCCCCCCTATTATAAATAAATCCCCCCAAATATATATATATATATATATATTTTAATTGGGGTTTTTGGGGTTGGTTTTTTTTGCTTTTCCAACAATGTGAGGGTTCACGTAGGATTTGGATGAAATGGATTGAATTGTAAGGTCCGCGAGTAAGCGGTTCAATAAGGAAATTTGATGCATCATTTTATTTGTTTACCAGTTTACTGGTTGTTTGTTTGCAGCCAGACAGGTTAATTAGCCAGCATGTACGGGAGAGAGAGATTCGCAGCTGGGTGCAGCTAGCCAGGCAGGCAAGGCAGCCAGGGCGGAGTAAGTGTGGTTTGGGTCCCCATAACCCCTACAAAAAAAAAGGACAGCCAGGCAGAAAGGATGTTTCGTAGTTTGTTGGGGCAAACCCAGGACAGAGCTCTGCCCAGGCAGCCAGACCAGACAGACCGCAGCCAGGTGACAAACGCAGCCAGCCAGGGAGTCAGGGACAGCCAGGGACAACAGAGTCAAGAACAACCTTTTTGGGAACCCACCAAAAGAACCCAACCTTTTGAGAAGCCAGCTTTTGGGAAAGCAACCTTTTGGGGAATTGAGGAACCCACCTGTTGAAAAGTGAGGCTGGATGCCCCCTAATAAGGATTCCAAGACGTTAGTATTGGTTTAGTATTGGCGCAATGGAAAATCAATTGTGTGGAGTGGAAATCTGGTCCCGGGCCCCGGATTTGCATTTATTATTAATTGGGGTCATTCATTAATTGGGGGAGCGGATTACCTCCTGTAAAATGTACCTCAAAGGGTACCTCCCCAAAAGGTGGTCATTGGTTGTGGGGGGGACAGGACTGCATCACGCCTCTAGTACCGCCTTCTTCTCCACCAAATATGGCCTCAGAAAGGCAAGGCTTAGCCAATCGAGCGCTTTTTGGCCACGACATGCTAGGTGCAAAATGAGGGGACCATGTTTCTGTGACCCCCAACTTGCTTTTGGGCCTATCAACCACCAGGTAAGATGAAGATCAAAACATTTTTTGGAATCCCAATTGTTGTAGTCAGAACAGAGGCATCTGGCAAGGACTCACCCGGTACTTCACTGCGACTGGTTGCTGCCTCATAGGCGTCTTGCTGTGTCGACTTGTGGGTTTTGAATGCTCGAGTCTTGAAATCGGTTGGGAAAGAGCATGGCAAATCAAACGAAAGTACGTGGTGCCCCTCGACCTCTCAGCTGACGCATGTTGTTCTTGTTGTTACCATCGTGGCTGTGGAAGGGTGGGTACATTTCACATGGCATTGCCCCCCCAAATTCCACCACATGTTCCAAACACTTCCCTCACTAGGCAAAGACCCCTGGGATCGCAAGCCCCGGCCTGGCCATGATCTCCCGTGCCAAGACGACGCTGGAAGACCAGAGCTGACAGCCAGTGGAGGCGTGCACACCTCGGATCCAGCCATGAGTCGATGGATGTCACGCCGGGCGCTGCCCCTTTGAATACTTCTGACCGTCAGTACCACAAGGAATTTCCAAGTACACGACCTTGATGGACTTGCTTTATCCGGCGAGCGCGATATAGTTTGTGAGATTGTTCGGGCGGCTCATATCCAACTCGATGAAAAACGGGCCTGGGCCACCCCACCATCTGCCATAGGCAGCTCCCGGATTCTGACCTGACCAGCGCGCCCGCAGGTGCCAGGCTTCTCAAAAGAGGTCCCATGGTCATTCGGGTGGGGTGATTCCTTTTGGTTTCCCTTGAAAGGGCTTCCGATTTGGCATGGCTATCTTCGTCCCTTAAAGACTTCAGCTCCCGGAAACCCGGCAGCAAACGGTTCCGTGAAGCCCAAAACGCAAAGCCCCGAGTCCAGAAGTAACACGTGCGCCTTGGAACTCGAGCCTTCTGCTCCCCAAACCTCCGGGAGCTTCTGCGTGACATCGCATTTAGGACTCGTTGCATATCCCTCGCTTGCCGGCTTGCCAGGCCTTCTCACCGTTAAGTTTGTAAGATTGGTATTTGGCGCTGCCAACGGCCTGCCCTCGAAGGCTTGGGGATCTTGCGGCTGTTTGGAGCATTGGGCCATCGGCAGAGATGAAGAAGGTCAGCACTGCAAGAATGGCAGGGACGTCAAATTGGAGAGCCCCCCCTGTTATGGCCTCGGCATCGCTGCCTTTTGTCGTAATGCTCAGGCATGTAGAGAGTGTAGGTGGCAAAGGCTGCGGCACGCGCATTGTGCCATGGCACTTTGCTTGGCCGCCAACATGAGGATTAGGCTACAATGATGCTTCACAAATAATTATGCGCAGAAACGCAGGTTCCTTGCATACTTGATGGTCCATTTGTTTCTTACATTCAACTCATGTGAGACTCAGCGCGTAGAATTGCCACGCCTGATGCTTATACGTTTTCCCGCACCCAACCCCGTACGAGAACCCTCATCAAATTCCCCCAAAACTGAGAACCTTGAGAAAACCACAGCAGAACGCATTTAACTGCCAAGACGTAGAACGACCAAAAACGGACACCATAATTTTGAGACCTCCCCAAAACATGTCCGCCTAGGTGACCCAAAGGGAAAACTCATCTAGTGGCCCAGAAGGTGATGTTTGCACGGGCTGGAAGGACACCATGTCAGATAGAAATTGATCAAGACAGATCCAGAGATCGTGCCTTGAAGGCCGCATAGCCATCGGGGGCCAGGCTGACCTGGGCCGTACCATGTTTACCGCTAGAACCTGTTGCTGGAACCCATTTGGGGTCCCCTGATTTTGGACAAGATGCTCAATTCCACTAGTATCTGATCAGCCATGGGTTAGTGTGGGTCGAACCGCTGGAAATCGAAAGCTTCAGTCCAAAAGGAAAAAGCTGAATGGACTTGTCTGAGGCAGATGGAAGACAAATGCACGGTCACCGCCGAGCGCCTAAACTTATTTGTTGCTCTGCAATGCCAGTATCCGTTCGGCACGAGATGTCTCTGATTAGCCTCAACATAGATTGTTGAAACCAGGGGGCACAGGTCGCATGGGTGGAGAATTACTTAATCTTCCACTAGATGGAGCCCACCAAAATATATTGCAATGAAAGCCCAAGCATCGGTGACCAACTGAACACGGAAAGGAACAGGGTGGATGCACAAATGATGGCGCGGACCATGATGATACATGGGAATGATAGGGATAGTGACAGTGACAGCCACAGTCAAAATTGGCTATGGCAAACATAACCACATGTATGACGACGATATGATGTCGTTGATGATAACGGCGAAGATGATGCCAATCAGGGTGACTATGTTTTATGCAGTGAGGGTGATGATGCTAACAAGCTGCCTCGCTCGCCAAGTCATTTGGTTCAACATAGTCTGAGAGGATCGACTTGAATCTTACATGTCTTCAGCTGCGCTATTTGTCTCGTGGACGGCTGAGTGGTCTCCAGGCAGTCTTTCACATGCCAAGCCAAATGCAGTATCTGGAAACCGGTTCAAGCAGGCTCGAGAACAGCGTTGTCGTCAAATTCACTCAAGGATCAAAGTAGCACCGCGAATTGGGACACAGCCAAAGGCTAATTGCAGCGCAGAGTTGGGCAAGGCCCCTGCCTCCTCTTCCCACTCCATGCTCCACACATGTCTGCCAGTCAGCGTTCACGTAACAAACTCAGCCAGAGATCTTTGCAAGACACTGTGTGTGTGTGTGCTGCTCTGTGTGAATGGCACATGCTCTGTTGTTTCTAGAATAAATGGTGATGCCATGGTAATCAAAGGAATGAGTTCATGCCACTGTGGAGCTCCCATGTGTCTTCCCAAGCTGGAGCCGGCCCAAAAACAGGCTTTTGATTGGAAAACTGAATCTTTGCTGGGTGGGTCTCATAAGGGGCCCTCCTCCCACTAGTTGCACTACGTCCGTGATTTCCTTCGACATGTTCAACGCTCAACGCCGCTGTGCCAACAGTTATGGGGGCACGCAGTCTGCGGTCTTCACCAAGCAACGAGGATCAGCATCCGGGACGAAAGTTTAAGGTCCAAGAAGAACAACCAGCAGCATCTCACCCGGCAACCTTACAAGACAAGTGAACGCAGGTAAGCTGTGCTCAAAACCCCTAGCCGTGCTTCAACTACCTACTCCGACTAGGGTTATATCAAGACCAATACAAACCGATATGCAGCGATCGCCGCTGAGGGCTCCATCCTTCTCCTGCCATGCGACCATGGCCCCAAATCGGTCGTGCCAGCCGCGCCCGTTGGGAGGCGTTGAGCCAGCAGCTTCCTTTGTTGTGTTGCTATGATTTGCCAAGACATGCGTGTTTATTGCCAGGATTGTTCTCCCCCTTTCCTGAAACACGAAAAACACGCCTGTCATCTTGGGCACCTTGTACAAGTGTCTCCTGAACAATTATACTTTCCGCTCCGGAATCTTGACCTTTCCCCCTTTTTCGGGAGGTGTTCCTGCAACACCCGAGCCCGACAGCTGAGCCGGGACCAAAAGGTCTTTTCCCTCTGGCAGCTTGTCTGCACCATCTATTTGTCATCGCATGTCGCGCGTCCCGGCGTCGGCCCGCTGTCGCTGCGTGGAAGATGCAGTGACAGGGTGAGACTTTGCAGGCGAGCGTGCCTCGGGCGCATGCACATCTCCAAACATTGCCAGCCTCAGACGTTTCAAAGAGGACAGTAGGGCCTGTTTGGGTACGTGCCAAAATAGGGCGACCCAACAAAATGGTTGGCTTTCCCTTTGGTTTCCTTCGAAACCAATCCAAAAAAGGGTACTCTCAAAACAAGCATGCCCATGGTACTGGGCCTCGGGAGGCTATGACTGCAAACCGGGGACGCGAACAGTCCCTGTCAGTCCTAGGCCACTGGGCACAGAAAAACTATCCGCCAAAATGCCTCGGGGGGGGGGGGGGGGGCCTCTTTTTGGATGGTGCTGAAAGGGTATCAAGTGGCATTAAGCGTTGTTCGGGTTCTCCCTTTTAGCAAGCGCACCTGCAAAAACACACACACATACACATACATACGCATACACAGACACAGACACACAGACACACAGACACACAGACACACAGACACACAGAGACACAGAGACACAGAGACACAGAGACACAGAGACACAGAGACACACAGACACACAGACACAAAGAGACACAGAGAGACACAGAGAGACACAGAGAGACACAGAGAGACACAGAGAGAGACACACAGAGACACACAGAGACACACAGAGACACACAGAGACACACAGAGACACACAGAGACACACAGAGACACACAGAGACACACAGAGACACACACAGAGACACACAGAGACACACAGAGACACACAGAGACACACAGAGACACACAGAGACACACAGAGAGACACACAGAGACACACAGAGACACACAGAGACACACAGAGACACACAGAGACACACAGAGACACACAGAGACACACAGAGACACACAGAGACACACAGAGACACACAGAGACACAGAGACACAGACACACACAGACACACACAGATTCACATATGGAACTTAAGAAAACGTCATGGTTTGAGGAACCGCCTTTTCGGGACAGCCTTTTTGGTCGACCCATGTGAATTTGCGGGGGTGGTTGGAAGCCTGGTCTCTGATCGCTGGGCACTGAGGCCGGGACATCACGCCAGGTAGCGATAAACGGATGCCTGGCAAATAGCTCGGCCAAAGGTGGAAGGCCTGGTGGGCACGTGCTACAACAATGGGTTCCCCGAAAAATGGGCTTCGGCATTCCCCTGGTTCCCTTTTGAACCAAGGTGGAAAGGGTACCCTCCAAAGTTAGCGGACACACAAACACCCTCATTGAGCTTCCCAGCTTCCCATCTCAACGAGAGTCAGTGACGGGCAATCAGGAATTCATCCCCTTCCCGATGGGCAATCAGCAATTTGGACGAAATCAATTGGTTTGGAGTGATCTTTCATATCAATGTCTATTCCTGACAAGCTGCATCAAGCGGCTCTGAGAAATCAGGAACAGGGGCAAAGCATCAGCAGCTGATCAATGATCGCCAGACTTGGCAAATGATGCCCTGCCCAAAAAAGGCTGGAGGCTCACCCTGCTCCTGCAGGCACCAAAGACACTATGTGCTTCTAAGAGGTGCGTCATCTGTTGACCGACGGATCATGCACTACCCATTCCTTGCCGACGGCGACATGCCAGGCCATCAAGCTTCCTAAAATATGTGATTTGACTGGCTTCGCCCCCTGGAATGTATTCTTCCTGTATCCACCATCATGAAGGGGTAGTAAAGCAGGGCATCAAGCTACCATGCAGCTGAAAACTTGCATGTTTGGGAGAGGACTTGCAAAGGTCGAGGAAACGCGCACATCAAGCAATGAGTGGGGCCTGTTGAAAAAATGAAAGTTCTGGTGGCACTGCTGGCCAAGTCATATTTGGAGCCCTTCAAATCCAGCAGGTCTGCCAGCTTTTATTTCAAGCCGCTTGCAAGGTCTGCACAATTTCTCTGGCCTGGTTCTTGTCGCGCTCGAGGTACTCGCGTTCGATCAGGTGTTCGATCCCTGAGTTGCCGCATCAGCAGGGCACATGACAAGACGTTGAAAGGGCAGTTGAGTTGGCTCCTTCGGGTGCCTCGTGCAACTCACGGCAAACCAGTCCAACTCTGAATGCACTGTGTTCTAAACCTGACGGTTGAACAAAATACGGGACTGTCAAAGGTGTTCAGCCACGAGAGTGAAGTCTCATGCTGGGAAGGTGCAAGGCAAGTGAGACGTTGTTTTTCCACATCATCGTGCCAAGGCATCACCTGGGAAGAGCCAAGCCACACACAAAGAACTGTTTGCATGCACAATGTTGCTAGCCGAAGACGAACAAGTGCACACGGCTGATTCATGCATAGCTCTGGAATTGAACTCACCTGAAAGACCCTCTTTCATCCCAGGGCATAATCAGGACCTCAGCCCTGGAAGTTCAGATCGGGTGAGCTGGAATCTCCACCTTGGCCCAGAGTTGGGCGGGGAAGAGTTGCCTACTTCCTGGAGTGCCTCATGGTGCGTTTCACGCCACCAGCAAGAAGCCCCAAAAACAAACGCGTGGACCCTGAGCTGGTTTCCTGCCGGTTTCTTGCTGGTTTTTTGCGCAATCTCTCCAAAGGGGATACAAAGGCTAACACAGCCTACATGTGCCAAAATGGGGCATGGCCATGGTTCCCACCTCACTGAAACTAGTAAATTCAATCATTTTGGACGTGTGCTTCCCATTTTTGTGCGCGTAGATCAAGGGGTCCCCCGGTGCTTGTGACCACATCGCCCCCGGAAAGCGTCCGTCCGCGTCCCAGCGGCTCTGCTTCACCAGTTTGGGATTGGGCTTGAAGAAAGCCAGCTGCGTCAGCACCTGCCCATGGATCCCAGATCGGCGTCCGACAGGCTGGATCCATTTGGGATATTTGGGTGTGCCACTTTTCGAGGGTGCCTATTTGTTGGTTTCAAAGGGAAACTACAAGGAAGCTACATTGTGGACGCGCCAGAACCAGACACCATTTGACTGCAGGGAAGAAAGCACAGGAGTTTCCTAGGAGTGTATGACCCAAATGGAACTTGGCAGGAACGCTTGGGACGTCATTGCGGGGGATCAGCTCAGTGCCCGGAGTTCTGGTGTTCAAGTCCCCCTGTTGGACTAAGAAGCATTTCAACAATGGGGCCTTGTTGCCTGTTGCTGATCTAGGCCAAGTCTTGGCTGATTCCCAGGATCAAAACTCTGCACGTGTCGGACCCGCAAAGCCGTGCGGTTTCGTGTTGACGTCGCTTTGAACATCCCAACAAGGCCCCCTTTCTTGTTTGGACGCATTTGTTTGCTTTTTACCTTTGATCGACTCACAGCCCCTTTCGCCTCGGTGACGAGCTGCTGATGATTCAGCCTTGGGATGGGTCTTGTTTGACGCCCGGTACAGTGAGATCACAAAACAGATGTGTTTTGTGGTCGCCCAAGCGCAAGGCTTGGAAGAGAACTTTGGGGGTCAACGAACTTGCCCCTGCCAGCTTGCCAGGCACCGTGAGCCAAATCTAATAGAATTGAGCCGCAAGAGGCGCAACACCAGACTGGTACGTCGACACCGTCATCGTCATCGGGCATATCTGTGAAGGGATCGCCCATCAAGGTTTCGAAGGTTTGGAGCCCCCTTTCGTGCTCCAGTCTCTGCGGTCCGATCCTTGGATCTGTCTGCCGTCACCCCGCATTTCGATCCTTCAACTCCTGGTCTACCAGCTTCTACCAGGCAGTGGCTGTTACAAGCAATGCTACCTTTTGTTGCCGTTTTCAAGCCATGCTCAACCCGTCTCCATGCTCGAGCTTGGGCTCCCGGCGTCTTTCTCATCTTCATGATTCGCACAATGGCCGCCTCGATGGCAATTGATCGATCCTCCTCCACACGCTCCTCGGGCGCTCGGGGGCAGCACCCTTTCCTGGGAGGGGTGGGGGTGCACCAATTCCATTTTTCTAGTCTGCTCCGCAAAAGGGAAAAAACAAGAGTAAATGGAACTCAAGGGGCTTGGAATCTGTCAAAAGGGGGGCTGCCCCCCAGATTGAGGGGAGCAAATCGAAACCAACAAAACGAGCATCCAACGAGACGAGCGTGGCCAGTCTGGGGGTCAGAAATGGTCTTGTGGCTGTGCATCAGTCGTTGACACGCCACTACTGTGCCACTCGGCTGTCCTGTCTCATTTATGCTGTCAGCGACCAAAAATGCTTGGCTGGCCATGATGTCTTGTATCGTGAGCCACAAATGCTGGAAGATCAGACTGCTCATATACCTTCTTACCATGGATGGCAGACTTGCTCCGTCTTGACAATGTGGGTGTTGCATGGGATCTTTGGAAATTGAGCGGCTCGCATGTAGCCCGCCTTGTTGTGCGTCTCCTCGGTCACGGGAGGCGGAATCTTGATTTTCCGGTGCTGGCACCTCGGTCCGCAGCCCTTGCAACAGATGTGCAATTGAGCGGACAAAATGACTTCGGTGGTTCCCAAAAATCAAAGGACCAAACATCGAAGGAATCTGGAGGCGGGTGTCCTTCTCTGTACAACCAGGGCTCCCCTATGGGTTTTGCGACGTAATGGCAGTGCCACCTGTTCATTTCAAGGCTGGCGACTGGAAGCTATCATTGGGCGCGAAGGAGGCGTCATCCTGGCGACGTGTCTCATCTGGGCCGGACAGATCCCCCAAACGGAACATGTTGCAGGCAGGCGGGAATGATGAAAAACCAGAAAGACAAAACAGTTACAAGGTAAGATAAGCCTGGTCGCCCTTCTCTTCCCTGTGTCGGGCTCAACTCCTTGCCTCGATGGTTTTGAGATCGCCCGTCTTGCTCAAGATCTTGAACCTGGCACGTGGACAGGGACGGGACTCAGTCAACTGGCCCAAAATTTGCCAGCAATTTGTACAGCTCCCAACTCCAACTAGTGCTTGCTAGCAGCTTGTGCCTTTAATCTGCTCATCATCCAGCGCCCACTGACGTTTGAGGTTAAACCGATGAGCTGATTCAACATCCAGTCCGTTGGAGCCAACCACGCCTGGTTGAGAGCACCCCAGCAGCAAGAAAAAACACATGCCCGGCTGGACTTGGCAATCGAAAGCGTTGCCAGAAGCCTAGCAGCGGCCAGCTTCAAGAGAAAACGGGAAGGGTGATCCTTCGTTCCGCTGGCATCGGTTTAGGGAAACAGCCCCAGTTGCTGACTTTGATACCCCCCAGAAACAGTGACAGAATGACTTTCTTCGTTGGACTTTTGACCCCTGTTTGCGTGCTGAAAAAGAAACAAATGGCACAACCACGGGCCAACCCGCCCTCGCGAACCGATCAGCGACCCCTGGATAGTTTTCAACCCAACACAGCATTTACGTTGCAATTTGGCAACACCCAGTGTTCAAACCCAAACCCAGTGACCACCATCAGTTGAGCAAAGGGCACAGGTCATGTGCAAGCGGGGGGAAACTCCAGGTCACCAAAACTTTCGCCCTCTACGCCAGGTGCTGAATCGCCGTCGTAATTGCTGTTTGCAGCTCTGGAAACTGGAACCCAACATTTTACCCTCAAGACTGAGCCACTGCATCCGTCCGTCCAAGAAGCAGCTGGGAGTCTACCACTCGGCCATTCTCAAATGTAGGAGCACCCCTCAAGGAGCCATCCACTTGGATGAAGACAATATACCGGCAGACGCACTATCACGCTGTTGCTAGGGCCCCCGCTTCTTGCACATGCCGGGCTCCAAGCCCGTCGAATTCTGGCCGCGTGCGTAGTGTTGGGGGGTGCCAAGTTTCCCTTATTGTCAGCAAGTTTCGCCAAGTTTCACCCAGTGTCGCCGACCGCTAGCCAAAACTCGTTCAATGCCCACCAAAGGACGCAACATGAGCTGATGAATCTGAAAGTTGAAGCCGTGGCACGGACAAGGGCTTGCTTCAAACATTTCGGGGGAGGCAATACTCCCAAATAACAGATACATCTATAGGCAAATCAACTGAGGGCAGTACTCGCTGCTTGTCTCTCGCGTGATCACAGAGAAAAGCAGTCAACTCAGGAGTGTTGCATAGTCTCATGATTCTCATGTCTGACTAGTTGATGCAGGAGACCATGCGGGCCGGCCCCCTTCCTCACCCATTTTGAGCTGCTGGAAAGTGAACCAAGAGGAAGCTGAATCGCGTTTCAGGGGTCCAAAATGGTCCGCTCCGCACAACGGTCAAACCTCAAGCTCCCTGTACAGCCCTTGACCATCCCTACAAGGCCTTCTCAGTGGGTTGACCCTGGCACATCGTGGATGTGGTGCTTGTTTTTGAGGTATCCTTTGGGTTAAAGGGAATCTCATGGGGGTCCAACAAGCCGTACCAACTGCATGCAGATCAAAAGTGACCAAACACATGTCTTCCCAGCTCCTGCCTGGATAAAGCTCAGGTTGTGCGCCTCATCCCGGGTGAAGAGCAGCAAGATCAACGCCTGCGAAACCCGTGCGTTGGATCGGTCTGGGGTGAAGCGGGGGAAACGGATCATGGGGAAACATAGGAAAACATTGGGAAACCTGGGGATTCTCTTAGACTGCCTTACGAGGGCTGCGTAGGGACCCCTGCTGGTGAATAAGAACTGACCCATCCAAACACTTGTGAAAGGGCATACTTTGCCAAGCCACTGTTCCCCAACCCAGGACATTGACGATTTATATCCAGACCAAAAAAGAAAAGAATTGGACCCCGAAGAAGCCCTCATGGGTGATTTCGGCGGCAAACTCACACGCTTTGTGACCCAAACCTCCGGTAGAATAGGGGAGAAAAGAAGGGGAACCCTCGTTGATTTCAACTGGAACGTCTCCAAAGAAAAGTTGGACTGCGATACCCTTCCCCTCTCCTTCCTTGGGGCTGGAGGAAAACTTCCATTTGAGCTAAGAGGACATCGCCAAAATGGGGCTGGGGCCAGTCCCGCTAGATGTAGGAAAAGATTGGACAAGCCCCCCCTTCTCGTGTAAATAAACTACCAATCATATTGTCGTGACTCATGTGAATCTTCAGAGACCGACTTCGCTGCTGGCAGAAGCAGCCAAAGTTTTGGACACTGCACATGTGAAAGAACGCCAACAAAGTCATATTTGGCGAAACAAACGCGAACACATGCATACGCGGGTGTGTTGTTTTGCAGTTGTCTGTTTCAGGACACCAAGGGAAACTAAGGAATAATCTTCATTTTGAGGACTGCATGACAATCTAACATTCCCCAGGCCTGATAGGAGTTGACGATGAGATCATGCCTGGCTCGGCTAGCAAGTGTTTGGCTCAATCGGCTAGACATCAATGGCTGATCCTTTCGACATGCGAGCCCCTCTTGCACAGGTGCACAAATTACCAGCTGATAGTTGTATAGGGTTTCCTTTGTGCTCCACTTCTGTGTTGGACCAATAGTTATTTGCACCTTACAAATGAAAAGAACCGTGATCGTCGTCTCTGGACAGATCTACAGAAGCAGGCGGGGGCAAATTAGAACGAGCTCACCTGGGGTCAAAACGAGCTCTCCCACGATGAAGGTCCCTTGCTTGTAGGTATCTCTTGGTCTGCTCGCCGGGGAGGCCATTTGCAATGCTGCGAGGAAAGGCGGCCAGATGTTGTGAACTCTTTGCGCCGTCCCTGATGTGTTTCCTTCAGGCCACTCAGGCCTTCGCGACATCCCAAATGCGAACTGTCCTTGATGCCTTCGCGGGCTTTTCAAAGTGACACGCGAAGCCAACCTTCGGCCCCAACTTGCAGCAACACTGGCTGCAGAAAATGAAAGGCAAACAGAAGGGTGCGTGTTATCATCAAGCACCTTTTGATCGTCTCCCAAAGCACTGCAACAAAAACAACCTTTTGCAGGATATCCCAGTTTCGGAATAAGAGAAAATCCGACGAGGCGTCGCGGCTGTTGCAAGAAGCGGCCTGCGGCCATTCAGCTTGGCGGCGATGGTCGCCTGTACACAGCAAAACCCTTCCGGCGATCCCAAGAAACAAGCAACCTGGGTGGATTCCACAAAAAGGCCAAACATGTCAACAAATCCGGAGAAAGAAAGCAGTTGGCCCTTCTCAGGTTCCATGTTTGCTTTTGGAAGGATGAGTGGTTCTATGGCGACCATCTTGAAGATCTTCTATGCCAAGTGAACAGACCGTTTGTATTGCTACCCCATTTGAGGCAGTGGGAAAGCAACCAGCACAAGAGCAGCAATTGGCAAAAGGGAAACAAAGGAAAAGCCTCTGCCAATTTTGATATGGTGGATGCCCGAAGTACTGCAAAAAGGGAAACCCCATACATTCCCATGGTTTGTGGTTAGTTTACTTGCAATATTTGGGACATTGGCGGCTCGGAGCAACCCTCGGTGGCAAATGAACATCATGTTTGCCGTTGCGCTATAATATACTTGTCATGGGGTGGGAGAACTGGATTTTACTTTTGATTGGGAACCCTTTGGTGGACGTCAGAAGTAGGTTGTTGTGTCCACCAACCCAGTTGGTGAGGGCACCATCCGAGGGTCAGAAGCCACTTCCCGAACTAGCCAAAAATCAATCACCTTGCAAAAGCCAAAGATCTCAGGGGCAATTCGGATCCCCAGTTTTGGAACAACCCATGTGCTGCTGGCTTATTCAGCCAGAATCAAAACCTGGCACAGGGGGGTTCCCGAAACCATGCAAGGGAGAAAAAAAATGGACAACCCCAGCGTCCATTTTCCCCCCTGAAACGCTTAATCATACAGACTGTCCCTTGCCAACCTTCGCTTACCCGGGAAATGTCTGAGGAAATAGTCCGCCAACCCAAACCTTACTCGCATGTTCCGCAGCCGGATATCCATCCTTTGCGGTGCTTGGAGGAATCTCCATGGTGGCCTTTCCTTGTTTTCTGTTGCTTTTGGTGCGCGCGTTGCTTACTGATGATTTTCTCGGAAGGATGCTTAAATCAACTTGTTGTTTTTCCTTAGGATTGTGTGCATATATGTTTGTATACACCCAACATATATAGCCTTATATGCCCAATGTGCTTGCCTGTTCACCCCGATGGCTCGTTTGGTCGGTGTCCGCCCGCCTGGCCCAGGGAATGGATCCATTGCAGCCGCCGGTGCTGCGTCTTCCCCTAAGGGAAGGCGACTGAGCAAAGGGATGGCCATGTTGCTTTCGGGGGCAAGGGGATATCTTCTCTTTTCCCCGGAAGCATTGCGAAGGGTTCTTCTAAAAGCGGCTGCAAACTTCACCTGCCAACTTCTCATGCCAACTTGCCGAGGAGTTATTTCACCTGCCAACTTCTCATGGCAACTTTTCGAGAGTTACTTCACCTGCCAACTTCTCGTGCCAGCGTTTCGAGAGTTACTTCACCTGCCAACATCTCATGCTAACTTTTTGAGAGTTATTTCACCTGCTAACTTCTCATGTCAACTTCACCGAGTTATGTCAGTCACCTGCCAACTTCTCATGCCAACTTGTGGATAGTTACTTCACCAGCCAACTTCTCACGTCAACTTTTCGGGTGTTATCTCATTCTTCTAAAAGCGCAAGCTAACTTTTCTCTTGCACCTTCACTTCTCGACTCTTAGTTCTTCTTTTCCTGGCGGAGGTAGGCCCAACGGGAGCTTACAAAACGTACCCCTCTGCAGAGATCGTGCGTGTCTCGAAGCGCTCTCGCTGCGGCGCCGTGCGAATTTGTCTTGAGCGCGGCGAACCCTCTGCGGAGATCGTGCGTGTTGAAGCGCTCTCGCTGTGGCACCGTGCGAACTTGTCTTGAGCGCCTCGAACCCTCTGCGGAGATCGTGCGTGTTGAAGCGCTCTCGCTGCGGCGCCGTGCGAATTTGTCTTGAGCGCGGCAAACCCTTTGCGGAGATCGTGCGTGTTGAAGCGCTCTCGCTGTGGCGCCGTGCGAATTTGTCTTGAGCGCGGCGAGCTCTCTGCGTAGATCGTAAGTGTCGAAGCGCTCTCGCTGTGGCGCCGTGCGAATTTGTCTTGACCGCGGTGAACCCTCCGCGGATCGTGCGTGTCGAAGCGCTCTCGCTGTGGCGCCGTGCGAATTTGTCTTGAGCTCGGCGAGCCCTCTGCGGAGATCGTGCTTGTGAGGCGCTCTCGCTGCGGCGCTGTGCGACTTTGTCTTGAGCTCGCCGTGCGAATTTGACCGCGGCGAACCCTCTGCGGAGATTGCGCGTGTCGATAGCGCTGTCGCTGTGGCGCCGTGCGAATTTGTCTTGAGCTCGGCGAGCCCTCTGCGGAGATCGTGCGTGTCGAAACGCCCTCGCTGTGGCGCCGTGCGAATTTTCTTGGCCTCAGCGGAGATCGTGTTTCAAGTACACAAGCAGCGCGCGAGGAGCATTGCAGCTCAGAATTGAAAGTCGTATCTGTTTAGTACAACAGTGTTGCGCGAAGTACATTCTAGTGGCTCTGGCTCATGAATGGCAAGTTTTGTGTACAGAAGTAGTGCGCGAAGAACATTCCCGCAGTTGTGGCTCCAAATATCAAAACTTTTGAGTACAAAAGTAGCACACGAAGCGCACTCCCGCAGCTCCCGCTGCACAATCGCACCTTTTACGTACAAAAGTAGTACGCGAAGCGCACTCCTGCAGCTCCGGCTCGAAATTCGCAACTTCTAAGTATACAAAAGTAGTACGCAGAGAGCATTCCATTCCCAGAGCACCGGCCGCAAAATCGCGATTTCTGAATACAAAAGAAGTACACAAAGAGCACTCCCGCAGCGTTGGCTCGAAATTCGCAAGTTTTACGTACCAAAGTAGAATTCTCAAGTACAAAAATATAGTGCGGAAACTGAGCTGCCACAGCTCTGGCTGCAAAATCGCAAATTTTGGGTACAAAAGTAGTACGCGAAGCGCATTCCCGCAAGCTCCGGCTGAAAACGCAAGTGCCAAGTACGCAACCAGCATGCGAAGAGCATTGCAGCTTAGGATTTCAGATCGCAAGTTTTGAGGACAAAAGTAGCACGCAAAACGCATTCCCGCAGCTCGCAAGTCTCAAGCATGCAAGCATCAGAACTTGCAGGGGCTAGGCTTGAGCAGGGACATTGACGTGTTTACGCTTTGTTTCTCATGAGGTGGGGGAGATTTAACGTGTTGCTTTGCTTCCGGGCCACCCGTCGTCTAGTTTTGGGGGAGAGGGGAGAGGGGTATCAGGACGGAGACCAAGGAGCAAAATCAAACTCCACGAATCGAAAGCAATTCCTTGATCAAGGCCTTGAGCCAGAGGGCGAGTTGTTTGGGGCCTCAACGTCCACAGCTGCGGCCTTTGCCGGTCAAACTTTCATCTGACATAGGACTTTTTCCATGCACCCGTGCGAAGAACAATCCTTGAGCCAAAAGCCTGTTTCTCAGGGTTTTACCCGGAAGCATTGCAAAGGGTTCTTCTTCTACAAGCGGCTGCAAGCTTCACCTGCCAACTTCTCGTGCCAACTTGCCGAGGAGTTATTTCACCTGCCAACTTCTCATGGCAACTTTTCGAGAGCTACTTCACCTGCCAACTTCTCATGCCAACATTGCGAGAGTTACTTCACCTGCCAACGTCTCATGCTAACTTTTTGAGAGGTATTTCACCTGCTAACTTCTCATGTCAACTTCACCTGCCAACTTCGCCTGCCAACTTCTCGAGAGTTATGACACCTGCCAACTTCTCATGCCAACTTGTGCATAGTTACTTCACCAGCCAACTTGTCGCGTCAACTTTTCGGGCGTTGTCTCATTATTCTAAAAGCACAAGCTAACTTTTCGGGTGTTACTTCACTATCCTAAAAACACAAGCTAACTTTTCTCTTGCACCTTCACGTCTCGACTCTTAGCTCTTCTTTTTCTGGCGGGGGTAGGCCCGACGGGAGCTTACAAACGAACCCCTCTGCAGAGATCGTGCGTGTCGAAGCGCTCTCGCTGCGGCGCCGCGCGAAATTGTCTTGAGCGCGGCGAGCCCTCTGCGGAGATCGCGCGCATCGAAGCGCTCTCGCTGTGGCGCCGTGCGAACTTGTCTTGAGCGCGGCGAACCCTCTGCGGAGATCGTGAGTGTCGAAGCGCTCTCGCTGCCGTGCGAATTTCACCACGGCGAACCCTCTGCGGGAGATCGTGCGTGTCGAAGCGCTGTCGCTGTGGCGCCGTGTGAATTTGTCTTGAGCTCGGCGAGCTCTCTGCGGAGATCGTAAGTGTCGAAGCGCTCTCGCTGTGGCGCCGTGCGAATTTGTCTTGACCGCGGCGAACCCTCTGCGGATCGTGCGTGTCGAAGCGCTCTCGCTGTGGCGCCGTGCGAATTTGTCTTGAGCTCCGCGAGCCCTCTGCGGAGATCGTGCTTGTCGAGGCGCTCGCGCTGCGGCGCCGTGCGACTTTGTCTTGAGCTCGCCGTGCGAATTTGACCGCGGCGAACCCTCTGCGGACATTGTGCGTGTCGAAGCGCTGTCGCTGTGGCGCCGTGCGAATTTGTCTTGAGCTCGGCGAGCCCTCTGCGGAGATCGTGCTTGTCGAGGCGCTCGCGCTGCGGCGCCGTGCGACTTTGTCTTGAGCTCGCCGTGCGAATTTGACCGCGGCGAACCCTCTGCGGAGATTGTGCGTGTCGAAGCGCTGTCGCTGTGGCGCCGTGCGAATTTGTCTTGAGCTCGGCGAGCCCTCTGCGGAGATCCGCGTGTCGAAGCGCGTTCGCAGTGGCGCCGTGCGAATTTGTCTTGTCCTCGGCAAACCCTCTGCGGCTATCGTGCAGGTCGAAGCGCTCTCGCTGTTGCGCCGTGCGACTTTGACCGCGGCGAACCCTCTGCGGATCGTGCGTGTCGAAGCGCGGAAATCGTGCTTGTCCTCTCGCTGCGGGGCCGTGCGAATTGTCTTGCTTTCGCTGCTTGCGAATGGTCTTTAAAGTTGTTTCGTGGTTTGCTTGCCTGCTTCCGCAATCGCGGCGTCGCGGGTTCGATTCCCCCCTGGTCCGCTTCAGCTCCGGCTCAAGAATAACAATTCTCAAGTACCAAAGAATAGTACGGAAACTGTGCTCCCGCAGCTCTGGTTGGAAAATGGAAACTTTGGAGTACAAAAGTGCTACGCAAAGTGCGTTCCCACAGCTCCGGCTGAACTCGCAAGTTTCAAGCACACAAGCAACGCGCGAAGAGCATTGCAGCTCAGCATTGAAAATCGTTATTGTTTAGTACAACAGTCGTGCGCGAAGTACATTCCCGTGGCTCTGGCTCACGAATTGTATTTTTGTGCACAAAAGCGGTGCGCGACCCGCAGTTCCGACTGCAAAATCCAAACTTTTTTGTACAAAAGTAGCACACGAAGCGCACTCCCGCAGCTCCCGCTGCACAATCGCACCTTTTACGTACAAAAGTAGTACGCGAAGCGCACTCCTGCAGCTCCGGCTCGAAATTCGCAACTTTTAAGCACAAAGTAGTGCGCGAAGTACATTTCCGCAGCTCCGGCTGAAAGCTTGCAAGTTGAAAGTGCAAAGTAGTACGTGAAGAGCATTCCCAGAGCTCCGACTGCCAATTTTTACGTACAAAAGTACTACACGAAGTGCACTCCCGCATCTCCGGCTCGTAATTCGCAACTTCTCAGTACAAAAGTACTACGCAGAGAGCAGTCCATTCCCAGACCTCCGGCCGCAAAATCGCAGTTTCTGAATACAAAAGAAGTACACAAAGAGCACTCCCGCAGCTTTGGCTCGAAATTCGCAAGTTTTAAGTACCAAAGTAGAACTCTCAAGTACAAAAATATAGTGCGGAATCTGCGCTGCCACAGCTCTGGCTGCAAAACCGCAAATTTTGGGTACAAAAGTAGTACGCGAAGCGCATTCCCGCAGTTCCGGCTGAAAACGCAAGTTCCAAGTACGCAACCAGCACGCGAAGAGCTTCGCAGCTCAGGATTTAAGATCGCAAGTTTTGAGTGCAAAAGTAGCACGCGACGCAGCTCCGGCTAAAAACGCAAGTCTCAAGCACGCAAGCAGCACGCTAAGAGCATTCACGCAGCTCCGGATCGCAAATGGAAACTTTTTTGTGTACCAAAGTAGTACGATAGTGCGCTCCGATGGCTCTGGCTCAAGAATCGCAACTTTTAAGTACAAAAGTGGCGCGCGAGTGCAATCCCGCAGCTGCGGCTGAAACATCTCTAAGTTTCTATACGCAAAGGTCGTGCGCGCAGTGCGCTCTCGCAGCCCCAGCTCGAAAATCACAGTTTTTAAGCGCAGAAGTAATGTTCGGAGAGTGCACTCCATCTTGTCCAGCTCGCAACTTGCAACTGTAAAGCGCAAAAGAAACACCCAGTTGCACTTGCGCACCTCCAGCTTGAAAATCTCAACTTACGCACGCAAAAGTACTGTGCGAAGTACACTTCCGTGGCTAAAAACAGCCTTCCTGTGCAGCCAAACTGCGCACTGATTTGGACAAGAGAGGTTGACAAAAGAAACGGGCACAAAGAGTGGACAAGAGGTGTTGTAGAGCATCATGGGCAACATCACGCACAGCGTCACGTCACGCTCAGCATGATTTGCAACAACATGCGCAGCACAGCATCAACTCACAACATCGCGCGCAACAGAAACTGACACGATATTTTGCGAAGCACGATGCTAAGCTTGCTTATCAGAACTTGCAGAGGCTAGGCTTGAGCAGGGACATTGACGTGTTTACGCTTTGTTTCTCATGAGGTGGGGGAGGCGTCAGAGTTGATTCAACGTGTTGCTTCGCTTCCGGGCCACCCGTCGTCTAGTTAATGTAATCAACCTTGAATACAGAATATTCTCTAAAGAGGCCCCAATCACAGTATATGGAATATCTGCTTGCCAGCAAATGACCTTTGCCAGCGGGAAGGCCCTTGCCGAGATCCGCGCATTGTAGTAGTTGCTGAAGACTTGGATGGCCTGAGGCGGAAGTTCACAGTTGCTCTACAAATGGCGCAACCCTCATAATGGTTGGCTTCCCTTGAGGACAAAACCCAATAAGGGTGCCTTAAAATCATTTAAAATCAAACAAACAAACAAACAAACCCTGTGCCTCCCAAAGAACCATGCGGCTGTGGGGTTGGTTTGGGACGCTACCTTCTCATCTGCTGAACAGCAGCAGCCTGAGCAACCATGCCTAACACGAGCCAGTAGTCAGCTGATCCTTTAAACAAAAAAGCATGGGCCATTTGGCTGGATAACAGGGTAACATTTCGCGGCTGATATCGACCTCTTTATGAGGCATACAGCATGCGTAGAGGTCATGACTGGACTGCGATCGCCTTGAGGAGCTGTCCACAAATCACGCGGTTCCGCAACACATTCCCAAGGCCAAAAGTACGTCCGGCCTTCTGCATCTCAGGGCAAAGGCTGGCTTCCTGCACCTGGGCAACAGAAAGCTCCAAGCCCAGCTCGTTCCACCCCCAACCCAAAGCTCCCCGAGTTCAATCACGACTGGTCCCGACTGGTTGCCGTGCACAGGGGCAGAAAGGGGAAGCACATGGGAAGTTGCGAGAGCTCCGTGAACGCATTCGCAACGAAAGACCCCCGCCCACAGCCCACAAGCCCGAAAACCTTCCTAGCCTCAGGGTTCCTCTTGCTTGCCGTTTAAACTAACCTAAAAAGGCTACCCACCCTTTTTGGTTGGCATTTCTCGGGAACCCAAAGGGTCTTGGGCAAGCCTATTTTGAGAAACCGCCATGACCCTCCGTGATGTGCACCGTCGCCTGATAGGAGGGCCAAAATCCAGTGGTCAGCACTGTAACGTTGAAGTCGATTCCGCCCAGCGCACCCTGGCGAGGAGCCGATTTACCAGAGATCGCCGCTTAATTGCCAATTACGCGCAGCTGAGATATTGATGGGCAGTGAGGGTACTGGGAACCCAGGATTCATAAACCCCTCGTTCATTCTATTTAAGAACAGATCCTTCACTAGGATCGGCATTAATGCCAAATAATCACCACCTATTGCAGAAAACTGCGTGCTGCAGGGGTCCATGCGGCCTGCAGAACAAGCACCTTCCTATGCCACCATGAAGAGCTTACAATAGGCCCTGCCACCATGCATCAATGGGAGGTTGAGCAGGGTTTGGCCAGCCCCTTGTTTTCAACATGCTAAAACCATCGTTGTTCGAGCAACTTCCGTTTGGCTTCTCTTTGATGCAGAGGACGAGGCTTGCATGTTCTCAAACCAGCCGCATTTCTGCCTTTGCGGAGGGTGTACGACAATGGGGGATCAGGATTCGGAACCGAGCATCTACGGATGCCCACCCTTCAACCAACCAACCAACCGACCAACCAACCAACCAATCAACCAACCAACCAACCACATTGTATTCGGGTCTTCTGCCCACTTTCACCTTCCCATGCGCACCTGCCCAGCAGCTCAGCACTGCCTCTTTTGCTATGCAGCACCACCACTGCTTGCAGGTCAGCCTTTTGGGTGGTTCCCACTTACCACACACAAATGCAAAACATCGAAATGTACAAATGTAAGCAGCACCTGTAGAGTCAGATATGACAGTTCTGATGAAGTACGCAAGCCCTTTCATTCAAATTGAAGGGCCTTTCAACTGAGGCAATCCATAATTCATAGGAAGCTACCATGCAAACAGAAAAGCCCTCGTCCGTCTCAGTCCACGATGCCCATGCTGCCCGCGCCTTGCCCTCTGGCAACCGCTCGCAGTGCTCCCTCAGTCGCCCAACGTGCCCCCCCCCCTACAAATCTCATGCTTGATGATGGAGAGCCTTGAGTTCGCATTGCTTATTAGATTGTTCAAAGGCTCGTGATTGTGTCATGTTGAATCCCCACCACCCTTATTCTTGAGGCCTCCAAGGCCAAGTCCCCACACGTGCCATGGGAAAAAAACTCGTGAGTTCCCCTGTTGTACGGCGGAACTTTGGGTCAGTCCCCATCCCAAATTGACCACGGACTATGGCAAATTTCAACCAAACCCCCACCTGACCAGAAGCCATCGACATCACAAAAAACAACAAATCTCAGCGCCGGACTTGAAGTCCTTCTGCGTGTCAAGGGCCAAAGACAGGTCCGTCAACATGCCTTGCACGCGCTTAGGCAAAACTTGTGGAACCCAACACCTGCAAAAGCGCTCAAACTCGAGATGCGGCTTGTCTTTCCAACAGCTCATTGCATCCCAGGTCACAACCAATGGGAAGCATCAAATCAAGCCCGAAGCCAAAAATCAGGAGAGCGCAGACAGAGCAACTGTGTGATCCCGCTGCCACTTTGGCCCAAAATCAGATGCACGGCTAGTTACTAGTTGCGAAAAGTGCCAGGGAAACCAATGAGGTCCACCTTGTCCACAGCACATCCAAACGCGCATAGAAGAAAAATATCCTGGTGCCACATCTGGGACTTCGCCTTGGGGAGCCTGGAATGCATCCTAGCTGTTGGGTGAGGGCAGCCCGGTGTGACGAGTTTTCACCATTGCATCAAGCAAGCAACAAATGGAAGAGGTGATGAAGCCTTTATCAGCCGAGATTGGTGCTTGCTCACTCCAGAGGTACTTCCCCTGGCATCCAACATCCCAGAGGTGTCAGACCCTTCAGGTGCTCACCTGTCTTGGCACCCTCCAGATTCCTCAATTTGCTTACTGGTGCGTGGAACATCATCTGAATGGCTCTGTCCAACTTGCAGATCCCACATCCACGGTTGGAGTGACCCTGCCATCCAACATGGAACCCACAAGAAGGTTGCCTAATGCACAGACCTCCGGTCAGGTTCTATCTGGGAATCCTGTGAATTGGACGTTCACCATGAGTGACGTCGCAAACCCCCACGTGGCGTATTGCTATCATTTGCCCGGTTCTATGTGAGTTGGAAGCTATCCATGTCACCCCCTCCCCTGAAACGCGTCAAAGGCGCCCTCCAGCTTGGAGGTGAACTGAGCACCGCACCTGCACGGAAGGCACGGATTCTACCCATCCAAATACGCGATCAAGGGTCAAACCTGGGCAACCTGAAGGAAAGTTCAAGAAAACCCAACAAACTTCCTGCGCTGGCATCACCAAAAGAGGATACCGATGACTTGCTTCGAACTGCAAAATTCCTGAGGATCATAAGCCAAGACCTCTTTTGAATTCAGCGGATTGAGCACTACCCTTGCAATGCCTCACAAGAAGCAGCTGACTGGCACTGCTCCCGGGACTTACCCAGGCCATGCCTGTCGGCATGAAAAACAACCCTGATAAGCAAAGACAGCGCAGGTAGTCGTCTTTTTTCCCCGCTTCTTATCATTTCATCTTGGCTCCTTCCATAAAAAGCTTCAAGTTATGGTGCGGCTTTGGGAAACCGCGCCGAAACAGCCTGCATTCTACAGTCATGGCGTCGAAGACGGGAACAACTTGCAGCCGGGGCTGTGTGAGCCAACTCGGTGACCATCGACCACTTGGGTGCCAGGCTTCATCTTCAGCTTGGCGATCATACCTTGGGTTCGAAACTCGCAACAGGCAGTGGGCATAAACCGGGCCGAGTAAGAAAAGGGAGTTGCTGAACGAAAAAGGGGGGAATTGTGCGGTCTACTTTCACTCAAATGTACACATGTGACAGTGCAAATGACCTGTTCGGGTGAGCTGGGTGCAGTGTATTTATCACGTGTGCTGCAAACTCACTGAACAAAGGCAAAAACTGCACACAAAGTCATGCTTCACGCGACATGCTCCCTATATCTATGCAGCATTTCTCAAACGCGCCTTCTTTGGGCGAAAGCCGCTACTTGAGCGCTAGTGCCTTCTCTCACTTTTTGCAGGCGAAGTCAGTCAGCGTGCGCACCATCACCCCAGTTCCTCCAACATTGTTCACGCCCTTCACCTTCTCTGCATAGTCAGCGCCGGCAATGTCCAAGTGCGCCCAGTTCATGTCCTCGCACAGTCTGTATGTGTGCCCAAGAAGCGGCTTTGAATCAAGTCATGAGCCCCTGTCACATCCCACAATTTTCTCTTCAGTACGGTTCGGACTCGACTGAAAGTAGCTCACAGCATGTCAAGCTGTACATCGAGTCGTTTTGGAAGACTTGCCCACCTACTTTAGCCACTGTCAGAAGAGACCGCGTCCTTCTGAATGAACTTCTGCAGGAAGAGAGCCGCAGTAATGGAACCGCCCCACCTGGTTCCCGCATTTTTCATGTCTGCGAAGTCGCTCTTGAGCTGCTCGAAATAACCTGAGGGTGGCGGCTATTGGTCTCGGTCAAGCGAATGGACACAATGTGAAGCGAGGAGCACAGCTTCTGGAAAACGTGACAAAGTCACAACTGCCAACGCGTGTCTCGTGAAGCCTGGCTTGACTTCCGATCCTTCAGAGACATCATGATCATCAATTATAGGAAAACTACTCCCCTGCAGATCATCATGCAACCCGGGGTCCCGGGAGATTCCTCCCAAACAATCATTTTTCGGTTTCCATGTTGACCTGCAGGAGTGCAAGCTGCAAGCCCATGATTTCCAACAGCGATGCTTCATCCAAAATGGGACTCCGAATGGTTGGTTTCCCTTGGGTTGTCTACTACGCCCCCAAAGAATATCCTCAAACAAAGAAGCAAGCCCTTTGTTCCTGTAAAATATCACCCCCAGAAACAGGGGGTTCCTCAAAAACACAAGGAGTTCACCCTAAAAAAGAGATGAGGGCAGATTGGATGATACATATTTAGAAATATAGTATACAATCCCGGCAAAAAAGGAGAACCAACCACACCCGCGTCTCCCTTCACTTTTCTCTGCCCATGCCAAACGGAGGGGCCATCCTCCAGCGGCATGCGCCAAAGCTTCTCCCCGGTGGCCTTGGCGGAAGTCTCCAGCCTTTGGGCGAGGTCCTCGGAAGCCATCCCTGGGATTCCCTGGTTGAAACAAAGAGGGGGAGGTGAACACAAATGAACACACACGGCAATGGGGGTGTCTTTTAAGCATTGTTGGCCGTTCAGGAGTTTCATCGAAATTGGGTCAACCATGTTCTTGAAGCCTAAGGCCAGCGCCCAAAACCACTGGCTTTCTTCCCATGGCTACAATGGTTTTAGTAACAGCTTCGGCCACCTCCTTGGTGTTCTTCAAACAACTATCGTTCAAACGACTATTGTCAAGTGTTCAAGCCAATCTCCATGGCTGGTTTGGGGGGTACCTCCTTTTGCTGCGTGTCAAAGTCAAGCCAAAAGGGACAAAACACGATTTTGAGGGATCCCCTATTTCGAGACGAACCCAACAGTTGCTGAGACAAACTCCTTTGGGGTTCCTTTCAACTGCCTTGGGCTTCCTTTCAAGGGGTGCCAGAAGCGTATGCGTCAATCTAGTGGGAGCAAAAAACATGGCTCCTTTTGGATTTTCCTTTCAGAACCCCAAAACGAGACAAGGCCTCAACAAAACGCACACCCAGCTCTTTTTGTTTAGATGCTGAGGGTCCCCCGATCTCGTCTCACATCTCTTACCGGTCTTACCGGGTTTTCGGGTTTGCCCGCAACCAAAACACCGAAGAGCCGTCCTCGGAGTTGCTGTAGAGCGCGGAGATCTCAAGGCCCAGGCCCACCATCTTCGCTCCCGTTAGCGTCCTGTCGAAAACGGGGCCCTGACTCCCGCGCTGGCCGGGTTTTCGTTGCTTTGAAGAAGGAGACTGGGCCAGGTCCGGTTCTGTTCGTCAGAAGCCCGGGCACTTGCACATAGCACTTGAGGGGTGACCTTGATGGCTATGCAGCCAGGGGCAGGAGCCATTTAGGAAATGCGGGGAGATGATGGAAAAGAGGATGATCGGGAATTGGCGTGGAGCTCAGTGTCCGGAAACGTTTGAAGAAAATGCGCCTTCCTGCTGTTCAGCTTACCTTCCTCCCTGAAATCAGATCATGGAACACCCAAAAAGAAAAGACTTCTTTTTGCAATCTCCGTGTTTGAGTTCCGCGCCACGTTTCAAGGTACTTCCCCTGTCTATCGGCTCATCTGCCCAAACGGCTACAGCCGGGGTCCAGAGGGCAATCCCAGAATTACTTTTGGGACCTTTTTGGAGGGTTCTGAGGATGTCACCTAGAGGTTTGTGCCTTTTGTTGGGGGGGCCCTTGTCAGCTTGCTTCAAAGGAAAAGTTAGAAGCCATTTTGCTCCTTTGGAGGGAAACCAGAAGTTGAAACCCGCCCACATGTTTGCGGAAATCCCATGTGTTTGACACATGCTCATGGGAATTCATGGGAAACGGCTGGGGTGCGGGCGCAATATCCACCACCTCCGTGACGCCCTGCTGCTGGCAATAGAGCAGCGCATCCGCAAGGGTTAAGCGGCCCTCCGCGTCGGTGTTGTTCACCTTCAATCAAGGCTTGCAACCAGCCGATAAAATGGAGTGGTAAGGATTGGCTTTGCAGGTCAGCAAAGGAATCGTTTCTCGGGGCTAACCCATTTTTAGGGGAAAACCCGCCACACTAAAGAGGATGAGGGTGTCACTGAAGATCATTTGCGCCACGGACCAAGCTCAGTGGTGAGTCATTCCGTGGGCCATTGGCCATGTGGGTCATGGTCGGGTTCTTACATTGGGTGTGAAACTCTATCAATTGGGTCTCAAAACGGGGAACTTGGCGGGACACCCAAATCCGCCGACCCTCTGCCTCCCGTCCCATAGCCTCTGCAGAGGGGACTGGCGTGGGATGCAACTGGAATGAAGTGCTGGGAATTCATGATATCTTGTCGAAAAGGTTCCGGGACTGAGACCGGTTCAGGACCTGGGCCGGTGCCAGGACCAGTCCTTGGACCGGTCGACCCAACCAGGATGCAACTTGACCCGAACAGCAATGACTGGGAGGACCCACCTCCGGGAGGGGACTGGCACCGGATGCAACTTGATGTGAATGAGGCGCGCCATCCCCAAACAGCGCTGAACGGACGGGCCCCCGAGTGTGTGACTTTTCCGTTAATGCCGCTTTAGAGCAGTGAGGCCCAGTTTCGGGAGGACAGCAATTACCGGACGGGCTCCCACGTTTCTGACTTCTCCGTTAATGCCGCCCAATCGTGGCTGCAGACAGCCCCGACCCAGCCGAGGGGCGGCGGCAGCAGGCGGGAGCCTGGTTAATCCGGCTACGCCTCCTGGGGTAGCATGTCGCCGCTAGGCAATTTGCCTGCTAGCTTTAGCTATAGGGGCTGCACCCTGGTGCCGCCGCCCCTCGTCACTTGGCCGTGATGCGTTGCCTAAATCCGGCACCTCTGCATCACCAGCTCGGGCTTGCAGTTTTGCTTGCCTGTGGGAAACCCTCGCAAAACATCGCGAGTATGCAGGGTTTAGGCCATGTGGCTGACATCATCAGGGTCTGGGGTTGGGCTTGCTTGAGGCAGTGCTAAGACAATAACAGTTCCAAATTTGACGCAGTGAGACAAAAAAGAGTGATGTGACATTTGCGAACCTCAAGTTCGTGTACTGCCCCCGCACTACACACCCAGCGGGCTAACAACACAACCAATTGTTAGTCGCACATGCTCCGTACCTCCACGCGGTGTGCCCCGGCAACTCACCCCTGTTTTTTGTGGTTCACCCCTGAGTGTCCCCCGGCAGTTCGTCTGGTTGTCTGATGGTCACCGGTGTTTGTCTGACAGGTCACATTGACGCAGTCAAAGCTTTGGTGTCCGCACGCAGTCGCACGATAGTTGATATAACGCACTTGTAGGGGGGCGGACAATAACACAAAGGTCGAGCGTGTGCGCACGCATGGTCAGCCGTCATAGGGTGAGGCAAACGTCCTTCCTCTACAAGAGGTGGTCGGATTGACTCCGATCGACGGGGAGCAACGGGACGGGCGACTAGGTGTGGGGACTTGGGACAACGCCCACCTTGGGGACTCGGTGTGGCTCTGTCCTCTCCCCTCAACCTTCCGTTCCGGTAAGAGGCGGGTGGGCTCCGACTCTTCGAACTTTATGACGGGGGTCATCTTCGTGTACGGCAAAACAGACTAACCTTAGCCCCAACAGGGTACAACCCACACACGTAGCTGTGCACATGCTCCAAGGGCCGGTACACGAGACAGAATGAAACGAAAGCGGACCTCACTCTCGAGCGTCACACACTGGGCCGCAGTAGGCTCTTCTCTCTTGACTGGACGAACTTATGCTGACTCGCAGGTAGAAAGTCGTCAAACAATTCGACACAAACTTCGTGAACGACGAAAGCGGTTGGTTGGGCAGGGCTTGTTTCGTAAACGACAGGCCCGAACACGTAAAATGACGGGCCACAGCTGCCATGGGTGAGGGTGCTGCCCGCGAGCTGGCCAACTGGCTCGTGGCGGAACCGCCACCGGTGGTGACACTGGCGAGGCACCTGACACCTGAGGTGGTGGTGGGCTTCTACAGGACGGGGGAGCGAGCTCTGCTCATGCGGCTCCGCACGGGCTTAGCTGGGCTCCAGGTAGCCCACGTGGAAGCACTTGCGACCGAACGGCGGTGGGGGTGCTGGAGGTGGTGCTGGAGGAGACCAAATGCGGATCTTCCTGGACCGCCGGGTGCGTGGTGGTGGGGAGAAGGGCCTTGGCAAAGGCAAAGGCAAGGGCAAGGACAAAGGCAAGAAGGGCAAGGACAAAGGCAGGGGCAAAGGCAAAGCTGCCGCGAAGGGCGAGAAGGGCGAGAAGGGCCACCAGCAAGGGCAACGCCCCGACAGTTAGACTAGACCTTGCCCATCTTTTTTCTATAAAAAAACCTAGGGCCCCCCCACACTTTTAGCAACATTTTAAAACAGCACCTCAAACAGCACATTTTCAAAAATCAACATTTCAAAGCAGGCAATTTCCTAGTAAGTTCATCCATATTTTAAAAAAGAAATTTTAAAAAATAAATTTTAAAAAAGAAATTTTAAGAAATAAATTTTAAAAAAATAAATTTTACAAAATTTTAAAAAAAAATAAATTTTAAAAAATAAATTTGAAAAAATAAATTTTAAAAAATAAATTTTAAAAAATAAATTTTACAAAAAATTAAAAAATAAATTTTACAAAAAAAGATAAAAAAAATCAATAAATATTATTCCAAAAATTATGATAAATTATTTTACAATAAATTTTATCACAATTTTTGTAGACATATTATGGGCAAGGTCTGGTTCATTCGTTTTTTACGGGCACCATTCTTTCTTAATTCTTTCTATTATTTTATCACACGTTGTTTCATTATAAATATTACTTCTTATTTGTTTTCTAAACATTCCCATTATTCCAATTGCACGTGTTATTGTATATCTAAGTTCGTGAGTTTTATACTCATCATTTAAAAACTCATTTAAAAAATCAAACAATATAACATATTTTAAACGTTTAATATTAAAAGAAACGTTATATAATTTTTTTACCATACTATAATACTTAAAAATAAAATCATTATTATATCCTTCGTCATCACACTCAGTTAGTAAATTATCAAACCCTTCTATAGTTAAGAAATTATTCATTACAATAAACACAAATATTTCTAAATCATCATCAAGAGTTTCATTATTTATAATATCAATATCTTTGTTATTCATATCATCAATTTTTTTATAATTCTATTGCAATTATTGCATATCATATATTGACAAATATTATTACAAACGCCATTTGTAAAACCGCGTTCAATTGGTAATTTTAGCATTTCACAGTCTTTGCATTTATAACTCATAAACCTTTTTTTCAATATATTTTTAGCATCGTGGACTGTATCACTCATCACACTATATAATAGTATTATAAAATATTTCTTTAAATACTTTTTACAAGAATTTTAATTTTAAATTAAAATTAAATTAATAAATTAAAATTATAATTATATTATCATAATTAAATTAAAAATTATCATCATTTACAACTACAATTACATAATTTACAAAATGGGATGATATTTTCTATTGTATGAGTTAATTCATTATCTTTTCGTTGTGCTGTTAGATTTGTAATGATATTACCATTTTTCATATCAATAGTAAAACCACATCCGCAGTAATTACATTGATTATTTATATTATCTAGAAACCATTGAGTATTTACATAACCTTCTCTAGGTATGCTTCTTTTTGCTTTCCTGTCTTGTTCCTTATAATTCAAAATTTTCCTTTCAAAATAACTCATAATACATTTTTGATTAAATACATCATCAACATCCTTTGTATATTTATAAAATTTGACTTTGTTTAAATCACGAGCACGTGTTACCGCTGTAAAAATCCATTCTGGATAATTCTTTACCAAAAAATGATTATAATCAAAAATTGTTATGGTGTCATCAATGCTACTACCTTGAGTAGAATGACATGTAGAGCAAGAAGAAAATATAAAATTGCTTCTTATTTTAGCAATTTCTACGGATTGTAAAATTTCGGTTTTTACATTTTTTAATGTAAATATTCCATCACTTCCAATATGAACTATTTTATATTTGAAATTTACATTAAAAACTGATGTTTTAGTTTTAGTATATTCTCTACAAATTAAAAATTCTCCTACTTCATATTCATCTTTTCTATTTTCTAATTTTCTAATTTCATTTGATACATTTTTACAAGTTGTATTCAAAAATGCTATGTTGTTTTTGGAACTACTTATGTCTGTGGTGTATTCAAAATATTTTTCAATAATAGTTTTAATTGGTAATTTATTAATAAAAAATATCATATTTTACATTCTTGAGTTTATCCTTATCTTCCTGTGTGTTAAGTCTCTTACATTCTTTCAATATTATATTATGTGTAAAAATAGTATCTATAATATTGTCAGTGTATAATTCATAGTCTTGAGTATTTGTTATTTCTTGCACTGGTTTTAATTGCTTGGTGTCTCCTGTTGCTATTATAATTTTGCTGTGCTTATTCTGTTCTACAAATTGTTTTATTCTCCAGTATATATTTAAATTACTAAAATAGATTTCATCAAATACTATTACATCAAATTCTGTAAAATCAAATGGTTCTAATTTAGCATCTCCATAATTAATACCAAAGAATTTATTTATCGTCATTGCTTCTCCTTCAAATGCCTGTAATAGTTTATTAGTAGGACAAATAAAAATTACCTTATAATTTTTATCAACCATTTTTTGACATATATATGATTTTCCTGTGCCCGGTAGTTCACCTCTGATCATAATAGGATTATTCTGTTTAACAATCTCTATAATGTTATCAGTGTCGTATTCATCTTTAATATCAATAGTTTTACTTTCATAAGCTGGTATTTTTATTAATTCATTATTTACAACGTTAAATTTTACTGTAGGTAAATTAATTTCATCTCTCTGCTTTGAAACTTTCCAACCTCCTATATCATCATGAAATTCTAATAATTGCTTTGTTTTTTCTTCATTGCATGTATCAATTACAAAAGCATCTGTTTTTACACTATATATATTAATATTATTAGTTATTAGTGTCTTAAAGTCTTGGTTCATTTTAAAATTGTGATGTTGTAAAAGTAATTCTTTAATATATCGATATCCGTTTCTTAATACTGCCTTATCCTTCAAATTCAATATATAATATGATGCCTTTACATCCCATTCATCCTCATCAAATCCATAATATGTTGTAGTTGCGCCTCCTTCGTCGTCATATTCGGTTATCATTTCAGGACATTCGCTTACAATATGCGATAATTTATTAATTTTACCTCCGTATTCTGTTTGATAATGGACTGCTTCATCAATACTTTTAAATAAAATACTTTGATGTGCTGTAGCACCTCCCTTTTCTAATAATCCAAAATTTACATTTGCTATTAACTTTTTAATTAGTTTATCTAATGCTTCGTCATGTTCATCTATATTTGTTTGTAAAAGTTCATTAATAATATTTGTATATTCAACCTTATGAATAAATGAAGGTTGTTTATAATATAAAATATTGATTTTGTGTGTCTTATTCTCATTGATGAATTCCTTCAAAAACTTGCCATATACTAGATTATATTTTTTGTTGAAAAATAAGTTGTGATTACCACTTATTACAATGTTTCTAATTGCTTGCTTTAATTCATCAGGATTTAAAAACAAACTTAAATCATGTGTTTTACGAAATTCTATATAAGTAGCAACGTCAATACCTTTACTATATGCAATAGAATATATCATCTGCTTGGTGTGTTGATTTTTCTCTATTAGTTCCTTAATGCTGTCCATTGTTGTTTTTAACGGTCTTACATTTGTGTCTATAGTTTCAACATAATATAAAGTTAATTCATGGAGTTCATCTATTTTAATTTCATCGTTGTATTTTTTCCAATGGTCAAACTGGTTAAATACTGGTATTTCCCTAATATTTAAAAAACCTTTAGTAAATGCTTTATTTACATCTATTTCTGTTTTATAAACTAAATTGATATTACTCAATAATAACCCCGAAGGTGCTATACTTCTTGTTTCATTTAATATTTTAATATCAATGTCGTTATAAAAGGATTTATGCGATGACATGAATAAGGATTTATTGAAATTAAACATTGCTTTGTTCATATTGTTGTATGTAGTTTCATTGCTAACTGCAATCCATCCATCACCGGAAGATTTAATTAAATTTTGAGTTTTTATGATATATGTTATCTTGTTCAATCTTAATCTTATTTCATCAATAATACCTGTGTATTTAATTCTGGGTTCATATCCAATATTCAACAACTGGAATAATAATTCTGCCAAATTATTATTTTCAGGCACTAAATATATTTCCTTTGTTTTATCATCAGTTTCAATTTTAAGTATATCATCTATACATTTAATCATTTTGTATTGTGGCGGTTCTTCTCTTTCATTTATATAATAATCAGTGTGTGCCTTTATAGTGGGTAGTTTTGTTATTAATTGCTTCTGTTGTATCTTACTTAAATCATGGTTTAATGTGTAAATATGGCTATTCTTCACCATTGCGTAAAAGGTTTTTATATGGTGGTTTCTTTTTTCTGGTTCGTATTTATAAATAACTTCATTTACAAAATTGAAAATTCTAACTTGAATATTAAACTTTTTGAATACTGCTTCCATTTCCCTAATTGTCGCTCCGGTTTCACTAAAGTTTTCCCTACCTATGATTTCAATAATTTTGTCTCTTGTTAATCTGTTGCGGGTTTTTTCATTCATGATTGTATCACTGTAAAAATCAGTTAATGAATTTATCCAACATTCATTCTCTATATAATTACCTTTCTTGATTGCCTTTTGTATAGTGCCCTCGCTCATTTTAATAGGTGTGTGTATATATTTATGATAAATTGATACGTTTGTAGCATCCCTTAAGTTTTCGGTTAATATATTAAACTTTTCGCCGTTTTTATTCATCACTTCCACTGATAATATTTTGACACATTCAATATCATTATAAAATTCTGTCATTTCTCTATATATTTCATTAAAATCTTCATCTGTTGTTAATAGATTTATTGTGTCAGTAAATTCGTCATTTGGTGTATCATTATTGCTTCCATATCGTATATCCGAGTTGCCTAAGTATTTAAATATCTTTTTTTTTATAATATCTGTTGAAATTGTTCGTGCTTGAATTGTAACATTAAGATTATCAAAAGTTTTTGTGTAAAAATTCATTAGTCTGTGTTTAAAAGCAGGTTTAGATTTTATCTTTGTATTTTTGTTTTCCTCTCTTGCTGTATACAACATAAATTGAATAAAATAAGTTTTTGTTTTATATCTCGCGCTCAACTCATTACCTTTTGTTTTCCTATACTCTATACCTTTTGTTTTCCTATATTGTTTAATCCCTGCTTCATCTTCTTCTTCGTTTTTTGCTCTTGCTTCTGCCATTCTTTCATTTAATGGTTTTGTATCCTTGATCTTTTTGATATTATCTTTGTATTTTTGAAATGCTTTGTCATAAACCTTTTTGTCTGTAGATGTTAAACCCTTGATATAATTTTCTGCCGTTGCTACATTTGATAACTTTCTTTCAGTGTAAAGTTTAATAATCTCATCAACCCTTTTTTTAGTTGCATTATTTGCGCTCTGTGTTGAATTTCTTTTGAGTTTGTTTAACTCGTTTATATTACGCTGTAAAAACTTACTCATAATATAATCTATATATTTATTTTATAAAATATTTCTTTAAATAACTTTTTTACAAGAATTTTTTTTATAATAAAAATTCTATATATTTTTTAAACTTTCAAAATTTCAAATCTTAAGAATGGTCGTGTGTTATGTTCCAAATAAAAATAAGATTGTCCTAATTTTTTTTCAATCCTTTCAACTTTATATTTTCTAGGCAACCAATTACTACTCCTTTCCTTTTCAGTTATTGCTTTCTTTCTGTAAATCTTCACTTCGTCACCTATGTTAATTTCAGGATATTTACGGGTTCTAGTTGCTTCGGTTGCCATTTTCATTTTTACTTTATAATTGTTTTTCTCCTTCAATGCTTCCGCTGGTGTCATTCCTATGCTTGAATGTTCCATTTTATTATTATAAGTTAGTAATATTTCAAAATTATAATCTATCCATTGTATATTTTCCTTTCCTTCTTTTTCATCTTTTTCAACCCTTTTATATAACATATCTTTGTAGGTGCGTATAAAACGCTCTGCAAAATTAGGATGTCCTCTTGTGCGGTATAATTCTATTCCTTCTTCTTTGAAATAATCTTCAACTGTTTTATTATATAAACTGCCTTCCTCGTCGCTATAAATAATTTCTGGTTTGCCTTTCATTTTCTGCATTCCTTCCATTACTCCCGCTAATATGTCAGGCGGTTGTTTTGATTTAATAGGTATTACTGTAGAATATCTGGTAAATATATCAATTAAAACCATCCCTACTTTAAATTTTTGATTGGGTATGTCATTAATAAAAAATAAATCTAATTGAAATTCAAAGTATGGATGTGGAGAAATAAATGAATTTTTGCCTCTTAATTGCTTCTTCTGTTCTATGTTCTTTTGAAACCATTCTTTAACATCATTTAAGGTTATGCTTTGTTCCTTTTGTTTAGCATCCTTATAGGTTGTTGTGATACTTCCGTATCCTGATTTATCATAATAGATTTTACTAATTATATCATTTTTATTAATATTTGCCATATTAATAAAGGTGATATTTTTAACATTTTATTCAAAATCTTCAGCACTATTTAAATATGCTTCGTACTGTTGTTGTTTTTGGTTACTCCTATTAGTCTGCGGTTTGATATCTTTGATACTTGGGTATGAACTAAATATCATATTTTGTATTCTCTCGCTTACTTCTATTTCTTTTGTATAGTGCTTATAAATATTTTGTCCTACATCATTAAAAAGGATATTCGAAAATGCATTATCTTGCTTATTGAAAATGTGTGATAATATTATTTTGAATATGGTTAACGTGTTCGAAATATTATTTTCAATATATCTAAAACAATCCCGTCTATTCTTTTGGTTTTTTGGTATGTCATCATCATTCTTATACTCATCAAAAAATCTATCTACTAGACCATTTGTATATGTTTCTATGTATTTTATTTCAACTCTTTTATAAATTGGTGTATCGCCTAAATCTACTCCAGCGCTTTCAGTTTTAATATTTCCTTTGTAGTATAATTCATAACAGTCCTTTATTCTGTCGTGTATGTCCCTTGTGTAGTTGTGCCTTCCTTTAACATCCTTTAATAAATTGGATTTGATAAATTTGAATGTCGGAAATTTATATAATTTTGTAAAATAATAATCTCTGATGTTGTTTGTTGTAACAGTTGTGTCTTCTTCCTTTTCATTTTCAATTATTTCAGTTAGTTTGATGAATTCTTTTGACTTATTACAAGTGTCAATATTTACAAATGTGTTCAACTGTGTTAATCTTTTGCATTTATAACATTCTTTATAATTATATTTGCATATGTGTTTAATAATATTTTCTGATAATTTAGTTTTATATAATTGAATATTATTATAATTAAATTTACATTCTTTACACATTCCAATTTTTTTATTTATCATTCTTATAGTGTCATTCATGTTGATTTTATTTAAGAATTCACTAATGATTTCCTCCTGCTCAATCTCACTGAACATTTTCACCATATAATAGTATTATAAAATATTTCTTTAAATACATTTTTACAAGAAATATTTTTATAGTAAAATTTCTATATATTTTATTTTTTTCCTAAATTTATGAGGACGAGGACAGGGTGGAGCTCACGCACTACTTCCTCAGGCTGGCGCCGTGGATCGTGAGGCCCGCGTCTCCGTCGGCCCGCGCCGGAACCATGATGGCGGCCATCAGGACGAAGTTCGAGGTGGCGCTCGAGCGCTCCCGCTTCCCCGAGTCCGACTGGACCGTCGTGGGCATCACGGCAGCGTATCTGCTGACCGCGCCCTCGCAGCAGCTGGCCGACATGCCCGCGCCCCCGCCGCCCAACGAGGCGGGAGGCTGCTGGAAGGAGCTGCCCGAGACCCTGGCCAAGAAGAAGGCCATCTGGAACCCTCAGAACGAGGACCACCGCTGCTTCATGTGGTGCGTCCTCGCCCACTGCCTCGGGGTCGAGGGGCTCAACAAGACCGAGCGGCCGCTTTGTCCATATACTGTTAAGAATAAGTCAGGTACAATATCATTAAATGCCGTGTTTAATTCTGATTGTATTTTAAATGATAATTGATTGGCATAATAAATTTCACCGGATACATCAACGGCAGTGCTTCTTAATAAGACATTGGAACTATTATACAACATAATATAGAAGCGTTCGTAAAACCCTTTCTCTGTTGTATAAAACGGAGTGCTGAATGAACACTCTGTCACGAACATTTTTGTTCTTGGTGGAATTTCAAAGTTTTGATCAAGTTCTATAATAAAGTCACTGGTAGAATTGCTTTCTGATAATCTGTAAGCACTATCAACATAGATTTTTTTATATGTTAATCTATCACTCATAAATATAATATACAATAGAAATTATAATATAATTATTATTGATAATTACTTTGAAATATTGTTATTAATAGATAATTTAAAAAATATCTATTAATAATATATGATTGGACGACAATTATTATTAGGTGCTATTGAAGGCAGGACGCCGACGCAAATGATGGCAGGTGTAGCAAGCGATAAAGCATATACAGCAGGTAAGGATTTAATAGAAGATGTATTTTTTAATCATAAAAAGACATTGGAAGACAAAATGGGAGGTTTCAATAAACATTTTGATAAGCAGATAATGAAACACAAAACACGCTATGCTGAAGAAATCAATGTTCAAAATAGAAATAAAATCGATGATGTCAAGGGTTTAGACGCCGCGTATTCAAATGTAAATGGAATAACAAGAATAGGCAACACTTTATATATTGGCGGCACTGGCGCTAAAACGGGACTAAATCACAAAGTCAATGATGTAATCGCAGATCTGTTTTTTATTCCTACTCATAATGTTCAATTAAGCGAAAGATATAAGGACGCAATGGAAGAATTAAGTAAAAATCCAGATGTTGATAGACTGGTCGGCCATTCCCTCGGTTCATCCGTTGTTCAAGAAATCAACAACAGACACGGGAACAAATATGCTACTACTGTTTATTCATCACCTTTTGTATCAGGAAGTAATCAACAGAAAAACCCGCGACACTTACGATTTAGAAATCGTGGAGACCCTATAGCAATGTTCGATGACGCGGCAATAACTGGAGAAATAGAAAGCAATAATTTATTAGACAAACACAGTTTCAATAATTGGACAGGACAAGGTATGACTGAAATTAATCCTACTACGGCAGTTTCAAACGGGTTTAATCCTAATTCAACACCAGAACAATAAATAAATAATATATATATATATAAGTTATATATGAGTATTGATGCTGAGAAATGGGACAACGATATTGAATATGCTTATAAGAAAATGATAGAGCGAGAGAAAAAGAAAGAATACAACATATCAAATAGTAAATATGAATGTAATTGTGGCAAAGAAGTATTGAATAAGGATAAAGAAGAGCACGAAAGCAATGATTTAAATCATTTATACTACAGAAAAGGTAATATTGAAGGACTTATAATAGGCATGTATAGTGAAATTATTAATTATGAAAATGATTATTTAAAATTACATCCAGAAAATAACAAAATACATTATACAGATTATAGTAGAATTGATTATACCGACTTTTTAAAAGAACAAGAAGAAAAGAAAATTCCATTAGATGAAGATGATTTAAGTTATTTGTATAAGTATAGAGACGAATTAGAAGATTGTATAAAGCGTATAAATGAACTAACATTATCTCAATAATATTAATAATGTATAGAAACAAAGACAAACAAAACAAAATTCCATTAGAGAAGAAACTGACAAAAGAACCGTCAAAATACGATAAACAATATAAGAATTTAGATTATGATACTATAAAAGATATAGTTGATACAAAAAACAATTATTTAATAAATACTATAAAAAATACAACTTCAAATAATTCTACTACAATGCTTCCACATAAGAAAAATATGAAAATAAAAAATAAAATCTAAGTTTATCATATATAAGTAATGGATAATATAATTGCAGAAAGTGAAACTACAATGATTAACTCGTTAAATTTTGGACTTCCAGAAACAGCACAATACATCACTGACAGAAGACACGTTAATTATTTTCCATCGGGTAGTAATGTTTATAACCCGAAAGCGGGTAATAAACAAATTAGATTTCATATATCAGGTGAAGACAACACATATATTGATTTATCAAGTATTCGTTTATTTGCAAATCTTCAAAACACTGACGGAACACGAAGTCATTTTTTACGCCCGTTAGGTAATTTGTCATCCTTCTTCAGTCGTTATAGATGCACTGTTGGAGGTCAGCAAGTTCAGGATATTATTGAATACAATAGACATTGTGAATTGTATAATTCTTTTAAAAGTCAAGATGCCAGAGATATGGACGATTTAGAAGGTGGGGCTAATCCTCGTTGGGATGATGACTGGCGACATACTTATGCTACTGGACTGGCAGAAATGTTAGATAATAATAAACGAAAAAATCCCGGTATTGCCGACCCCGAGGGAGTTACATTTCCAACTACAAAAGACCATAACAATTGGGGAGACTTAACAGCGCGATATACTCGCCATTCAGTAGCAGGAATTCCCGGCGCTAATGGTTATATGAGATTAGGACATAAACCAGTATGCGGACTGTTAGAAAGCAATTATTATTTGCCTCTTCGTTATGCTCCACTTGAACTGGAATTTGCAATTGTATCGGATGAGCACGCACCAGTTATTGCACCCTTTACTAAAACCGATGACAATGTTCATATTGATGCCAACGGTTATTATTTCACAACTGGAGACACCTCAACACTGTGGGAATTGAATAACATAATCATTCGGGCCGAGGTAATTCAATTGGACAATACGGTCAACAATAATATAGTAAAACATTTGTTAGAGGGTCAAAGTTTGAAATTAGTATTTCCAATGTATCACACTATGACGCAATCATTCAACGCGGCAGGAAATGAAATTAATATGAACATTGTTAAATCCGCTTCTAAATTAAATGGTTGCTTCATTACATTGTATCGTGCGCCAAGAGCAGGTGTAGATGCTGATAATGATAATTACTACAGACACGATAATTATATTTATAAGAGATGGAACTATTTTTACAATCCTATGATTAATTCTCGTATTTTTGATGGTCCTGATCCAGATGGCACTGATCGTGAGCGTTTCCAAGGTAAAGGCTTTCAAAATTCTGAATTAGATTTGACTTGGCAATTACAAATTAATAATAAGAAATATCCAGAGTTTGAATGTCAATCAATGGCAGAAACCGCATATTATTTAAAACGAGCATTACACTATTTGAACCCTGACCAAGATGCCTTTAGTATTTCCTACAAGCGATTTAGAGAAGATAAATTTGTAATGGGTATATCATTTGAGAAAATGCAAGACACCAATTTTACTGGGCAGAATACGAAACAAGGAGGCTTACTCGTTTTTAAATTGAAAGGGTCAAACAAGTCATTTACATCCAATGAAGATGTGCGCGAAATATTTGTGCATATGATCTCAGAAAGTGTGCTTGAGCTTCGCGAATCCGGGAGTCTGCTCTACGATTAAAATTAAAATCTATGATAAATATATAATGTATAAATTTCATAAGCGAAATAATTTAAAAAATAAAGGTAAAGTATTTTTACAATCCTCACAAATTAAATATAGTCCATTTGATCTAAAAGATACAGAATATCTAAAACACCTACAAGAACAAATGAAACTAAGAAATTCACAAGAAGCATCAGTAGCATTAAGGAAAAAGATTGACGAAGGAAACAAGAGAGCAAACTATGTAAATGAGCTGGATAGAATGATGGGCGAATTATATCGTCCTAACTTACCACATACAACAAAAGAACATTTAAATAAATGGTATGAAGATACAAAAAAGTTAATATTTACTTAAAATTTATTATAATAATAATCTAACTATTATTATAATAAATATGGCAACTACACAAGGTTTAGAATTAATAAATCCATATGCAAAATTTGGATTGAAACGACGACCTACTTATGAAGAAATCGCTAATTTAATAGGCGAAAATGATTTAATAACGGGAAAACTACCTAATAGAGACGCTACATTTTTCAAAGCAAGTCCTCAGGGTAGTTTTTTTGATGGAAGCGACCATTTAGAATTATTGAAAGACCAAGAGATGAGAATATTAGACAGACAAATGAGAGAGGCAATGATGAAACAAGAAGCACGCAGAAACGGGCATACTTATGCAGTTCACAAAATGAATGCAGAAACACCTGTCCAAGCAAACGCTGATGCGATAAATGATGAATATGATTTTTCCACACCACAACAAACGGCAAGACAACACGAGGCAATGGTAGATACACAATTACAAGATATAGCAACTGCAACAAAGCGGAAAGCGGAAGAAGTAGGCAGAGCGATGGCATCAAATTTAAGAGAGATGGGCGGAACATTATTTCATAGAATGGTGGCAAACAGACAATCAGCACCAACAGAACCACGACAAGCGCCAGCAGGTAGAGCAGTAGCAGACGACCAGCAAACAATGCGCGTGGAAGATGTTGAACAATCACCTCAAGCAGTAGATGACAATTTTGACGCGACACCAGTTCAACAAGCAACAGGAGCATCAAGCCCAACAGCCCAACCACCACCATTGCCAATGACGCCATTATTTAAAACAACAATAGATAATACTATTAGTCCCGCTTACTGGAAAGACAACCCTAATTTAACAGTAAATGATATTAAATTTCAATTTTATTTAAGAGGAATTCAAGTGCCAGAAGAAAGCGAAATACAAGAAGAATTGAAACACAAAGGCAGAGGCAAGGCGAGAACATACAAAGAATATTTAACAGATATGATTTTAGACACTATTGATAATGGCGGGTGGATAGTAAATTTAGGCAAAGGTAGAATAGAAGAACTCAAGGCAAGTTTTAAAGGCAAAGGAAAGAAATAATATATAAATAGTTATAATGATAATATTAACTAAAAACATACTGAAAAGAAAGAAGCAAAAGTTCAATGATAAATATGATCACGACAGTTTTACAATACATAACCTAATGAAACCAAACACTTCAACAACAATACAACCACCGAAATTGATGAAAAAGGGCACGCCGAGAGAGTTTATTGACATTGCAACCAACACAGATACAATCGCCACAGAAACCAGACAGACTGACGAAAAGTTATACAATGATGCAAATCAGCAATTAAATATGACATTTGAAGCGTTTAAGGTAAAGGAAAACCAAGACAATATGTTTAAAATAATGCTTAAAAACTTTTGGCACAACACACACAAGAGAAATGAACCAACAAGAACACAAGCAACACAAACACTGAAAAACCAACGCGACGCGATGGTGTCAGCCTTTACTAAAATGCTCGACAACAACAAACCGCCAGAACCACCGCCAAAGAAACCACCAGATGAGGATGACAGCGATGAAGAAGAAAAGAAGTTCAAACTGACAAAAATGATAGAAATAATGCTACACAACGGCGCTACAGTAGCAGATATAATATTAAACTTATCACACAGCGCAATTGCAACAACTATAAATATCGCAGATTTAGTCAATCAAATAACAGCAGGAAATGCACAAGCTAGCAGTAGTTCTTCTAATGAAATTATTAGTGTTCATAGTTCTCCACCTGTTACTGTCCATAGTTCTTCATCTGAAAGTCCAACAGAAATACCAGCACCAACTGAAGACGAAGAAGAAGAAGAAAACCAACATTTCAATTTTGAAAAATTAAAATCTAAATAATATTATATATAATGGGTATTGGTCAAAGTAAAAATAATGAAAATAATAGTTTGGAAGACATTAAGAATTTAAGTATAGATGAAAAAACACGAGCAGACACTTTAATTATTAAATCTCTTCAAGAATGTGTGGCACGAATTGAGAAACTAGAGAAAGAAAAATCTGACAAATTAATATATAAACTTCCTGCTTTACAATTTTGCAATGCTTCGTTAATTTAAATTAATAATATTAACATATAATAATATTATTAATTGCTATCATAATCTGTCATTTTATCCTCTGGTATTGTTGTTGAAGTAGTACTACTTATATCATCTATTAAATCTTCTTCACCAACAAAATTATTTTGAAATCTTAATAATTCCTCGTCTGTTGCCCTTCTTTTCAACACTTTATAAAGTTTATGTATCCAAGAATTAGTATGAAAATTATAATTACCTCTACGATAAAATCCACCACATCTACATAGTTTCATTGACATATTATTATATTATATTAAATTAGAATATCTTTATTCATCATTCGTAATTTGAAACGCCTGTTCAAATCTGATATGAAACATTTTGTTAATGTCCTTAGCATTCATATTCACGTAGAAGAAACTATAAGGTGCGTCATTAACGGCTTGATGATACATATCTAATAATTGCTGTTTATCAACAATGGCGCTATTTTCTTCAATAAAACTCATTAACTCACTTGCATTTTTCAACCTAAAAATATATAATGAACTGGCATTTAAACGAATGATAGGCGCTAAAACATTATATTTTTGTGTTGAACAAATTACACTTACTGCATCGTGCCTACCTCTTGTAAATAATCCATGTAATAATTTACTATATCTAACAAATTTAGGATCGTCTGCGTGGTCATCTATAACGATTAATATTGAATGCAGTTTCTTTATCTTTTTAGATTTCATATAATTAATTATTTTCTTCTGTCTTTCAATTACATTTTCTAAATCACTTGGATTATAATTATCAAAATATATTTGTTCTTTTTCATCATCTACGTGCAATTCATCCCTGATGTATTTTTTAACTTCTGTAAAAGTTGGGTCATTATGAACGCTGGGGGAAAATATAAATATTCTTGCAAATGAATTTCTATAAACATTTAAAATAAGATTCTGAACTAAAACTGTTTTGCCTCCCGTCGAACTCGCAACTATAATACTTCTAAATGGTAATTTTGGCACGTGCTCATATTTGGATTGTTTGAATTCATATTCAGTTATGTTTATTGGTTTTATTATTGGGACATCTGTCATAGTTGATATTAAAGAAATATAGAAAATTATATTTAAAAATTAACTTGTAATTAATATTAAATGGAACATCATTATGTTATGAGTGGCGGTGAATAACATAATGGAACAGGTTTTCCATTGCTTCAATCAATAAGCATTGAAGATAATTAGTTTTGTGTCTTGCTCGCGTGTGCAATGAAAACCCAAGTGCTGTGCCCCACCAATATTCTATTATGCATGAAAATAATAAGATTAAATAATTATTTTAATAATTATTTCATCTTATTATTTAATATGGATAGAAGTTATTCAGATTATATTGATATAATAGATGAAGTAGAGAATATAGAACAAGTAATAATAACTGACAATAAAATTAAAAAATGCTGTTATTATTCATTAGAATTAATAAAATTAGGAATACAATATATCAAAAATAAAAATGTAAATATTAATATAAATGGGAAAAAAGAAAAACAAAAAGAATAAAACGGATACTACAGTTTCTTCAACAGATGAAGACAAAGAAGAAGAAATTGTTAAAGAAACAGCACTAACCGAGTTTGAGTGTCCTATGTGTAAAAAGATGTTAGAAATGAAAAATGAAATAGAAATACAAAAGAAAGGAAATTGTAAATGTTCGTGTATTCCGACAAATTTCAAATTGAGTAAAAACGATAAGAAAATGAATATTGATAAAACCAAAGACAGTATAAATCTGGAAACGGATGTTCATAATATAACTTTTAAATGGGGAAGGCATGCATCGCCATCCGATAATAATGAAAACGAAACACAGGAAACTATTAAACAAATGATGAAAATTTAGTATTTAAAGAGTAGATTTTACATTAAATCAATTTTATAAATAAATCAATATTTAAATAAATAATTATATAAATAAATATATATAGAAATGTCTGAAGTTGAAAATGATGTTATTGTTGAACTATCAAAGAAGATAATGACAGTTAGTAAAAATGTTAAACTGTTGTACGAGATGATAAAAACTATTGACCAGAAACTTGATGCAAAGGCAAACGAACCAAAAAATAACAATGAAGAGAAGGAAAAGATTGATAAGATCTTTGAAAAGAAAGGGATAGGCAGACCCAGCGGTGATTATGACACGAAGCGTAAAAAGTATTGCGATATGTTAAATAAGGGACAAATCAAAAGTCCAAAGGAACAAACATTAGAATACTATAAGATTATTAAGGGCGATGATGGTAAATATGTAATTGTTGAAAATTAAAATATAAATAATTCTTGTAACAAAGTATTTAAAGAAATACTAATTATATATATTAATAGAAATAATGCTATTCAATTATAACAACTGTAAAAACTGTAAAATCAATAAAAGGGATACATTCACTTTAAGACAGAAAATACCAATTGAAATTTGTTATATTATTAGTAATTATTACCCACATTGCGCCAAGTGTTCTAATATGATATCACAGGAAGAACAGTTTATTCATAGAATAAAAGCACTATATGGAGATGGTTTAAGCAAAATAGAATATCAATTACGCTGGTTTTCAAAGCACAACAACAAACCTCTCACATATGATTTTATATTGGATGATGACAGGGTATTGAAGAAAGAAATTGACAAATTATTTGACGCGGTTGATGTGAAAAAAAGCTTTACAGATAAACAGTGCCGATTAGCCATAAAATCATTTGCTAAAAAAAACTTGCTCCTCATTCATTGTGTGCTTGAAAATTTTTACAACAAACAAAATGCAAGACGAGTTCCAGATTATTGTATTGAATATTTAATGACACCATACAAATTTAGAAATAACTATTATCATCCAATAAACATACTTATGATATTTTTGAAAGGATACATTTTTGCTTTCCTTGGAGATGATATTATTTATATTGATGAAGATGATGTGAATAATTATGTTTATGAGATATTTCATTTTGAATGAACCAGACCTTGCCCATAATATGTCTACAAAAATTGTGATAAAATTTATTGTAAAATAATTTATCATAATTTTTGGAATAATATTTATTGATTTTTTATCTTTTTTTGTAAAATTTATTTTTAATTTTTTGTAAAATTTATTTTTTAAAATTTATTTTTGTAAAATTTATTTTTTAAAATTTATTTTTTAAAATTTATTTTTTTAAAATTTATTTTTTTAAAATTTTGTAAAATTTATTTTTTTAAAAATTTATTTTTTAAAATTTCTTTTTTAAAATTTCTTTTTTAAAATTTATTTTTTAAAATATGGATGAACTTACTAGGAAATTGCCTGCTTTGAAATGTTGATTTTTGAAAATGTGCTGTTTGAGGTGCTGTTTTAAAATGTTGCTAAAAGTGTGGGGGGGCCCTAGGTTTTTTTATAGAAAAAAGATGGGCAAGGTCTAGTCTAACTCCGACAGGGAGCGCAGCCGGGGGAGGGAGGAGGCGGACGGGGTGGAGGAAGCCCTGAGACGGGCGGCCGAGGCGGCACAGGCTGCCAGGGCGAACCCGGAGGGGTGATGCGGCGATCTAGCCGACCGGCCTTTTTGGCAGCACGCCCGATGCCGGTCACCAGCAGCTTCACTGGTTTTTTTTGGGCACACAATGCCCCGGCACCGGTGCACAGTTTTTTCACTACTGCACGATGGGCTATAGCCCGTGATGATGGCGGACTACGCTGGCGGGGTCTACTTCTTTTTGAGGCGGCAATTCGCCTCCGCTTGACCAACTGCCGCGAACTTCGTTTGCCACTGCAATCACACTCAATCTATCTCTCTCTCTCTCTCTCTCTCTCTCTCTCTCTCTCTTCTCCTTTCAATCTACTTCTTCAGAAAGGTCCGCTGACACACTGTCGGACACTTTCTCCGTCCCCAAAAGAGGGACCCCGAGCCCGAGCCATGGGCTGTGCCGGCCAGGCTTCCCTAAGGGAAGCTGTAGGTCGACTGCTGCTGCTGCTGCTGCTTCATCGGGGCTTGGTCTGCATCATCAAGACTTCCTTCCAAAAAGCCTCTCAACCCATGAAGCACTGTTTTTTAGAAGGTATCGGAGGGATAGAAGCGAGGCTCATTTTCGCGCATTTTGGCGCCAAGCGCTGCCGGGCATGCCGGCGATGCTGGGTCCTCGTTCTACAAAACGCTGCAAATACCGTCGAAAACTGCTGTGCTGAGCAGTGGGCTGCTGTTCTGTCCGTTTTGCTTTTGCTGTGGCTGGCTCGCGTGCTGCGTGGTCCTTGCTTTTTCCCCGTTGGTTTTCGGGCCTTCTGGCGCGCGCGCGCGACCCCCGCCACAAAAAGCTGCTATTTACGGTGTGTTTGTTGCATTTGCGTTTCCGGGCTGGCTTGCGGGCTTCTCTTTCTGGGGCCTCTGGCGCGCGCGCGGACGCGCGCGCGCGCGACCCCATGTCAGCCTTCTGGGTTGGGGCCCGGCACATGGTATAACTTCAAAGAGGCGTAGCCGGCTAGAGGCCACAGGCCCAGAAAATAGGCACGTCTTTTGGTCGAGGGTACTCTTTGCTCGGGCGTTCTGCGCGCGAATTGGGGCCTTTACATGTAATATTCACCTGCACCTTAAGGATACGGCGGGTGTGTCCCCACCCCCATTCCACAACTCTGTCTGACTTTGATACCTCTTGAAATAGTCAAAAAACACCTTGGTTCCAACAACCACGGAAGTGGACAGGGCCCAAACGGAAAGTAGTCTTCCGGGACCCCGTCAGCTTCCATTGGAAAAAGGGTATGAGGCCCTGCCGAGCAGGGCTCCGTTTTTCCTGACCTCATTTTGGGTGGTTCATTTCCCCAAAAGTAGAACTGCTGGGGTTGAGTCTACTTTGGGGTAAACCAAAGATCAAGTCTTGGTTGTTGGAACACCAACCGAACAAAGTGACTGGTGGACAGGAATGCCTGTGTATGATGTCCCGAACCGAGAAGTTAAAACGTGGAACGCCGGAAGGCGGATCTTTCTGGCCGAAGTCGCCTCGATCGTGGTGCCGTCCATGGCGGTAATGATGTCTCCCGGGTGCAGCGAGCCCGGGTTCCCGCTGATCATGTTCCTGGGACTTTTCGGGGAGCCGATCTCAATAACGGGATGTGCCTGAAGGAGGACTTGAAATCCTGGCAAGAAAAAGCCAAACAAGCACAATAAACCCGGACAGATACCGAAACTTCTCTCTCTCTCTCTCTCTCTCTCTCTCTCTCCTTCTCTCGCTCTCTCTGTCTCTTCCGACTTTCAGCCGCGGGTCTCGGTGGTCGCGATGATGAAGTGAACCTGGCTCTCTGAAATTGAAACCAGAACGAAGCCAACGGCTCGGAGTTCCTTTGAGAGACACGCCCTGTGTATGTCTGTTTGTAAGGCTACCTTTGCGTTTTGTGGGTGAATTGGCTGCATGATTTGGGGAGCTTGTTTCGAGTTGGGAAAGAGCCCATTTCAAGTTTGACAAACAAAGGGAGACTCCCTCTGCTTGGGGGAAATCGCCAACCACCAGGACGAGTCCGCCTCATTGTCAGAAAAGGTCCTCCGGATTGAGGATTAATGGACAGTTTCCCCAAGAGTGAACGAACCCCTCTCAAAGACACACACACACACACACCATGAAACCCAAGCATACACAACGAAAACCGCCCAAAATTCAAAGCACAAACAAAAAGCAGGAAGCACGCCAAGTGTGGCACCCCCCAACCCCCTCGCTGGAGCACCTCCACATCCTTGGGCTTGAGCTGGGCCAACGCCGCAGCCGCGCCCAGCGTGGCGGCCGAGCCCGCCATGTCGGTCTTCATCATCTCGATCCTTTGGCAAAATCCTTTGGCATCCAAACAAAACAATGCAAAGGAACAATAACGCCCAACCGACGACCGTCCAACAAACGATGCATCCCAGGTTGGCCACAATACGAGAAAACAAAAACCAGCCAGCCAGCCAACCGACCGACCTGACCGACCAAACCGACAAGCGTTATTTCACCACTTGAGTATTCTTGTTGGTCTGACTTTGACCCCCGAAGAAGAACCAAACTCATGGGCTCAGGCCCCCTTTCGCGGCCTTTGTTGGGTTTTGCTTGGCCGCAGGTTGGGCTTTTCTTTCGAAAGGAGGGGCAAGGCAATCCAACTCATCAAAGGGCCTCAGGGGCCCCTTTTCAGACCCCTGTAGAGTGCACGTGACACTTTCTGGGCTGCGAAAAGCCTCGCACTGGCAGGACAAAAGCGCTGAATTTGGTTTGAACAGTGGAAGCACGAATAAACCACAAAAGGCAAGTTGTTTTGCCAGGTGTCCGTTTTGTTTTCGGCCTTGCGGGCCTGAATAGTTCGAATGGGTGTGTGCGTAAAAATACCAAACGTGCGGTTCTGTTCTATGATCATGACCCCTCTATGATTTGCGCGTAAGGGTTGCAAACCAACTAGCCAAAAGAACAAGTGGAGTCCTCCGCCATCCAGCCACAAGGATACCCCAGTGCTAGTGAGAGATCCTCTGCCGTTCACCCGCCCCAACCGCCAAAGGAGGCGCAGGCTTAGGCAAGTCCTGTTCAAGCTTGATACGGAAATCCAGAAATGCTGCCTGCGGTCTGAGTCTTCATGATCTCAAACACGGCCTACGTTGACTCGTGAAAAGTCGTGCCGTCCGAAATGCTGATTCTCTAAAGGGACTATCTGCTCCTGAGTTCACCGTCCTTTCGTCCAAGGCACAGGCAGCCAGCGCCGCATTTGATGTTGTAGCCTCTGGGGGCGCTCTAGTCTAGGCAGGACGGTGCCCTTGACGTTTGCCGCTGAGCTTTTTCTAAGATGATTTCCAATACTCCCAAACCGGTGATTTCAGGGGCTTAATGGGATATGCAACTACTACGTGTTCGCTGTATGACTGGCATATGCCCCCTTTTTGCCTGGAAGTACAGCAACCGTTTCGGGGGGAATTGGAAACCATCTTGGACGCTGGCCACGTGAGGCCATTGAGCTTGGGCTCCTTCAAGCTCGTCACATGAAATCTTCCAATCTTCCCCCTCTCAGCTTGTTTTTTTTCAATGAGAACGCCGTCCAGAAGTGGAGTAGTTCCCACCTGCGTCCCCAAAACTGTGCAAGTCCCGTGCCCCAAGCGCGCCAACCACGAAGGTCGTCTATCGACCAAACCTCCGCTCTACGCGCCTCCTGAGTCGAAGGTGAGCCCTTTGCCTACGATGCCCACCTTCCGGGAGCCCTGGGCGGCGCAAGCTTGGACTCGATCCTGTTGGCATCATGCTCATGGCTGCACCAGTGACCAGTTGGGATTCCTTTTAGGGCTACCTTCCCAATCTTTCCAGGGATCCTTTCTTCCAGCAAAAAGAGTGGAACGGCACTTGAAAAGACTGGAAAAAGACTCAACCTGATCCAGTCAACCCCCAAACGAGGTGGTTTCTTTTGGTTTTGAAAAACAAAACAACCAACAACAGGAATAAGCCCCCATCTGAGCTCCCGGTGCCTTGCCCTCCTTGTAGGTCAGGTGGATCAAGCGAGCGCCCAGGTCACTGCACTTGCTCACCGCCAGAAAGGAGCCCATTCCTGACCCCATGTGGATCATCCATCCGCACTTTGCATGTCTGGTTTAGCAACCAGAATTCATAGGGTTTCATCCGGATGTTGTGAACTGAACAGTCTTCCTGCACTTCCCCCATTCTTTCCCAAAAAACTATTTTGTTGCACGCACACAGCTTCCTAGAGCTGGGGGCGCCTACCCAGGGCCTTGGAAACCACAGGGGGCTGCACAACGTTGAGACTTCAAGCGAGTGGAAACAGAAGGCACATAAATTAATAATATTGAGTTTCTTTGGCGCAACTTGCGCTGGATATGCGCTTCATTGCACCAGCCAATGTTTGACTTGCGGGGCCAGTCTTGCAGCACACCTCTTGATCTTCAAATTCCAAGCCGCGGCAATGCGAACTCGATGAGTTCAAAACAATTTGGGCCGTCTATCCCTTGAGCACAAACGACGGGGTTATTGTTCGACTTATGCCACTTCAATGGACCCAGTTGATGGCTTGCTTACATGCTTGATTTTGGTGGTTTTGATTTGGTGATAGAGGAGAAACGTCCATGTTTGTCGCGTTCACAACGCAACTATTGAGACGGGCAATAGAAGACATCGCAGAAGTCTTCTCGAAAAACATGCTTTGTTGCATGTGGTTAAGCTGTAGCTGCATGTTTGGAATTCTACAAGCAACCAAGGGAAACCAAAGGCAAAATCCACGGTTCCCTAAGTGGGAATGGGTCAAAAAAGAGTTTGTGTCTTTCAAAAGGCAAAGCGCTGATGTTGGTGTCCTTGGACAGTTGCCCCAACAAGGGGCATCTGTTTTCCCAATGATCAGAGGTTCAAGCGAAAGTGGCAAAACAAAGATTCGTCGGCCAACAAATATGAAACGAAGGGGTGGCCTTCTTTAGATCTTGACTTGGATCGGCATGCAGGTCAAGCATGAATGTATGGAGGCAAAAGAAGAAACTTCCTATCCTACGGAGCAAAATAACCGACCGTGCAAGTGAATCACAGCTTGAATTAGCTGATGCTCCACTGTGGGGGATATACCGGGACCAGAGAAAACACCCGAATCTGGGGCCAACTTTCTTGAAGCATGCAAAACAATCAATGAATCCCACGTGTCCTTTGCTGCCCTTTATAGCCCATGTCTTGCGCCTGCACTTATGGTTGAACTTGGGCAGCTTACGAGAATTCCCAAACTGGTAATAGGGCAAACCCTTCCCGGGAGCTTCTTGGACGAAAAAAGTCCTTTTCCGTGAGCGCGTTTCTGCCCGCCAAGGGTCCCAGTTCTTCGCACTCCTTCTCGTCCAGGATCTTGGCCTCCAGTCCCAGCCTACTGGCCAAGTCCTCCGCTGCCAGCGCCAAATTTGGGGGGTTCACGAAGTTCGCCGGCGCGTTGACCTCCAGAAGGGGCCGGTGGCACCCCATGGGCGAGGTCGATTCGGCAATTAATGTGGCCCTGGGTTGCTGGGTTGTGGGAGGTTCCCGTCGGCGATTGGGTGAAACCATGTTAATGTCAACTTCGAATTGATCCAGAGAACCATACCAATCAGGGGGTTGCCCCCTCTAGTGGCGAATCAACATATCTTCGGCGGATTCCTCTGCTTAATATGGTCCTCCAGACAGATTCGTTAACGTTTGCCCAAACTCAACTTGTCAGGCGTGAAAACAGGTTGGAAGGGCTGGAACATGGCCCGGCAGCTGCCCAAGGAATGTACGTCGTTGCAAAAACGAGAAATGTTACAAACAGCATACAGTACAGTGACATGGTTAAGTTTCATGGTCAAATTACATCGTGTCACCTTCAAGCTTAGTGACACCTCCAAGTTTCCAAGTTTCCCTGTTTCCACGTCGACTTTTCGGCTCCCTGCCAGCTCCCGGGCGAAGATCACGCTGGTCGCCACCGCCTCTCCCCTCTGCAGGTCCTCCCTGGACCCGAAACTCAGGTGCACTTCCGCGGGGCCCTTCACCTTGTCCTTCCTGAGCGCTTTGCTCCATGGTCTCCAGTCACAAGGCGGTCGGAATGACTTGCGGGTGTGATTTTAGAGGGTCGGTGCTGGTTTGAAGGGAAACCCCGTTTGGGTTTCCTGGTCAACTTGGCTTCTTTAAACCCAAAAAAAAACGCCCGTGTGTGCCATGGTCAAAGTATGAAGGTTCCCCCAAAAGGGCATGGGACAATTAGAGCAAGTTCCTTGGCGCGCTTTGTTGAACTGAAAACCCAGGAGGTTATGTGACGGTATGAATTCAGTGGGTCTGATAGATCACGGCTCAGCAAACTGGGACATGTGCCATGGGGGGCGAACCGAAAGGTTCATCTCAAATCGTCTCAAGAAAATAAGTCACCAAGTGGCTTCCTGCCTTGCGAGGTTTGTCCCATTTATGGTGGGGAATAGCAAAAAAGGAGCGTCAAACAATCTCGAAGTGTCCATCATTTCCCCACTCCCCCAAAGCAAACCGTCTACCCTAGCTTCGCCCCCCAACCAAACATATGTCTGATTCTAGTCCATCTCCAGTGAACGCAAAGGACACAAATAAGCGATCCCAGCCACCACCCCCCCCCCCCAAACCCCAACCCATCCACACACCCCACCAAACCGAAAGCGAAGCGGCTCTGGGGTTTTGGTGCCCTGGAAGCGCTGGTCGTTGTGGAAGCCCAGCAGAAGGCCCTCCACAAAACTCGCCGCCTCCAGCCCCTCCGCCACCACGCCCGCCGATTGAACCCCTGGCAGGCGGAGGTGCACTGTGATGTGCCTTTCGCTGGATCTCGTGTAACAGAGGCCCATTCCTTGCAGAAAGGTTACAGCTGGTTCTACAATGCTCAAACTTGCCTCGGCTTTGGGAGCTTTTTGCTTTCCGAGGAAAGAGCGAATCCTGGGAACCGGCCTTTCAGCGCCTGCAGAGCTCGCGCGGCCGTGGCCCCGGCGAAGCGGGAGTCCACGTCCTAACGGACAGGCCACCAGAAAAAAAAACACCGAGCAAAGCCTCAGCACAGCAGTCTCCATGAAAGCGTAGGGGTACTCATGTACTGCATGTTTCTTTTGCAGTAGAAGTTCTCAACCCCTCTTTCAGAGGAATGATGCTTCTTGCCTCCACATAGGGTGGGTACAGGCTTTTCTTTGGGCTTGAATTGGCCAAAGATCCTCTGGCGTCTGCGAGAAGCCTGGTTCACACCTCCAGAGAACCTAAGCCAACAGGGTCGTGTAAACCGGGGGGTGTGCTGAATCTGCTTAAACCACCATTAGTTACACCTCCTCCTTTGGAGTTCCTTTGAAGGAGACGCTGGTTTTGGCGCCCATGTGTCAGAATAGGGATTTGAACCCCGCAAATGGCGCCGGTGTTCCAACCAACCAAGAAACGGGACCCTCGAAAGAGACAAACCCACATCATTTGCCCCGTATGTCAATGTACCTTTGGATTCAAAAGGACAACCCAGGGGTCAAATGAAGTCGCACACATTTTGGTAGGGTCAATATGACCCGAAGGCCCGCCCAGTGTCCTTGTCGCCCAAACCCACCAGCACCATCCGCACCCTGATATCAGAGACGAACGGGAAGCTGGCCACGTTGCCCGCCTCAGGGTCAAACGCGAAGGAGCACCAAAAAGGAAAATAGAAGATGAAGACTACCAGAAAAATGAAACCAACATGAACTGACACAAAAGAAAGCATACCAAGATGGAATCTTCTTTTAGGGGGCCCTTGTTTTTGGGGCAACCCCGGATCTGCAGTTAATTGTTGGAAAATCTCGCCACCACCCCGTTTCGAAAGCGGGACTCGCCTTGGCTTCGAACTTCTCCGCCTTGATGAATTCCTGAGAACTGAACTCACCTCAAGGAAGCTCTCTCAACATGGTCTCGGACCCTGTGCTTTTTGTTGCCCGAGCACTTTTGAGGTTCCAATGCTGAAAATCCCAGCCGTGTGTCATTTTCAGGGGCCCAAGCACACTCAAGCAGGTTCTTGGGTGCAATCCCCCAATTTAATGTTTCCAAAACGGAACCATCAACCTCCATATTCTATTTTTAAGCGGCGGAAATGTCTTGCTGGCTGCCAACAGTATGACCAGAGTCCAAGCCGTTGACAGAGTCACTTGGCAAGGAGAATAACAACCATGAAGAACATTGACAGCTGACCATGCATATGGCATCAACCAAGATCATTGTTTTCACCTTGGGCCTGGCCAGTAATTGCGGATGATGACTGTGTGTTTGTGTATGTGTTGTCGTAGCAGGCACGACTAGAAAAGCGGCCGGCGCCAAATAAGTACTGGACATCTATTGGCCTCGAGTCTCTGCGGCAAATGGGTATGTGTCAAAATAGGGATCTGGACCCCCGAAATATTAGCTCTCCTTTAGGTGTCCCTTTAAAACCCCAAAAGGGCACCAAGAAGAAGCGCGCACATCTCTTACCAAGCGTCGCCAATAGCCTCCTTCACGTCGTTATCAAGAAGCTCCTCCTTGGGGAAGATCGGCTCCATGTCATCGCCCTGGCCCTTCAAAAGGATCACCTGGACCTCGTCGACGCCGGGAAAACCAAACTTCACCTGCGAGGGCAAGACCATTTGACGGCCCTCTCACATGGCTAACCTGAAGCCACCTTCTGGGCCAACTTTGCGCTCCAAGGTCGCATCAAACTTCAAGAATGCATCTCCGCTGCCAGCATGCAACTGTCTCCTAAAGCGTGTGCAGTTGCCCAGATTGTTGTTACTGTCAGCCATTCACCCCTCAACCCAGAGCCCCCCAGCTGTCAAGCCATTGGTTGTGCTTCGAGCTACACGTCTCCCAAAAAAATCAATGCCAGTGGCAGCTCGCTCCTCTGCTCCCTTGCAAAGCCATTCAGCCGAATAATTCACGAACCAGAAACAATGCCGTAGTAGGGGACCGTCGTAGCGCGTTGCACCTCCGCGAACTCGGATTTGGGGTCCAGCCATCTCTCAGCTTGTGACGCCAGAGTCTGACGCGCCTCCGGCACAGCAGTGTCTCTGAAGCGGATGACCTGGGGAAAGGTGCCTCTGGAGAAATCTCCCGAATGCCCTGCACCTCATAGCCCGACGTTTTCAGAAACGCACATGAGTGTGTCTAAACTTGGCGTTGTCTTGGTGTCCTTCGAACCCCAACCAAAAGGAGAATTGAGGGCAGGCTGCTTTGGGCCGATTGAAAGGGAAGCCGACTGGAAAGCGGGCCTGTGTTGGGGGATCCGAGATTCTAGGATACTCCCAAGTGAAGAGTTGCTGACCAACGCTGCAAGATCCATGAACTCCAAATCAACAATCCACAGCTCATAGGCCCCCTCCCCCTGGTTGCCTGTTCAGGCCTTCTTTGGGTCGTATGTTTGCTTGAAATCCTATGTAACACTTGACAAGATTAACCACTGGTTTCAGTGGCGAGCATGCTTTCCGAGCCTGGAGATTTACATGTTGCGTGGGCCAGGGTTTTCTTCAGACTTTCACGCAGCGGCGGCCCCGCCTCCAGCGGCGTCGAGGCCGCGTGCCGCGCCAGCCGGCGCCGGGCGCTTGGCCGGGCGGCCAAGGCCCCGGCGCCGAAGGCCGCGCTGGCGGCGCTGGCGGCGCGCGTGCCGAAGCTGCGAGCCTTGGGATCGGTGACGGGGATTCTAAGCATTAACACAACACGGGGGGGGGGAGGGGAGGGAGGGGGGTCAGTTCATCAAAATGTGGTCAACTATGCTTTTCAATCAAGTTGAAGCCAGGGTTGTACCCCAAATGCTCCTTACTTCTGAGAAGGTGGAAACGAGTGATGTACCATAGCCGGTCGTTGGGGGAACCGATTCTAATTTGGACGCCCGCGATACTCATTGCCCTGCCCAAGCAACCTGATTGGCTACCGATACCACTTGTTGTACATAAATATGTAGGTTTGAATGCCAGTGGGCGCTGTGCTCACAACGGGTTCAGGAAGTTTAGAATTAGCAGTCTGGGAGGGTTTTCGACGTCAGAAGCGGGTTTAGAAGTTTACCGTTCTTGTGGGTTGAGACAGGGTTTGAGGGTTGAGGCGTTTAGGGTTTGTGGGGTTGGTGAGGGACACTTGAAGGCATCGTTGTTTGAGGTTTGACTCCGGTCCGGTTTAGGCATGCGTGTTATGTTGCTGAAGTATGAGGAAATCAAATTCCTGAACCACACACTGCATCCAGACGGGTGTGACGCGACGCCGCTTTCCTCGACTCACCCTGGACGGACCAGTCATCCTGAATTCCTCTGCGGCCTCCTGCCATATTACCCTTTAGGTGCTTCACATATATCGCAACAGCATCCCAGGTAGTTGTGAGAACCTTCCAACATACTGAGTCAAATGGACCCAGTCTTGATCATTAACTCACGGGCTCATCTCTGGTGCAGTTTTTGACCCAGGATTCTTACACTCCGGCTTCGCGCAAATCGGGGAGTCCCATTTTGGAGGGAAGCCTGTGCACCTAAATTCCGTGAAAACACGCCGTGATCCCCCGCCTTGGGCGCGGGAGCTACCCCAGCGGGCAGGCGCAGGGAAGTCAGAGGACGCGTGCCGAGAACACGCAGCGCCATGATCCGAAAATTGGCGAATTGGCCAGATGGCTGCGTTGCCGGTCGAGAAATTCTGGCTGAGTGGCATGCAAGAAATGGAGACCTCTCACGTGAAGTCACACCTTCCGGTGACGTTCTTAACCGACAAACAGTGAGGCGCAAACATATGTGGACCGTTTCGAGCCAAAGCAGTCTGCAGGCAAGTTGTTCTAGTGCAGCATGACATTCACCTGCATAGCTGAATCTTTCAGCATAGCTATGATAATCATGATTGCTATTGCCACCGCCATCATACCGGGCTCATGATTATGATTATGATTATCACGATTCCGGTCTCTTCAAGCAAGCCTCACTGGCACACAAGCTGGCATACTGTAAAAGGCTGTGGTAAGTCCTGCGGGTAATCCCTGTGCAACCCAAAGCATATTTGTGTTCACAGATTCGATGATAGCATTCTCCTGCTACGACTCGGCCTGTTGATCCGATTTACATTACATGTCAACATGGAACCCCGAGCCAAGAACCGTCGTAGAGGAACCGCTGAGGGAGCCTCTTTCCACCGAGCTGCTCTTCTCAGCATCTTCTGAGGCTGAGGTCTCGTACAGCAGCCTCTTGGAAAGCTGATTCCTGGGAATTTAATTACTGTGTCCAAGCTGGGAACAAGCGAGCCTCAACCCCAGACCTTGATAGAAATTGTGCATGATTCGCTGTTTTTGACAATGCCAATGCCAATGCCATTGCGAAAATGATAGCCGGGATCTAGACTGCGCTCGATAAAGGGTGCAAACATTTTGCGCTAGGCTGCAAAATCTGCCGTTTTCTGCGAAGCGCCCTTTGCAAGAAAAATTGTGCGAATATCACCCCTTCGGCTTTCTCACTCGACAGAATGTACTGGTCTTGGCTCAAAAACGGTTGGTTGTTCCGGCGTGAAATCTTGGCACAGCTCTCAACAACCAAAACCAAACTCTAATTACCAGCACCATCTTGCCTGTACTGACTCCACACACCCTTGGCTTCTTGTGCAGCACGCTGTGGAACTGCCCCTTTCACCAAATCCTCTTTGCATGCTAGAGAATTGCAGGAAAACGATCCTTGTCAAGCTTTCAGATGCCTCATATGTGTGATCAATAGTCCTGTAGATCTCCGCGAAGAGGTCCTTGTCGCTAAGGAAGGAGAAGAGTTCGACCTCAGTGCGGGCAAATGCCCACGGGAAGACCTTGACCTACCGCTCCCCGACTTCCAGACACCTGTCACGTGGAGGCCGGAAAAAGAAGAAGGCGTTTTGCCCTTCGGTGTCCCTTTAATGCAAGGCAATAGGGGCATCCTCAAACACACACGCACACACACACACACACACACATGCTCGGCTCCTGTGCGGTTTTTCCCCGCGACGCTTTGGCGCTCTCCAGCTTGCTTCCTGAAAAGCGCGGCATTCGGGCCTGCACACCGTCGGGGGCCACCCTCAAGCTACCAGGCTTCGACCACTTTAATCCCAAGAACCCAATGTGGATGATGAAACTCTTTAGGCAAAGAGGCAAAGAATGGTTCATGTGTATTTATATTTAACAACAATAATGATAATGGTCATTATTTATGTATATGAATGTTAAGACTAATATTCATTACAATGTTAACAATGAAAAAGAGTAATGATAATTAAAGGATACCCATTTTTTCCGTCGCGCAGATGGCGCTATGCCGCTTTTTTCCCCTGCAGGCTTTTTGCTTTGTCGCGGGCCAGCCCGTCTATTTGTTCAATTACGGAGCGCAGAAAGTATTGCGCCTGCCACGCAAGAAGACCGCCGCCCCACGGCCGCCCACGGCGGCCGACCTTCGCAAGGTAATATAAAGCACTGCGCCTGCCACGCGAAACAGCATCGGAGTGCAAAGAGCACTGCGCAAGCGGCCTGCGCCTGCCACGCGAAACAGCACCGGAGTGCAGAAAGTATTGCGCCTGCCACGCAAGAAGACCGCCGCGCCACGGCGGCCCACGGACAACTTTTTCAAGGTGAGAAAAAAAGCACTGCGCTTGCCACGCGAAACAGCATCGGAGTGCAGAGAGCACTGCGCCTGCCACGCGAAACAGCATCGAAGTGCAGAAAGTATTGCGCCTGCCACGCAAGAAAACCGCCGCCCCACGGCGGCCCACTGCAGCCAACCTTCGCAAGGTATTATAGAGTACTGCACGTGGCACGCGAAACAGCATCGGAGCGCAGACAGTATTGCGCCTGCGCCTGCCACGCAAAAAGACCGCCGCCCCACGGCGGCCCACGGCGGCCAACCTTTGGCAGGTCCTTCTGTTAATTTGGGATTGTTTTTTTTGCACAGCGTGTGGAGGCCAAAGATACACTCTTCGGGAAGAGGAGAAAGAAAAGGAAGGAAGGAAGGAAGGAAGGAAGGAAGGAAGGAAGGAAAGAAGGAAAGAAGGAAAGAAGGAAAGAAGGAAAGAAGGAAAGAAGGAAAGAAGGAAAGAAGGAAAGAAGGAAAGAAGGAAAGAAGGAAAGAAAGAAAGAAAGAAAGAAAGAAAGAAAGAAAGAAAGAAAGAGAGAAAAAGAAAGCTCTTCCTATGGGCACTTTTCTCGCTTGGGGGCTTGCGCCCACCGGCTCTGCCGGCTCTACTGGTACTTACTCTCACACACTCAACTAGCGCTCACTGACTTTGCCAACTAACTGTCACACACTCAACTGACAAAGTCAGCGAGTGTTAGTTGAGTGTGTGAGAGTTAGTGTGGCAAAGTCAGTGAGTGTAAGTCAAGTGTGTGAGAGTTAGTATGACAAAGTTAGTGTGGCAAAGTCAGTGAGCGTAAGTTGAGTGTCCGAGAGTAAGTATGACAAAGTCAATCAGTGTAAGTTGAGTGTGTGACAGTTCGCGGCAGGCGCAGAACTTTCTGCACTCCGATGCTGTTTCGCATGGCAGGCGCAGTACTTATATTACCTGGCGAAGGTTGGCCGCCGTGGGGCGGCGGTCTTCTTTCGCACTCCGATGCTGTTTCGCGTGGCAGGCGTAGTACTTTTCGCCGTGGGGCGGCGGTCTTCTTGCGTGGCAGGCGCAATACTTTCTGCACTCTGATGCTTTTTCGCGTGGCTGGCGCAGTACTCTCTGCGCTCCGATGCTGTTTCGCGTGGCAGGCGCAGTGCTTTATATTACAAAACCGGGGGAGTTTAATACAGGGACCGCCCTACCGTAAGAGTTTATCTTTGGCCTCAACACACTGTATGCAAAAGATCGGCGCCCTACCTTTCCCCCAACAGCGGAAGTCAAAACAAGGCACGCCTTTTTTCAGTTAGGGTTGCAAAGTCAGTGAGTGTAAGTTGAGTGTGTGAGACTAACTATGACAAAGTAAGTGAGTGTCAGTTGAGGAGGCGGAGGCGGTGGAGGAGGAGTGCTATCAAGGATGCGGAGCACACGGAGACAACGCGCGAGACACTGGCGAAGACAGTAAAAACAAGAACCCCACACAATGATGCGCGGAACAATAAAAAGAAGAAGAAGAAGAAATATATATGTATATACATTCCTGTGTATGTCACTTAGAACGGAGCACGCCTCCTTTTTCCTTCGCCAGCCCGATGCAATGCAGTTCCAAACCCTACCATAGTGATTTGCTTTGGGACGTCTGTCAGGCCTCTCCTCCTGACAGACAGATGCTTTTGGCATCATGGTCAGAGACCCTATGTGGACACCCTGTCCAGGAATCTCCCTCCCGACCGTGCCAAAAACATCAGCGCGCCCTGCGCACACCCCAGCCCGAAAAAGTCGTGGGCCTTCAAACGGAGAGATTACCCGAACGTCGGGTCCCTCCGCAGGGTGGGTGGGTGGGACTCAAAAATAGCCACTTTTGGATCAAGGCCACTTGAATCCCAAAATGGCAAGACATCAAGGAATGATAAATGCATACCCAAGCCTACCAAACTCAATGCATTCACACATTCCTGTGTATGTCACTTAGAACGGAGCACGCCTCCTTTTTCCTTCGCCAGCCCGATGCAATGCAGCCCCAAACCCTACCATAGGGATTTGCTTTGGGACGTCTGTCAGGCCTCTCCTCCTGACAGACAGATGCTTTTGGCATCATGGTCAGAGACCCTATGTGGACACCCTACCCTGTCCAGGAATCTCCCAACGCACTACCCCAAAGCACTTTACAGAAACTGCATAACGAGTACCAAGGCGGGCAGTGGTAACTGCCACAACTCAAACGGGAAAAAGGCGTCTGCCGTCGAAAAACCATTCGCTCTGCGCCATGGATCCGCCCGGCCCAACCGGCTGATGGCATCCGCCCAGTTGCTCTTCGTGGGGACCCACTCCCAGTAAAACCAAGAGCCAAGGGCGAAGAGCATGATGTGGATCTGCCGGACCATCAAATCCAGGTCAGGGCTGTCAGAACGCCCACGCACTAGGGCCATCAGGGCTGCCACATTATCGATGTACCGGAAGCGCTGCGCCCTTTCGACCAGAGCACACTGGACCATCAGCATCTCTAGCTGGGCTATCTTGTGGTCGCCCGGGCTCCACAAGTCGGCGGGAGACACGCCACAAAGCCCTCCCGACCTTGGGCATGTGTGTCAACCCACACAATCAGGAATCCGCCGGTCCCGCACATCGGGGCCTCCAAGGCCGCGTCCGAACGGCAAAGAAGCGCGGCACCTCGCGCCAGGTCACCTCGACCTCCCGCATGGGTTTGCTGCGAACCGCGGATTGCAGGAGTAAGCCGAGTCTCCTTCTCGGCCTGGCGGTCCTTGATGGCATTCAGCCCGGAGCACCCGACCCGGCCGAACACTCCCAACTCGAAGAAGTTGGCCAGGCCATAGAGCTTGGACGCCTGTCCCGGAGGCAAGCGGTCGTTGTCCCGGCACGCCCGGATGTAGCCCATCAGCTTCTCCTGCAAACGCTCTCGAGCCCAGAACCGAACTACTCCTTCGGTGTGCACTGTACCCAAATAGTGGTCGAGGCCCAGAAAAGTCCCATCCGGTACCATAGGCTGGTGCTTCTCGGCCGCAAAGGGTTCCAAGGAGCTTGTTGAGCTCATTGAGGGCCCACTGGCCACTGCCCTTGCTGCTCCGCCAGTCTATGATGTTGGCATCATCAAAGTACATGGTGCAAAGCACGTACACCAGCCGCCGGGCTAGGCTCTCCACCAGTCGCGAAAACCGATTGAAGGATGTAACTGCAAGCGGCAACCTGAAATGCGGGGAAGCCCCACTGCTATGGAAGAATGCCACCACGCACCCGAGGGACTCGTCCCCCATGGGCGAGCGCCTGTGGGCATTGGGCCAGTCTTCTCCACCCGACTCCCAACCGTCACCTCGAGACTCTGCAACCTGTGCAGCTGTCATGACTGCTGCAACATGAGCCGCTGGCCTCAGCGGCGTGTAGAGGACGAGTTTGTTGGAGTCTTGGGAGCGCTCAGATTGTCCGCCAGCATGACTGCACGATGATGCAACGTGGAATTAACCGATACGGTCGCTGTTGAAGGACTGCTTGCAACTGCTGCTGCGTGAGAGGCGGGGTGCAAAACCCAGCCGCCGCATCCGCTTCGGACTGCTCCAACAGCACCTCATCATCCTTGCCTGCACGCAGAGTTTGCAATATGGCATGGTTGTGCCCCAACCAGCCATCCAGGACATCCTGCTGCGAGATCATGCACGCAGGTTGCTGTGGGAACACACCATAATGCGGCGCAAAGCCAACCGCTGGCAATCCGCGCACAAGTCCAAAGGGGTAGGAGGTGTCAGCCCAAGACTGAAGGACGATGAGCAAGGCAGCAAAACCCAAATCACGCTTCACGGTAACCTTCTGGACGGCCTCACTCTGGAACGATCGGAGCTGACGACCCACCGGCTTCCATCTGCTCTGCAACTCGTGCAGGACCGAAATGGCTTCCTGACGCAACTCACGCAACTTGCCGCGGAAGTGGGTACACAGGGCCGCGAACTCCAAGTCCTCATCCAAAACCGTCTCTTGTTCCATCGGGAGTGGATGCCGACTGATGGACATGGCTTGGTTGAAGTGGTCGTCGTCCGACAGGCCAAGGGGAGCCTTGGCGGCAAAGCTGCCTTGTGCGACAGGGAACCACCCTGTCGCCCTTCGGTCACTCGCTGCCAAAGACGAACTCCCGCACCGGCCAAGTCCGGACCGGATGGTCCATCCCATTCATACCCTGCCTCCTTCCGCCAGCTGGGGAAGGGTGCAGTTGATCAGGTCCTCCACCATGGGGAAGTGAAAGTTATGGAGCCAGTCCTCCAGTTTGCGAAAGGCTAGCACCAACGCTGTGGGACGCCTGCTCGGGCCTGGCCCAGCATACCTGCCAAAAGGACTCGACGCCCTTGGGGCGCTCGCACCGTACGCCTGCCAGCGGGGTAGTAGGCGAGGCCGGATGCGTGGCCTGGAACACGAGGAACAGGTCGGCTTCACACAACTGGTCCCACGGGCAGTCGCAAGCCAAGGTGATGCCTTGCAAGGACGCGAGGTCGCTGCTCAAGTCGGACTGCAAGATGCGCTGGATATACAAAGTTGCCCACTCATCCTCCCGGCAATCCATTTCTGGGGTCCATGGAGATGCCCACAGGCGATGCGAGCGGTGGCCTCTCCCCACATAAACACATCCGGGGAGCCCTGTCTCGTTGAGCACTTCCGGGCCCTCCTGGGGAGGCGGGCTGCTTCTTGTGGGCAAGGGGGGCGCAACCCCAGCTAGACAGCCAACGGCTCCATAGCCCATTCCCTCAAGGCTTTGGGGTCAAAGTCCAGCCAGTGCTCCCTCCTACCTGTGCACTCAGCTTGAGGCATGCGCGGCACGTGCAACGCTCGCCCTACACGTACCGCCCACCAGGATGCTGGCAAACGACAGGGGCGCTGTATACTCAGCTTCCTCGTGCGACGGGAAGTACCTCTTCCCTTGCACCGTCGTGGGCTGCCATTCTTGAGGATGGTGGCTGTGGTGGCAATCCAGCGGCGGCCACTGGCCAATCTCGTCCACATTGTGTCGCAGGCACTGCGATTTGCATCTGGCGCCTCCCCACACACACGCCGCATAGCGGCAATCCGACCACAGCCCCGAACGCAACATCTCTTGCTCCTGGTGCAGCCACCAATGGAGAGACCTCCATGGGTTCTCACGCACCGAGGCTCCGCCGCGCTCAGCATGAGCCTGGAGTTGGGACAACACCCAGCTGCAGGCTTGGTTATCCGTCTTCACGCGTTTGAGATCTGCCCCGGCTAGATCTGGGAGCCCTTCTGGTCGAGGAGCAGGTCGGCCGTCCGCAAACTTGCGAGGTATCTCACGGGCTCGGGACTTGGCACTGCAGTCCAACGCTGCCGCCACGAAGTCGGCCTCCTTCAACTGCTCCTCCAGGGACGCCTGCTCCATCCCGGAGTGCTGGCGCGACTTTCTTGCCCCCGACGGCACTGGGCATCTCCGCACACCACGCCTGCGAACCGCGGTGGTGCTCTGGCGCTTCCGCAGCATCACCAGGCGCTTCTGGACGTCTGCCTTCTCCGTCGGCGCAGTCCACAGGGCCGTGCCGTCCTGCGCCACTGCGGCGGAATGACCTCCCAAGCCTCGAAGGACTGCAAGGCATGTGCGACCGCGAAGACCTTGTGCTTGGTGCGCAGAGACAGGGCGTACCCTGAATAGTGTAGGGCCATCTTTGCCGAACTCTGCTTCTCCTTGCCCTTGTCCTGCCAGTCGCCCAGTGGCAGCATCGCCTGATCCTGGAGCCCCATCAGCTGGGCAACTGCCGGGGACAACCGCCGCCACGAACGAGTAGGTCGTCAGTTCCAAAGTGGACTCCAGGCGCTGCCCAAAGGCCTCCCTCATCACAGACTGAACCGTGGCCAGGGACCAAGGCTGCCCTGCCTTGTTGAAGCAAAGGCCGCTACTGCCACGCACCTCACCCGGTAGGCGCTGCCACTTGGCAAGCACGATCTGCCCCCAAGGCCAACCATTTGCGAAGACTGCTGAGGCGCAGAAATCAAACCCCTGCCTGTTCTGCCGCTGCTTGCCTTTGGCGCAACGCCCGTGAAAGGTGGAGTGGCTCAGGCGCCTGAGCTGCGACCGCATGATGTGCTTATAGCGTAGGACTCCGGTGCCCGTCAACCACGATCCCAACAGAGCGGACCCATGGGCGCGGTACTTGGACACGATCATGTCCTCCAGCATCGGGAGCATGGGTGGCTCCGCCACGGCTGCTTGCCCCGCCTTGCCCGGCTTGGACGGCCTCGCCGGGAGCTGGACCGCACTCAGGTCCAACGGAAGCTTGGCCTGCTTGACCAACCACCTCAACGATGCCATAGCCCGCACCGGCGCCGAAGTCCCGTACTGAAAGAAAGAGTCGACATCCACATGTTGCGGAGGGAGCGGTCGACTCCGCCCTTCCATGTGTGAGCGCAGCTCAGCCCAGGTCTTGAGGGCATTGATGCCGCTCGGAGGAGGTCACCAAATGAGGCCCGGGGTCAACTCCCCGGTCGGCCTCATGGCACGAAAGCCATCAACGCCCCAGCTAGGACCTCCACATGTTGCAGGACTGAGGGGAAGGACTCGGCCCACCGGCGGTCCCTCCGCCACGGCCACCGCTGCTGGCATCAGGCGCTCGTACGCCAGGTTCGCCACCTCCAACCAGGCTTCAGCCAGCGCGGCTCCGCCTTCCGCATAGGCGTCCTCCTCGGACAGGAACATGAAAGCGAAGTCGTCATCCCGCTCCAGTCCACGTGCACTCCTCCATTCACGCACATGATCAGCGGCCACCGCTGAAGAGGATGACGCACCGGGCTCTGTCACCTCAGGGCCCATTGCCAGCACCTGCCGGGCGTAGATGCCCCGTGGCTGCATGGCCATGGCGAGGCAGAGGGCTAGACACGGAAACCACCCCGCAAGCCGAGCATAGAAGGGTCTCCACCGATTCCCTCAATTTTCCCACATCGCAGGCAAGGTAATTGCAGACCCATGTCGATGCCTCCCCAACCAATGGGCCATTGCCCGGCCTGCGGCACCACACCCATCCAGCGGCAGGTTGTACGCGTCGACGGGGTCCACCCACACACCAGACCCCACCTGCCAGCGCCTCCAGGCCACCAAGAACATTTCGAGGTCCACATCGCAACCCGAAAGGCCACAAATCGCGTGGGCGTACCTCGGGCGGGGCCATGTCCCCGAGCGCCCAGCGGCTGCGCGCCATCTCGATGCCCAAGAGATCGAAGACATCATGGTGTCGATGGTATCGGTCCCAAACGATGGAGGCACTCTCGCCATCTCGAGCCAGTACATGCCGCCGAGTCCAGACGCCAATCCACGGGAATCTGAAACCCCCAACACGGTCCCTGCACCTCCGACACTGTTCCTCAGTAGGGGGCCTCGAAAGTACTCTCCCCGTCCCCCGGGGGAAGATGCAGCACCATCCCAACCGACTGCCACAGTCGAAGAGTGGCGACCCGGTCCCCCCAGGCCTGCACTCGGATGATGTGCTGCTTAAAGTCCCACCATGCCGCTGTAGACAGCATCTTGAACTCCGTGTGCACCGCCACATCGATGCCAGGACGCAGCAGAGGCATGGTAGCAGACTCAAAAATAGCCACTTTTGGATCAAGGCCACTTGAGTCCCAAAATGGCAAGACATCAAGGAATGATAAATGCATACCCAAGCCTACCAAACTCAATGCATTCACATATATATATATATATGTACATATATTGGCCCATTGTTCCAAGGGTGGTTGGAATCCTGGTGGAATCCAAACAGGGGATGCCCCACAAGGAGGTCCCTGCAAAACCAGCGGCCTTTCTGCGTTTCCTTTTTGTGTGTGCTAAGTTGTTTTTGTTGGAAATTCCAAAGCAGCCCGGCAGCTGCTGGCCGTCCTAGATGCATCAAGGGAAATCCCAGCAACAGTGCTACATTGCTCGGGGCATGTGTGAACCATTGGCCTGGTTCAGTGAATTGCTTGCAATCCAACAAGATCCTGAGTGAGCTCGGCAGTTGCAGGCGGGAATCCCTCAGATGCGTCCGAGTGAAGACTATGTACAACGTGACGCATGCCTGCGCCCTGGGCCCTGCAGAAAGTGAGAACAAAACCAAACAGAAAACGCGCCCCCATTGTCCCTTTGCATCTACAAATCCACGAGAGAAAGCGTCATAAACAAGAAACAAGAACAAAACCACAGAGGAAGAAAACAGCGATGACCACCCAAGCAGACAAAACCCTAACCCGCCCAAAACCCTTGTGTGTGTTGTATGTAATTGTCTTGCTAGTTGTATGTATGTATGTATGCATGTATGTATGTATGCACATATACATGTACATGTATGTGTATGTGCATGTGTATATGTAATTGTCTATGTGTATGTGCGTATGTATGTATGCAATGCAAAAGTTCGCCGACTTCTGTCCAGCGTGGTTGGAAGCTTCCCGCAATTCCAAAGGGAGGGAGGGCAAGCCTGGGCCACCCGGGCTGTGTGGAAGGTTGGACGGGTTTCTTGGGGTTTGGGTGGGACATGGTGTCGCCCTCTTGGCTCTTGCTTCTTTTCTGCCATTGGGCCGAAAACTCCGCAATCCAAAAACCCAATCGAAACTCGCAGCCTGGACCTCACTCCCAGTCCCTGTGCTCGCGCTCGATGCGCGAAGCCACGTGCATGGCGCGCTCCCGCGAGGCAGCGTCTGCCAAGGTCATGGGCCCGGACCCAACCAGCCGCCCGGTTCCTCAATTTGCTTCCATCGAAAATCTCGATTCGGGATGGAGATTATCTGCTGAATGGAATGGTGGTAAGTTGAGGGGAGAGGCGGGGTAGTTTTTCATGCAATTGATCACAATGACATATTGGCTCAGCGCCCTTCTTGTAGCACACATAGGACTTGCTGCGTATTGCTCTCCACATACAGGCAGGACCAGGGACATCCAGAGTGATCCTCGCCATTACACATCACGTTCTGAGACTGAAATAGATCCAGGCTACACGCACTCCACCTTGCCTTCAAAATCAGCTGGATTGTTGACCCTACTGAACCAGCAAGTACTTGCCCAAGTTTTGCCGGCTGAAACTTGGAATGCTGAACTTTTGCCATATCCGCCGACCGCTTGCCAATGTCCTTGATAACCGCCCAACCGGGCAACGCTTTGGTTGCCTGGGAGTCGATGCGACATGGACTGCTTCAGGGCTATGTTCAGGAATCGTTCTCCTTTGCTTCCTTTGGGCGTCCCACGCCGCGACGGGCACCACACCACGGGCACCACGCCACAGGACGACACCACGCACAAATCCTAAACCAAACCTAAATCAGCCTAACCCCACCCTAAAACAACCTGATACCCCTCAACCCAACTCTAAACCAACCATAAACCAACAATACAACAACCAGTTCTGAGCTAACCTGAACCTACCTGAACCAACCTGAAACCCAACGCGGGCTAGGCTGAACCAACCCTCAAAAACCTACAAAGCCAACCCTAAGCCAACCCTTTACCAGTCCTTAAACCAGTCCTACACTAACCTAAACCTACCTAAATCTAGCCTGAGCCAAGCTGAACCCCAGGCCCAATCCTAACCAAACCTGAAGCAACCAAAACCCAACCCTAAACCAGTCCGAAACTAAACTAAGCCAACCCCAAACCAGGCCTTATCCAACCTGAACCAGCCCGACACAAACCAAAGCCTACCTAAATCTAGCCCGCGCCAGATTTGGGTAGGTTTAGGTTAGTGCAGGACTGGTTTAGGTTGGGTTGGCTTAGTTTAGTTTAGGGCTGGGGTTGACTTAGGGCTGGTCTAGGAGGATTGGCTTGGGATTGGTTTAGGGTTGTGTTGGGCTAGTCCAGCAGGAGGATTGGCTTAGGTTGCGTTTTGTGTATCAGGGTGGGTTAGGGTTGGGTCTGGGTTTCAGCTCGGCGCAGGCTAGATTTAGGTAGGTTTAGGTTAGTGTAGGACTGGTTTAGGGTTGGTTTACGGTTGGCTTAGTTTAGTTTAGGACTGGTTTAGGGTTGGTTTAGGGTTGGTTTCGGGTTGGTCTGGGAGGATTTAGCCAGACCCAACAAGAGGTCATGAAGAATTTGTCAGATAAGTCACTCTGCTTTTGCTTGAGCTCTGCCACATGGGCTTGTATAGGGTGGCCCGTGATTGTGGTGGACACCCTGAAACCAACCACTGTGGTGCCTCCAAAACTTTCCCTAAACCAACCCTAAACCAGCCCCAAACCAGCCTAAGCCAACCCAAAATTTACCTTAAAAAAGCCGATAAACCAACCCTAAACCAACCCCAAACCTAAACCGCGCTAAACCAACCCAAAACCAGCCCTAAACCAATACTGAACAATTCGTAAACCCACCCTAAACCAAAACTAAACCACTCTACACCCTAACTAAACCAACCCTAAACCATAAACCGCCCTAAACCAACCCTAAACCAACCCAAACCAGCCCTAAACCAACCTACTCAGCCAACCCCAAACCAACCCTTAACCCTTAACCAGTCCTACACTCACCTAAACCTACCAAAATCTAGCCTGCGCCAAGCTGAACCCCAGACCCACCCTAAGCCAGCCAAACGTAAACCAACCCTAAACCAGCCCCAAACCAGCCCTAAATCAGCCTACTAAGCCAACCCTAAACCAACCCGAAACCAGTCCTAAATCAGCCTACTAAGCCAACCCCAAACCAACCCAAAACCAGTCCTACGCTAACCTAGCCTACCTAAATCTAGCCTCAGCCAAGCTTAAACCAACCCTTAACCAACCGCAAACCAACTCTAAACCAAACCTAAACCACCCTAAACAAACCCTTAACCTGCCCTACACCAACCCTAAACCAACCCTAAACCAACCCTAAACCAACTCTTAACCAGCCCGAAACCAACCCTAAACCATCCCTAAACCAACCTGAAGCCACCTGAAGCCAGGCCTAAACCAAACAAACCCACTAATTGCCAACTGCAGCGGCGGGAGTTTCCAACTCCCGCCGATCTAGTTTCCAACTCCGGGCAGGACAGTTTCCAACTCCCGCCGATCTAGTTTCCAACTCCGGGCAGGACAGTTTCCAACTCCTGCCCTGGCAGTTTCCAACACCCCGGTACCTGACTCGCGACGGTGGTTTCCAACTCCTAGTTTCCCCTATAAATGGACCGAGACACCTTTGCATGACTAGCCAGGGTGCCTGACAGCCCAACACAACCACCAGAAGGGTCCCTGCTTTTGCAAAGCATCCAAAACGTCGGTGTTCAAAAGGCCACAGACTTGCATTCAACGGCGCCTTGTAGCAGAAGGGTCTTGATCTGGAGCCCCAGCTGAGGCAGCGTCAGCCCCGGCGACCAGCCCTGCCGCTTCGTGGAAGGTCCCAAATTGGGGATCCTGTCTGGACAGCAATTCGTATCTTGGTCCACACCAGTCAAATTGGGGATTCCAATTTTGACTGGCGCTGAAAGAGGAACGACTAGGAAACGAAACTGTGGTTTCCTACTTCAGGAACCCACAATGTTGCTAGCTCGGAGTGGGGAAGACTGTATGTCTTGTGTTTGTTATGTTCAAATGGCAAGCCGCTCGCAACAGCATCTTGCCCATTTGTTCGATCAATGCAATATTCCATGAAATCAGCCGTAAATGTCCCAGGTGCCCGGGCTACCTCGCCCTAACCCTTTTCTTTCAAGCTGTTCCTAACGTCTTGTAGCTATCTAAAAACATAGCTCAAAACATGTACTAAAAAATGTTTAGAACAATGCCCAGCTGTTTCCCTTTACAACTTTGGCACGTTCCTTCCCCATATCCCCAACTTCTGCTTCTATCTCGCGCTGTTTTCGGACTGAGCCTGGCTGCTGAGCACTTCTGCGCACAGGGCCCCATAGGCGTGGATGTAGAAGCTGCCTCGCGCGCAGGCACAGAAAGACGATCGGCTTGCAAAGTTTGGCTTTGAACATCTTGCAAAGGCAAGGTTCCTTAAGTTTCGGGTTTTCAAACGACTGCTTTGGCGCCGATGTCCAATCGGTTGAGGAACCTGTTGTGCCAAGTGGATGCAGTTGACGAACAAGATCCTGTGGGCTTTTTGGCTGGTACTTTTTGCGTGTGTCTCTCTGTGGGGGCCCCAAAAACATGGATTGTGGTCTTTCCAGTGTCCCTTTAGAACCGCAAAAAAGGGGCTCTTCAAAAAACACTGACACCCCACATCACTCCCCCGCTCGCCTGGCGCAAAGGAGGGCCGCAGCACCCGCACTGCCGGGGGGCCCACAGGGAAGCGTGGGGGGATCCAGATCTCCAACTCCACCTATGCGAAATGGACTATGACATGATATGACAAAGACGGCGCTTTTGGGGCCCCGGCCGCATCCACATCCCACCGCTCCAGCTGCCGCCCCAGCTCAGACCCTGTGAAGCCTGGCGGTTCTGTTGGTTTGCGAGTCATGACCCCAGGCGGTTTGCGCCCTCAACAGCAAAACTGCCCCTTTCCTGGAAGTCCAAAAGCCGTAGGCTTCTTGCCAATTCATCGGACTGCAGCTCGGGCGCCTACGCGACAAGGCATTCTCAGCGGCGAAACATCAAGGACACGCCTGACAGGTTAACGTTCACTCGGGATTCCTTGGGAGAACTGCGCTAGGTTGTCTGGGGATCCACCGTTGACGGATCTTTGCTGCAAAAAAAATGGCCCCCCAGGCTGAGGGAAGACACTGAAAACTGCTTGCCTGGCACAGCCTTGCTTGGGAAGCGATTCTGATGTCAATTCCATTATTGGCAACCATGTTCAATGGTCCCCGAGAAAACTAGTCATGTGTGTGCCATGCTCAAAACTCCCCATGTGCTTCATGGTCATTCCCATGGAAATCCTCATGACGGCTGTCTCAAACCCTGAAGTCTATCATCCCTCCTGAAGCACTTGACAGTGAGCCCAAGCTCACGGCATTGCCTCCCCGGCACACGATCAAAATTTGATATACCCTCTATGGACACAGCTAAATTGCAGAGTGCCCTGGTTTTTGCGGTTGACTTGTTGGGAGTCCCCAATGTCTACCAAACTAGCCGTGGAACTTTCGACGAACCTCGCGCCTTCTGCTTGGAGCCGCAGCAGCCAGCACCGCAGATCTCCATCGTCGCGCAGGTTGAGCTCCAGCCTCGCGCGCTAGAGCTGCGCCGCGGGATGTGAACAGGTGTCCATTTTTGGGGGAGCCTCGGAATGTCTTGTTGTTTGGACCACTTTTAGTGCCTCTCTTGGAGTTGGAAGAAAGTCCAAGAATATTCATCACATGTTGATTTCCTGCTGGAACTTGTTGGGGAAGAACCCCCTTTTTGGCCATTTTGGAGGTCGTTTCCTGATTTTGAGACAAGCCCAAACGAGAGAAAAGCGAGCTGCCACAGAATCAGGATCTACTCACTGAGGTCGGATTTGTTCACGGGAATAGGGTGTTACGTGTTGCTTAAGGCCACCTCTATCCAAAAATTGATTTCGCAGTGTTCCGAACATCCTGCCGGTTCGCCATTCCAAGCAATAGGAAGTTGGTGGACAGCCTATAGGAAAGGTGCAAAAAAAGGTGTGAACGAATCACTTTGGATCATTCCTTATAAGATTAACCGCCGAATGTTTGTTTACACCGAGGACCACACTTGTCCAACCTCCTAGCTTGTGGGTCCAGATAACAGGTCGGGGTCAACCAAAAAGCAGGTACCCGTTCAAACCCCCCATGACACGGAAGATACCAATCACCGAAACCCACAGAATGGGTGTTGGTTTCCCTTCGGTTTCTATTTTGAAACCACGCCCACCAAGGGCATCATGGAAAATAGCCCCCCCCCTCTGCAAAAGAAAAGATGGGATGGTAGGGTATGGGTGCAGGACTCAATAAGCCTGGATTGGGGGGGGGGTTCTACCAAACTTTCACCTGAAGTACGTGTTCCATGAAATGACACGAACCTAGGGAGGCTATCCTGGATAAGCAGATGAGATAGGAGCAAGTAAGCAAGCACGCACGCACGCAGGCACGCATTCAAAAAGTGCAACACGCGCGGTGCCATGTTGCATTCAACGCCTTGCCAACGAATGGAATCCGAGGGTGGCTTTTTCGAGAGGGGGACCTACCGTTGAACAGCTCGGGCTTTCCCAGTGTTTATATCTGAGCTAAGGCGCTAGCCTCTAGGTTGCTTGTGCGTGTTACTTGCTTAATTTGTTTGATTCGACTTGGGAGACCACTGCGCAGGGCGGGGGGGTTGTAAACCAAGGGGAGAACTGGTGACTTCCCAGCCCCTATGAACCCCGAGCATTAGACATTAAAACACTGGCTCTGCACTGTGAAAACTTGCTCCCCATAGCTGGGTCAGTGGCACTTCATCCCCGGAAAAGGACAACAAAAAGACTCAATATCACTTTTTTCTTACCAACAGTTGCCAAAGGGAAACCACGGGACCCAACATCAATCGTCTACCCTTGTGTCTTGGTCATGGTTTTGAGGCCTGCGCATCGTTTTTCTTCCGCAACTTCGGGCAGCTTTCACTGAGCACAGTGGGCAGGAGGGGTCCACACAGCACCGGGCAGGGCGCCGGGCATGCGGCTTTTGTGCCTGCGTCCATGCCGGTCCCATCGACTCGAAGCCTTCCTTCGAAGCCTTCTTCGTCTCGAAGCCTTCTTCGTCTCGAAGCTTTCTTCTTTGGAAGCCGCTTCTTTCAATCAGGGGCTGGCCCCCAGCACGACCTCAAACCTTGCGTTATGCGCGGCCATTTGGGCCAGGTCCATAGGTGTCCGTCCGTGCATGTCTGCCTGGTCTGGATCAGAGCGGGCTGTCAGCAAGCAGCGCTGAACTGCCTGGCGCCCATGCAGAGCTGTCCATCCACCTCTGTCAGCCTTGCAAACGTCAGCTCCAGCTGCCAGCAAGCAAAGCACGACTTCCAGGTGTCCGCCTTGCGCAGCCGCATGAAGGGGGGTCATTGTGGTTTGAGTCATCGTCTTCATCTCGTTTGGGATGTGCTGGGCATCTGGGTCCAGGGGCCTGTCCAAAAGGCGTTCGACTGTCGTTATGTTACCATCCAGCGCTGCCTGCAATGGAGAAGTCTGCCGGCTATCTGTCAAGTAGGGTCGATTCACGACCACCAGGTCCGCATCAATCCAGTCGCTCTCTGGCACGTGGCCAGCTCGCTCCTCAAGGAATCACTAAAGGTTTCGCCTTGTGGGTGGTACTCAGCCCACCATTCAGTGAATTCATCCTCTGACATCGCATACTCTCCCGTGACTCTTCGAACGCGGGCCATGAGGGCACGCAGAGTGCAACCGACTTGACCAGGTTTGGCAGCGGCAAACGGAAAACGGCCCTTCATCTCAAAAGAAGGCCCGGCCCTTCCAGACGAGTTTGGACCTGCAAAGCCAATTGTTATCCCAGATCGAGTTGACTTACCGCCTCTCACCCATACCCTCTTGTCTGGGGTATGGTATCAACCCCTAACAAACAAAGAGGCACTTGCTATGAAAACCACGCTTTTCCAACCATACCCTAACAAAAAGGGTATTTGTAGTACAGGGTCGGTAAAGCTCAAATGGGTGGTTGCAGTTTGATTTCCCCTCCAAATTCAAAGTATAAAATGTCTAAAAGACATACTTGGAAGCAACAAAGACACATTGCCTTTCCCTGCAGAAAACAATGAACATGTCTTGCCTGCGGCACACTTGCCGATGATGAATACCAAGCGAGCCAAGCTGATCCCAACAGGACCCAGGCTGGTTTCTGCACCACACCTTTACACACAGGTACTCACAGCACTCTTGGGACTTTGCTTTGGATGGCCCCCTTGAAATCCACATGCCCAGTACTGGAAATCCGCTGTTCCCAACATAAAGTTGTTGCCAGATATTATTGAAACGCACCAGAGCAAACTGCCAGCCGAATCACTTGGAAGGGCCCCCTCATTTTGAGACAAAGTCGCTTGGTTTCAGACTCCTTTAAGAAATACCGACGCTAAACCGACGCCAAACCGACGCCAAAGCGACGCCAAACCGACGCACCGAACGGACGGACGGCTGCCAAACGGACGGCGAACGGCCGCCTGTGCTCTGCCATTAGCTCGCCGCGCCGGAGCTGCAGCTGCTTCAGCTCGCGGCTCAGGCGCTGCAGTGCCCGCGCCGGGAGGCCTCGGCTCTTGGAGGTGACATGTGCTCCATTTTATCTACTTTCCCTTTTTGGGGGGAGAAGACACTTAGGATTGCGGCACCGGAAACAGATTGCAAAACGTAAATCAAATGGCTGGTCAAGTGGAAATGAAGCGCGGTGGTCAAATATACTTGGGGGAGGAACATGTCAATTCGTTGAACGAATGGCCCAATACAAAGCCTGCTCTTCAAAGGATAGCTTGCTCGCCCCGGTGAGAGAGAACAACCTGATCTGTCGCTCGCTGGGCCACGCAGAAGAGACACATGAAAGATAGGGACACTCTTGAAAGCAAGAAAGATAGCTTCACATACAAACAAAACTTGCTACGTGGCTCATGGTCACGGCTCCTTTGGCAGGAATGATTCTAATGGTTGTCTAGATTCGCATGACCATCCACAACAACCACCGAGCTGCCATCCCCTGCACCCTCGCTCGCCGAAGGCATCGCGCTGTGAGCGGGCTGCGCTAGATGCACCTGGCCAACACGCTTTGACACGGGCAGGTGCCGAAATCGAAATGAATCTCAGCTTAGTTTCCTTTCCCCCCCAAACCAAACAAAAGATACATTCCATATGTGTGAAACCAGGCCAGTTGATCAGCTGAGGCAAAGCGATTCTGCTCAACTGGAGTGTGCCCTCAGATTGTTTCAAAACCCAGCAGGGAAGTGCTTCTCCGGATCAACAAACCCATGGGTGATAGGTAAGTGGGGGGGGGTGTCTCATTTAAGAGGCTCCTTCGCTTTGTAGGGAACCACCCTCTAATAATCCACCAGGCTTATCAACCAGGGTCGTCAGCACAATGTTTCTCCCCAAACCTGCCTCAGCGCTCTCTGCTTGTGGCTCTGCCGGCTCCGACGGAGGCTCCGCCGGCGGCCCCTGACGCTGGCAGGGAGTGCCATGCAGTTCCTGAGTGTGCCTCGCCATCCCTGCAAATGCATGACGGGCAATCACCACATATCCCCAACAGCAAGCCCTGGAACTCTTTGGAGCAGCTGCTTAGAAGCACTCCAGAGCCTAGCTGAGCATGGACTGCAAGCTTTGAGCTGTTGGGCTTATCACCATAATCTTCTTTTGTTGGCTCAATTAAAGGATCCTCGAATGGGTGTTGGATGCATCCTTTCAGGAATCCTGTGGGAAGATCCTGACTAGCCTCAATCAACCCAATCGCCGGGTAAACCATAGCCCGGTCCTCCTCTGGACCTGCCATGTCCAAGCGCAGCAGCCCGCTGACCTGCGCAAAGGCGAGGGTCGGGAAGCCAAGAAAAGAAAATAACCAAACAGGTACCGAAGAATTTGCTGTTAAATGGGGACTTACAAATGAGCAAGGCCCAAAGTCACAGCGCAGTCTGCAGCACTCCTCGCACTTTTACCCCGAGACCGCGAGGGTGGCAAAATTAACCCAAACCAGGGCGGGCAGGGCAGCAAACACAGCCTGTTGGCTGTGTCTGCTTCCTGCCGGCCCCAGTCCCGGATTAAGGGTATTCACATACCCCAGGTTCCGCGTGAGTCCGTGTTCAAAGAATTTCGGTCTCGCGAATCCGCGTTAAATAAAAACCAGTACAACGGTGGTTCCAGGGACTAACCCAGAACCACAACCTAGTAGGTACAAGGAAAAATGAGTGATTTCATGCCTGGCCCAGGCTTGCTTGCCGTAGCAGAGCTCCACAGAACCTAGGCCAGGAGGTCCGGTAGCAGGATCCAGAAAAAGGAGAAGCCATCCAAGATCCGGCGTTGCATGTCAAACCCAGCAAAGTCCAGGTGAATGAGTTGGTCCGCCCACACGTTGGAGCATCGTTTGACATGGTGGAGAGACGCCAAGACTGCCCGTTTCTGTTCCTGCGCCGAAAGTTCCATCAGCAGGGCAGAGCAGGGCCACTTCTTTGCAGACCGCTTCGATGCCGCATAGGCGTTGCCTTCATGGTCTGTGCGGACGGGTATATGTACCTCCATGTGGGTGGCCACCCTGTCTGCTGCAAACATGAACAGGAGTAGAGATGCCCGGGTCCGGGAACGTCCGCGGCAAACCAGTGGCCCGGCCGAGATTCTCCTGCGTCACGGCAGCCATAGCACCATTGGTCAGGCCATGGCGGAATGGATCCTAAAATCATGGACAAGGCCCGATCAGCTTTTGCTCCCATGCATAGAGCGGTTTTATGTGAGGCGACAGAGTAGGGAAGGCTACCCACTGAAAGAGGCCCAAGAGAGAGGTCACCTTGCAGCCTTGTGTGGAGCTCCCCCAGCATAGGCTGCAGGCTTTCCAGCTTCTCATCTGGCAACCGGGCCGCACCCTTGTTGATGTCCACCCAGTACCCTAGCCACAAGTTCTGCGGTCCCAGGGCATTTTTATGCCAGGAGATGGGACATCCTTGCAGGGAAAAAAACAGGAGGAAGATGCCCACCATCTTCAGGCCCGCCAGCTTGCGCAGGAGGAGCATGAAGACCATGACCCACAAAACTCCGCCGAGATGCGGTAGGTCCAAGTTTTAGTCACGCAGCGCACCACCTCCGGGTGTTTCCAAGCGTGATGCATGGGGGGTGGCGCCACAGGCCGCACCCATGTTCTCCTTGTTGCCCGTGAGCATCGCCAGCAGCATGACGAACCTCAGACTACGGCGCTCATGGCAGCCGGCCTGCGGCCGGTTGGTTGAGAGTGCCTTCCTGTGTGAGCAGGTTCTTTACGATGGCTCAGGGTGATGCTGGCCATGAAAGGCAGTGGGCTGCAGGCCAAGACAATCAAAGCTATGACCCTGTCGTCATTCAGATTGTTCATGCCAAACCTGGCCTTCACCATGGGGTTTTCAGGGACCAGAGGCGATACTTGGGTAGGAGGCAGGGTGACAGTTCCTGCCAGCGGGGGTCGACACACCGGTCTTGGAAGACCCTCAGATCTGGGCCATGGCCGCGATCCAGGAGGCAGACAAGGTCCGCACAATCTTCGACGCCACCATCGTTGGAGTGAATGACAACATCCGATCACCTCCCCCACACTTCACGATCTGCTGTGGAGGGGACAGCTCCTGGAGGAGGACCTCACCTTGTTAAAGTCGGATGTCAGCAAGGCACACAGACGAATCAAACTCCGTCGAAATGACTGGAAATATATGATAGCGACAATCAAGAAACTATTCTGGGTCAACATGGTCGGCACCTATGGGGTTGCATCTGCCCAGTATTACTGGAGCAGAGTCGCGCTGGAGGCGCATGTGGCGGCAAAGGCACTGAAGGAGACGGCCATCCGCGCCAATCTGGTAGAGGGTATCAAATCCCGCATGCCGTCAGGCAAGTTGAACCTGGACCTAGGACCCTGGCAGTGGCGATGGGAAGAGCTTACTGCGGCACATCAACTTGAACTGAATGGCATCTTCAGGCCGATCCTCCCCCAGCAGGAGAAAGGGGCCAAAAGGTGCTGTGAAGCAGCGGTAATGGGCGGACAAATTGTCACCTTCTACAGGAGCTTCTCATTCATGGCAGCGATCAAGCAGGACGAAGACAAATATGAAACATGGAGGCCACTAGTGGGGGGAGCGCGGGCAAGCTCCCTCAAAGCAGTGGTCTACGGCTTGAAGCAGACGAGAACACTGGTGGGGGAGGCTCCTCTCCCCCCGTCAGTTCCACTGCTGAAGAAGATCGGACAAGGCACCTCTCACAGTTTTAGCTCAACGTTGGGCGGCGGACCGTTTTGGGTGTGAGGACCCAAGGACATGGTGCGGGCCTATGAGTGCACCAAGACCCTCCTGGTCACCTCGGAGAGCAAGAAGGACAGACGAGCGACTCCACCCCCGCGAAGGCGGTGTCCCTACGGCCAGGCCTTCCGGGTGCGTACGCGCCCTCCTTCTTCAGGTTCGCATTGGAGCCTCAGCAAGGTACTCGGACACACTCGACCGGACACCTTGGTTGTCACGTGGCAAACCAAGGTCTCGCAGGCGGGGGACCAATCCAGACCACAGCCGCTGATCGCCCCGACGCTCTCCCTAACAGGGGCACAGTGGTGGAACCCGCTAGCCAACACAGATTTGGGGAGACCTGAGAATGCCTGCCGTATCGCTGTCGAACAACTTGGTCGGGTCCACCAAGCGGCAGGGCCCCTTCTTCGCGTGATGCGCTTGCGCCACACACGTGTCCGTGTCCTGGAGGTCTTGTTCCGTCAGGTTCGGGACCCGGCAGAGGATCGGCACCGACCAGTACGTCAGCACCATCCCAGTTGGAGCAGATCAGGACTCTCTCCTCCTTCTTGAGGGCGTACCATTTCTGGGCCACCTTACCTCCAGACCAGCGCGTTGATGGGGTCCTCCTTCAGTCCGTACCACCACCACGCCGGCCACCAAACGTGGGCCTGGGGAATTAGGTCCATAATACTCATTTCAGCTCCGAGGCCGCCCGATCCATCACCTTCCGCTAGAGCAGTCGTCCTTCCAGTCGATGTAGAGCCACTTGTCAATGTTGTAGAGGCTCTTCTCTGCACCTTGGAGCACAGGATTCCCTGAAGCGGATACAGCGCTTGACGCAGCCGTCCGGCTCCTCCCCCCAGAATTCGAAGAGGTCCTCCAGGCTGGGCGGGAGGGATACAGCGCTTAGAGCAGCCGTCCCTGCTCTAAGGCCACCTACCTCAGCTGCATCCGACTCCGCATCAACCTCCATGGCTGTAAGACCATACATAAGGTGCTCCTGCTGGGAAGGCTCCGCCTTCAGCGCTTCCGCATCTGCCTCTCTACGAGCATCATGCCTGGCGTCAGACATCGCGTCCGTAGCCTCTTTCATGGTAAAAACAAAGGCAAAACCAAGGTTCTTCGGGATGAGCCAAAATGGCCCCGAGAAAGACGATCAACCCAACCGAGTGCCAGCAAGGTCGAGAGAGTTAGCAGCTCCCAGCTTTCCCAAAACAAGTTTGGACAACATAAGAAAACCAATTCGTTTTGGGTTCTACCAAGGTGGCTACACAGGATTACTGTAACACCACCCACAAAATGGCCATTCGGGGTGTTGGGCGCTGTTCAAATTTGTTCTTTCTGATGCCACGATTGTGCTTTGGCGCAAGCGATTGGAACCCATCAAGAAAGCACCTCTCAAAGAGGCCCGCTGAGCTTTGACGATTCCAATTGGGTCAGAGGGGATGGTCGCCTCGCGCCGGCACAAAGGGCAGCGGCGCCCGCTGATGCGGAGAGGCAAGGCGCAGTCGTGGCAGCAGCAGAAGTGCCTGCAAGGCAGCCTGCAGTCAGGTCCCGCAGAATGGAATTCGGTTTTCCGTTTGATTTCCCTTCAAACCAACGTGAAAGGGCGACCCTCAAAACAACACACACCCAGTCAGACGAACCTTGGGTCAATTTGTTTGCCCTGGAACCCTGCCAGAATGACATATGGTCTGTCACTTTTATGTATGTAACTGGATGCGAATTGCACAACAGTCTGGGCGTGCTGCTCGTCTCCAGTTCCGGAAGATCCACAACGCATTCGACACAATCCGCCATATGTGTGTTGAAAAACTGGACAATCGGAAACAATACTAAGCCGGCCATCTTGGGGGTCCAATTGCAATTTCAGGAATCACCCTCACACCCGGCAAGCTTGGAACCGCCACAGTGCAATCAACCCGTCACGCTCCTGCAGAATCACTTGAAGCCCAACAAACTTGGTCTTCGAAGGGAAATCTCGAATCTGCTGTTGGGAGACCCTATTCGCGTTCTTAAAACAAAGACTGCAAGGGCAGAAATGCCCAAACCGAGCCGAGGCGCAGGGCCGTGTTCTTCAGCTCCGTGAGGCAAATCACACCTTGGCAACTCAAGCCGAGCTCCCTATTTCTAGGCTGGTCAATTATTACCACACCAAGGCGGCCAAACATGAGGTCCTCAAGAACAGCTGCCGTTTTGGAGGCGACTACGCTCGAGTCACATGACAGGGCAAAACGCTACGCACAAAGTGGACAAACCCCAAATCGGCAGTACCTGCACCAAGCAGATGGCAGAGCACATCTCATGACAAGGATGGACAAGAAACACACCCTTCTTGGCCAAGACGCAGGTCTGGTTCCTTTCCTCGCCATAAAGCTCCTGAGGGCCAAACATCACAACTAGACGAAATCTTCAACCACAAATTCGGGCGAGAGTTAGACAGGCTGCAAAACGGCTGCTTTGTTGCTGCCAAACCCTGTGCACATGGACTCGCGCGAAGGCTCCCAAGTTCAACTCCATTGAAGTTATTTGCAACTTCCTCTGTGAATGGTAACCACCAGGCACACAACGTCAGAACCCTCAAGATGTGACTTGAAGGGATGGCTAACCAGGGCAAATCCAGCCATCCTACCCCTTTCTTTGGGTGGGCTCCGGCCACGTGGGCTAATTCTCGCAAACGCCACACGGCTTCGGCCGGAAGACCTTGACACTTCGCGCTTCGCGCACGCGGCTCCGCGGCTCGGCGGCTCGGCTCAACGGTTCCTGGATGCCGAAGAGGGCCTGCAACTCGAAGGCTTTGCCCCGCCAAGCCACCAGCTGCCGTGCCACTGCGAGGCCTCGAAGTGGGCTGGGGGAATGGTTGGCACTGTTTGTGGCATGCGTATATACACGTATTTGTATATGTATATGTGTGAATGTGTGAGATGCATATTACGAGTAGAGCCGGCGAAGCCGGTGGGCGGAAGTTTCAAAAATATAAAAACTATAGTTATATTTTTCTTTCTTTTCTTGACTCTTTTTCTCTTCTTCGTCCTTTTCATTGCTTCTTTTTTTCCGCATTCTTCCTTTCTTCATTTCTTTCCTTCCTCCCTTCTTTCCTTCTTTCTATCTGTCTTTTCTTTCTTTCTTTCGTTTGCTTGTCTATCTATCTTTCTCTACCTATCTATCTACCTAACTACTTATCTATCTCTCTATCTCTCTATGCATCCCTCTATCTACCCATCTATCTATCTCTCTCTCTATCTGTCTGTCTCTCTATCCATCTATCTTCTCTATCTATCTATCTATCTGTCTATTTACCTCTCTATCTATTTATCTATCTATATATCTTTCTATCTATCCATCTACCTATCTATCTATCTCTCTTTCTATATATTTATCTATCTGCTTATTTATCTATCTATCTATCTCTCTCTCTCTATCTATATATCTATCTATCTATCTATCTCTCTATCTCTTTGTCTCTCTCTCTCTCTGTCTATTTATCTATCTATCTTGCTCTCTCTCTCTATCTAACTAACTATCTATCTATCTCTCTCTCTCTCTCTCTATCTATCTATCTATCTATCTGTCTCTTTCTCTATCTCTTTCTCTATCTCTTTCTATCTATCTCTCTAGCTATCTCTCTATCTGTCTGTCGATCTATCTATCCATCTATACCGGCACTTAACAGTTGCGATTTTCAATCCCCGAAAGTTGACTTCGCGTACTACTTTCGTACTTAAAAGAGCCCCAGCTGCGAAAGTGGACTTCGCGTACTACTTTCGTATAAAAGTTGCGATTTTCAAGCCCCAGCTGCGAAAGCGGACTTTGCGTACTACTTTCGTACTTAAAAGTTGCGATTTTCAAGCCCCAGCTGCGAAAGTTGAATTCGCGTACTACTTTCGTACTTAAAAGTTGCGATTTTCGAGCCCCGGCTGCGAAAGTTGACCTTGCAAAAGTGCTGCGCCTGCCACGAAATCTGTACTTGACCTTGCGAAAGCGCTGTGCCTGCCACGAAATCTGTACTTGACCTTGTGAAAGTGCTGCGCCTGCCACGAAATCTGTACTTGACCTTGCGAAAGCGCTGTGCCTGCCACGAAATCTGTACTCGACCTTGTGAAAGTGCTGCGCCTGCCACGAATTTGGTGCTTGACCTTGCGAAAGTGCTGCGCCTGCCACGAATTTGGCACTTGACCTTGCGAAAGTGCTGCGCCTGCCACGAAATCTATACTTGACCTTGCGAAGGTGCTGCGCCTGCCTTGAAATCTGCACCTGACCTTTTGAAAGTGCTGCGCCTGCCACGCAATTCAAACCTTGAGAAAAGTGGACCTTGCGAAAGTGCTGCGCCTGCCACGAAATCTGCACCCGACCTCACTAAAATGCTGCGCCTGCCACGCAATTCAATCCTTGCGAAACCTCTGCGTTGCCGTGCCAATGGTCCCGGCGCCGAGACCGCTCCGAGACCGCTCCGAGACCGCTCCGAGACCGCTCCGACCAGACGCCGCGGACAGGCCAGCTTTCGCATCTCCGGAGACGCCAATTCACGCACAGCGCCACGCTTTTTGCGACTTTCTCATCTTCGAAAATGCCGATTCACGCACAGGGCCACGCTTTTTGCGACTTTCTCTTCCCCTTCCATACGCGCGCGCACTTTTTCTCGCGGGCTTATTCCTTCTCTTGTCATTTGTCTCAGAGAGCTAGCTTTCAATTAGTTTCCGTAACACGGAAGTTCCTTCTAAACTTCCTTTGATAAGGGCGCATGAAACAACTTGGCCAAGTGTTGCCAATCGTAACAAGATGAGGTGGGGCGATGAGCAGGGCATGGGGAGGGCATACACTTTCCTCGGCCCCAGTCTAGCCTTACCCAGACAGGACTAAGCTGGTTGGGAAGACCTTGCCAGCTGACCCCCCTCTCCTCCCCTTCTCAATAACTTTGTATAGGGCAAAAAGGGGCGCAGGTGCCACGAATCAAGGTACCCGCAAGTATCGCGGGTACCTGCCTGGCCCTCTGGAAGCATTGCAGCCTTGCTTCCTACGCGCCGTGCCCCAATCCCTGCGCGCGTCTGCGGCATCCCGGCCCAAAGCACGGCCAGCGCAGTTCGGGTCCCAAAAGCATGGCCGCAAAACTGCACCGGCCTGACTTCGCCATTGTGTACCCTCACAGCGTTTACAGGTCTATAATGCACATGTTCAGAAGTCCATCAAGCAAACAAAGAATGGGCATTCGCATGTCAACAGTACAAGCTGCATGGCAGCCACACCCGCAACAGGCGCGCTTCGCAGGCTTTTGTTGTCTCAAAACCTGTTGCCATCAGTGAAGCATGCCTGCTTTCGAGCGGGAAAGGGGTGCTGGGTTGGTCAGAAGCGTACACTCGTGCCATGAATGTGATGGAATTTTCAAATGGCTTGTCCAACTTTCAGACAATGATTTGTGCTTGCGCTAGCGTCGGAAGCTTCGGCACGCACCCAAGGCAGTGGATCCACTCGAGGCAGTCGGCCAAGTCACTTTGAAACGGGGCCGTGCTCCCTCATCTGCGCTTGACAGCGGCTTGAGTTGGACCACCAGTTTTCGAGGGCCGTTTTTGGCAGCCACATCAGGGTCTTGCTGGTATTGTCGGCGTGGCTTCACGCGGCTTCACGCGGCTTCACGCGGCTTCATGCATCCTTGTCCTGGCTTCCAGTAAGCATAGCACCCATTTCCTTGTCGCGGCCTCATGCAGGGGTGTGCGCCTGCCTATATTGGAGCCCGGCGAAATGGGTCAGGACGCCCTGCTGTTAAAGCGTCATGACTCAGAATGGGGTCGGCAAAGGCTTTCCGGTGGCTATATCGACATCAGAGGTTCCTTTCGTGAGAGGCTTCCATGTGTCTTCTCGCTTTTGCGGATCGCGCCTATTTCGTGAGTAGGCAAATGGTTAAGCCCTTTCGCGAACCCTTTCACGGCCAGTCGCGGCAACTTGTTGAAATTGATATTCCCGCACTGACACTGTTTTCAAATGCAGTTGCTCAAATGGACATACCGCCAGAAGGGATGCCTTCAACACGATTTATGGAACCCTCGTGACCTTGTGTGGGAGTCGAATGGAAGTCTTGCAACGTCAGGGAAGCCTGGCAGAAGACGCGTCGAAAATTATGCAACCAAAGTTACGTAACCAGCAAACAGTCTGCAGCCGAAACTGGCTCGAACGATTTTGATACCAGTTTTGATTAGCGTTCAGCAACTCTTACCTATTTCTGGGAATTGAGAGTTTGCGTTGGCTCGAAATTGGACAATTCTTGCCTTGTGCCGAATGGAGGATGTAGAGTAAGGGCTCTGAATCGGTGCCAACATGAACTCACGCAGCCAATTTTGACTTGTTTCCCTCCATATTTCTCCCACACAAGGCCTGGACAACATTCCTTGTTGCATTTCTGAATCCGAGTGGCGATCCTCCACCCACTCGCAGAAGATCATGACCTGAGAACCACTCATTGACCCATGCGCGGTAGTATTTTCTGGACGCCCTTCGTGGCTGTTCGACCACACATCTTCGCTACTTGGGTTCCTGGTGCCTGTGGCGAAAAGTTACTGGATGACCCGTCCCGCCCTGCGGCTGTGCGGCTGAACCGTCAGGGGGTTCCTCCAGAGAGCCGCTGGGCAGGAGGACCACCACCCTGGGAAAACTCATGCTTTGCAAAGAAACAAATCAGCCCGAAGCTGGGGAACGCCTGTGCCAATCAGGAAACGGCCAGTCTTGCAACAAGTTACAGCAAGCCGCGACTTCCCAAAGTCCGCTTTACGCAATAACACCTTAAAGTCAATTGCAATTCGCCCCTCCAAACCTTGGAAAGAACCTATGTTGCCTTCTGACAAAACCCTGGAGAGGTAGTCCATGCCCTCGGATCTTATGTAGGCCATTGCCCCTACCCGACCCAACCCTGCGTGGCACATTGGTTTTATACCCAGCCGCACCTCCAAGGAACGGAACATCAAACATGGCAAACCCTCGCAAGCGAGGCGCAGGGGCCACTGGATGGGAGGGTCCAGGTCCAGCTCCAGGCTCTCCTGCGCCTGAGTTACCAAAGCCTGCAAAAGCAGTCTACCCCCAAAATCCGGTAAGCCTGGGCATTTTGCGCCTCAAGTTGACTTGCTTGCCAGGGTCATTGACCAGTCAGCTCCTGCGCCGGTCTTCCCCACCCCTGCCCTTCAATCCTTCCCCCAAACCCTTTCGGGTTTCTTTATTTTGGGGCCCTCCCTATTTCGACACGAAATTGCTTGCAATGAACACAGGGATGGGTCTAATTTCCACAGGGAAAACGTGGAGTCCACCTTAGGCAGGCCTCCTGGCGCAAGAGCCGCGTGTACCGCGGCCGCGGCCACGCCTCGGAGTCCTCCGAAGCGTCCTGGGAGCGAAGGAGCGACCCCCGGAAATAGCAAAAAGACAAAACTGGACGCTACACAACTCAACTAATCAGTTTAAAGCAACCTCTGTTCAGTTTCGCAGCTTCCCTTTGGGAAGAAATTGGGTCTGGCTGTTTGACCGCATGTGTAGCAACAGCATTCCTTGCCATCAAACATCTTCCCGCCACAAGGCAAACCATTTAGACATGGCGCACCATTTTCACTGAGCAGGATCTGGCTGTTTAAAAACATCGGTTTAGCAGCCCAAATCCCCTTTTTGACGGTTGTACATTGTCTCTTCTGGCCAAGAGAAACCAATGTTGGGCACTGCTCAGGTTGTGGTTTCCCTTGTTGACAACATGACTCAACGACATTCTGTTGGTATCCCTTGGGGTCTGGTTGCTTGACAACAGGGGTAGATGTTCATCTTTGACCAGGGTTTGTCGATGTTATCTTCAACCAGGGGGGTATGTCAAAACATATCAGTTGCAATCATGACTTGTTCTGACTCGCTTGACACTCACACCCGGATGGGGAACCCCCCTGAAGTCGGAGGCAAAAAATATGTTGCAACCAAGAGGATTGCAACTAGAGGACGATTGGCCCGAAAGCACTTTTCCACAGGTGCTCATCCAGCCGTGGAGACACCTTTTTACATCGCTGCGGCGAGCGTGCCTGCGCGCGGCGATGCTCAGTGTGTATGGTCACATGAGAGCTCCATCTCATCATCCTACTTTCCTCTCGAACTGCGCCGCGCGATTTCTCACGAAAGTGGTCTGCGCAAGCTGCATTGTTCCAGGCTGCTGCGCGCAAGTTGCTCTCTGCAAGCTGCTGCACGCTGCTGCACGCAAGTGCTCTGCGCCAGTTCCGCGCAAGCGCTTTGCGCATGTGCTCTGTGCAAGTTGGTCTGCGCAAGTTGCTCTGCGCCAGTTGCTCCGTGCAAGCGCTTTGCGCATGTGCTCTGTGCAAGTTGCTCTGCGTTGCGCAAGTTGCTCTGAGCAAGTTGCTCTGCGCAAGCTCTGCGCCAGTTGCTCCGCAAGCGCTTTGCGCATGTGCTCTGTGCAAGTTGGTCTGTGCAAGTTGCTCTGCGCAAGTGTCTGGCTGTTTGACCGCATGTGTAGCAACAGCATTCCTTGCCATCAAACATCTTCCCGCCACAAGGCAAACCATTTAGACATGGCGCACCATTTTCACTGAGCAGGATCTGGCTGTTTAAAAACATCGGTTTAGCAGCCCAAATCCCCTTTTTGACGGTTGTACATTGTCTCTTCTGGCCAAGAGAAACCAATGTTGGGCACTGCTCAGGTTGTGGTTTCCCTTGTTGACAACATGACTCAACGACATTCTGTTGGTATCCCTTGGGGTCTGGTTGCTTGACAACAGGGGTAGATGTTCATCTTTGACCAGGGTTTGTTGATGTTATCTTCAACCAGGGGGGTATGTCAAAACATATCAGTTGCAATCATGACTTGTTCTGACTCGCTTGACACTCACACCCGGATGGGGAACCCCCCTGAAGTCGGAGGCAAAAAATATGTTGCAACCAAGAGGATTGCAACTAGAGGACGATTGGCCCGAAAGCACTTTTCCACAGGTGCTCATCCAGCCGTGGAGACACCTTTTTACATCGCTGCGGCGAGCGTGTCTGCGCGCGGCGATGCTCAGTGTGTATGGTCACATGAGAGCTCCATCTCATCATCCTACTTTCCTCTCGAACTGCGCCGCGCGATTTCTCACGAAAGTGGTCTGCGCAAGCTGCATTGTTCCAGGCTGCTGCGCGCAAGTTGCTCTCTGCAAGCTGCTGCGCGCAAGTGCTCTGTGCAAGTTGCTCTGCGCAAGTGCTCTGAGCAAGTTGCTCTGCGCAAGTGCTCTGCGCCAGTTGCTCCGCGCAAGCGCATGTGCGCAGAGCCCCCAGAGAAGCTTCTGGTGCAAGTTGCTCTGCTGCAAGTTGAAGTTGCTCTGCGCAAGGCTCTGCGCAAGTTGCTCCGTCCAAGCGCTTTGCGCATGTGCTCTGTGCAAGTTGGTCTGTGCAAGTTGCTCTGCGCAAGTGCTTTGTGCAATTGCTCTGTGCAAGTTGCTCTGCGCAAGTTGCTCTGCGCAAGTGACTCTGCGCAAGTTGCTCTGCGCAAGTTGCTGCCGGAGCTGCGGGGGTGTGCTCCGCGTACTACGTTTGTACTTAAAAGTTGCGATTTTCCAGCCTGAGCTGCGGGAGCACGCTCCGCACGCTACGTCTGTACTTAAAAGTTACGATTTTCAGCGGAGCTGCAGGAGCACGCTCCGCGCACTACGTTTGTACTTAAAAGCTGCGATTTTCAAGCCGGAGCTGCCGCGGACCAGGGGGGAATCGAACCCGCGACCGCGGGATTGCGAAAGCAGGCGCGCAAACCACGAGACAACTTCCAAAGGCCGTTTCGCGAGCAAGAATATTGCACGGCGCCACAGCGAGAGCGCTTCGACACGCACAATCTCCGCAGAGGGTTCGCCGAGACTAAGACAAATTCGCACGGCGCCACAGCGAGAGCGCTTCGACGCGCACGATCTCCGCAGAGGGTCGCGCGCGGCCAGCAGAAATCGTAAAAAGTCCTCAGTTTTTGAACCTCGACCACGCGAATCTCCGCAGAGGGTCGCGCGCGGCCAGCAGAAATCGTAAAAAGTCCTCAGTTTTTGAACCTCGACCACGCGAATCTCCGCAGAGGGTCGCGCGCGCAAAAAGCAGTTTTTGAACCTCGACCACGCGAATCTCCGCAGAGGGTCGCGCGCGGCCAGCACAAATCGTAAAAAGTCCTCAGTTTTTGAACCTCGACCACGCGAATCTCCGCAGAGGGTCGCGCGCGCAGCAGAAATCGTAAAAAGTCCTCAGTTTTTGAACCTCGACCACGCGAATCTCCGCAGAGGGTCGCGCGGGCATGCTAAAAATCGTAAAAAGTCCTCAGTTTTTTGACCTCGACCACGCGAATCTCCGCAGAGGGTCGCAATCCCGAGCGACGATCAAACTCCCGCCCCGGCGCCTTAGAAACCTAAACTAACTTACATAGCTGCTAACGCCGAAGCTCTAAGCTCTACCTAACCTTGGCTCTATGTAACTTGGCTCTATGTAACTTGGCTCTATGTAACTTGGCTCTATGTACTTGGCTCTAACTTGGCTCTATGTAACTTGGCTCTATGTAACTTGGCTCTATGTAACTTGGCTCTATGTAACTTGGGTAACTTGGCTATGTAACTTGGCTCTATGTAACTTGGCTCTATGTAACTTGGCTCTATGTAACTTGGCTCTATGTAACTTGGCTCTATGTAACTTGGCTCTATGTAACTTGGCTCTATGTAACTTGGCTCTATGTAACTTGGCTCTATGTAACTTGGCTCTATGTAACTTGGCTCTATGTAACTTGGCTCTATGTAACTTGGCTCTATGTAACTTGGCTCTATGTAACTTGGCTCTATGTAACTTGGCTCTATGTAACTTGGCTCTATGTAACTTGGCTCTATGTAACTTGGCTCTATGTAACTTGGCTCTATGTAACTTGGCTCTATGTAACTTGGCTCTATGTAACTTGGCTCTATGTAACTTGGCTCTATGTAACTTGGCTCTATGTAACTTGGCTCTATGTAACTTGGCTCTATGTAACTTGGCTCTATGTAACTTGGCTCTATGTAACTTGGCTCTATGTAACTTGGCTCTATGTAACTTGGCTCTATGTAACTTGGCTCTATGTAACTTGGCTCTATGTAACTTGTCCAAGGGCTCCGCACGGAAGAACCCTTCGCGATGCTTTCGGGAAAAAAAGGGTTAGACAAGCCTTACTAGAGTACTCGAATCCCCATGCCACTGTCCTCTTCCATCTCGGCGCCTTGCAGCAGCAGCACCAGCCCGCAGCCGCGCAGCGGCAGCGTGAGCTGGCGCATTTTGGGCGGGGCACGGCTCGGACCCGCTTGCGAGAGGCTGGAAGGAAAACAAATGGGGAGGCCTAAAGAACCTGGGGATGCCCATGTGCGTGTGTCCTTTTCGCAGTTGGTACCCTTTTACTCTTGTCGCACATCAAGTCGCTTCACGATGCTGCAAAAAGCGGTATCTGATTAAGGTAACCTGCCCAAATTTACCCTGTAAACAAAATGTGTCAAAATAGGGTTGTCCTTTTGGTGTCCCGTTTGCACCAACCTGAGAGGGTAGCAACTCAAAAACACATACGCAACATACAAGTCAGAATCAACACATGGTATTCAAGTGGTTTACTCAAAGCCAAGTAAAGCAAAAGGGCGAATATCCGTACCTAGTCGCGATCTGGTTTTGATTGTGGCTCAAGTGGGTTTGTCTCAAAGTAGACCCCCAAACTGCTTCTTTTGTTGGCTTCCCGCTTGACACCCAAGGCTTCCAACTCCAAGCACGCGCTCGCCTTCCCGGACCTCAGCGACGGCCGGTCCTTGAGCACCAAAGGCGGCCGCAAGGGCACCGCCTGCGTTTCGATCCGAGGGCAGAGTTGGATAGACACTTTGGGGTCTGGTCGCAACTATAGGCTAGACAGGTGCAAATATCTGTGATGTGTTCTTGGCTGGTAACTTGAATCCCAGGATTCTTGCTAGTGACCTGTGTGTGTGGTTGTGTGTTGAGTTGGTACCCTTTTCTTGGTCTAAAGGAGACCAACAACAAAAATGCCAGGTTGGGGGTCCTCCACCTATTCTGACACGTACCCATTTTGCAACCGGGTCAGCTTGACAAGGGGGAGTGGACAAAGAGGACATCTGATCAAGTCGACGCTGGCTGACGCAGATCCGTCATGTGTTCGAGCACCAAACCAGAAATGTCATGCCCACATTGATTCATCAAAGGTCGCAAAACAAACGTCAAGGACACCAAGCCACCCAGAGCAAGATCCTGGAATTTGCTCAATCTAAAACTCAAAACCAGCAATCAGTGAAAGCCTCGAAACCTCGAACACAAGAAACCAAACGTGGCCTGCTTGGTGATGGAGAGGGCTCTTGTCACCTGGGCATGATTCTGCGAGTGTAAATGGCTATAACTGGGGGCCCGTTGGTGGACAGCATTTGGATTCATTACCACCAGCCACTGTTGAGGTTCCCCAGTGAAACTCAGAGCCAAATGAGCCTTCGGTTCTCAGGTTCAGCAAGGATATCCCTTGCAGGACTCTTTTGGCACCTCGCATGATGCAATGCTCGCAACGGATACCGCGCACGAATGGCTTAAGTTGCAAAGCACCATGATGTTTGGGCCAGATTCCCTGTCGTATGTGGCCTTGAGCCTGTGCCTTCCAGGCAGGTGAGCTCACCATAACATGAACAGACTCACATCCATTCCCCCATATTCTTTGCACACTCCGCCTCGATGCTGCTGTCTTGGTCTACCTGGATGATCTGCTGGGGCGGCAATGGACCCGGCGCATCCTGCATGAGAACCCCTCTCAAGCCTCAAAATGAGCCATGGTCCAAATTACTTACTGTCGAGGACATGGGAAATTAGCAAGTCCGTGTTTCTTTTTTGGTTTTTTGGTGGAGACTTGTTGAGTTCCACACGCCCAATCGACGATCGGCCGCTGGCACTTTGGAGCAACAAATGTGTCTCAATTCGAGCAATCCCCACCCTCCACACTCACGAGCTTACGACCGTTACAACAAATTCCTCCGCATCCTAGGGACTTCGACTCCAAATTCCCAGCCCCTTCCCAATGATATTTTGCCGCGCAAGAATGGCACAGCACTGCTTCAAGCCCAATTCAAGCCTATTGGCGAGCAACAACTACGTGCACATGGCCGATCACGGCGGCAAGGCACCAGGGTTATGCATCTGCAGAAGCCACCGCCAGCCCCGCGCTCTGCAGAGCACATGCGCAAGCACCAACATGAAATGCAAACCCAACTGTGCGCGGGCGGGACATTAAGCAAAACCAGACTGGCGAGCTGCTCTGGCGGGATACTGGCGAAATCCACTGGCAAATGCTAGGGCCGGATCCACCAGCAAAAAAAACTCAGCGGGATACTTGGCGGGATCCACTTGCAAGCTACTCTGGAATACTCAGCGGGGGACTCGGCGGGATCGGCTGGCGAGATACTTTGGCGGGATACTCAGCGGGATCCACTGGCGAGCTAGGATACTCAGCGGTATATCGCCGGATTTCATTGGCGGGCTGCTCTGGTGGGATACTCGGCGAAATCCACTGGCTGGCGGGATACTTGGTGGGATCCACTGGCGAGCCGCTCTGGCGGGATATTGCGGGATGTACTGGCGAATACTGGGCGGGATCCACTGGCAAGCTGTAGTGGCAGGTCTTGGGCGGGATCCAGCTGCTCTGGCGGGATACTCGGCGCAATCCACTGGCGAGCCGCTCTGGCGGGATACTTGGCGGGATCCGCTGGCGAGCCGCTCTGGCGGGATACTCGGCGGGATCCACTGGCGAGGGGATCCAGTGGCGAGCTGCTCTGGCGGGATACTTGGCGGGAAGCCGCTCTGGCAGGATACTCAGAGGGATCCACTGGCGAGCAGCTCTGGCGGGATACTCGGCGGGATCCACTGACGAGCCGCTCTGGCGAGATTTGGCGGGACACTCGGCGGGATCCACTGGCGAGCTGCTATGGCGGGATACTGGGTGGGGGCGTGGTGTAGAAGCATCGGAAACGCGGGTTCCAACATAAAAAATCTAACAACCCCTTCCTGGGGAACAGTAAAAGGGATCGAAATTCATAGTGTCCCTGCTGTCCCCTTGGTAGAACAAAGTAGAACAAAGTAGAACAAAGTCTATCATTTCAAGAATGCCTCAATCAAGAGCAGGAACGGCCGTCAAAGTAAGAGCAGGCGCTGGTCGCTTGAACAGCCGACCAACCTGGCTAACCAACACTGAAGCAAAGGCAACTGAGAAAACAACGCAAGCTTTATAGCAACATCGCCCACGCTCACTGGATGACCTCTGTGACACTCTGATTCCAATAGTAGCTGTGTGACAAGCTACTCCTCGCAATTTTTGTCGAAGAACATGAGAGAGAGGGATCAAGATGCTTGTTTGCGATTCCGCGCGATTGCGCTTGTTTGCTTGCTTGTTTGTTTGCGTGTTTGTTTGTGCGCTTGTTTGTTTGTCGGTTTGTCTGTTTGTCTACTTGTCTGTGTGTCGGTTTGTCTGTTCGTCTGCTTTTTTGCTGGTCTCTGTCTGTCTGTCTGTCTGCCTGTCTGTGGCTGTTTGTTTGTTCGCTGACTTGCTTGTTTGCCTGCGTGGTTGTTTCTTTGTTTCTTTTTTGCGTGAGCGTTTGTGTGTCGGTGTGCTTCTTGCTTGTTTGCTTCTTTCCTTGTTTGCGTGCTTGCTTGTTTGTTTGCTTGTTCGATTGTTTGCTTGATTGTTTTTTTGGTTCTTTTGCCTGGTTGCTTGCTTGATTGTTTGTTTGTGTGTTTGTGTGTATGCTTGTGTGTGCGCCTGCTTGCCTGCTTGGTTGTTTCTTTCTTTGTGGTCTGTGTTTTGTTTGTGTGTGTGTGTGACGGGTCGCTTGTTTTTATGCGCTTCTTATCTCTTCGTCTCATTGTCTGCGTGTGTTTGTCTGCCTGTCTGTCTGTCTGCCTGCCTGTCTGCCTGCCTGTCTGTCTGTCTGTCTGTCCGTCTGTGTGTTTGTTTGATTGCTTGTTTGGTTGTTGTGTCCTGTGTTTGTGCGATTGACTGTTTGCGCGCTTGATTGTTTGTGTGATTGGTTGTTTGTGTGTGTGTGTGCGACTGATTGTTTGTGTGTTTGCTTCTGTGTTTGTGCGGTTGATTGACTGGCTGATTGATTGATTGCTTGATTGCTTGATTGCTTGCTTGGTTGATTGATTGATTGATTGATTGATTGATTGACTGGTTGATTGATTGGTTGATTGCTTGCTTGATTGATTGATTGATTTACTGACTGATTGATTGATTGATTGATTGATTGATTGATTG
>CAUJNA010000560.1:47500-55000 GCA_963377175.1 Effrenium voratum | reverse complement strand
TTGCGGCGTAGGCAGCAAAGTAGAAACTCCCCGACTACTGCGGTGCTGGGGGTCCAAGTCACCAACGAGAAGTATGAACTGTTGAAACAAAAGCCTGACACTCTTCGTTGAAGTGAATTCTCAACCAGGGTTCCATTTGTGAATAATCCGAAAGGAATCCGGTACTCAATCCTCAGGCAGCGCAAATCCTGCATGAAAACAAACATTGAACCTGCATGGCTCTGAAAGGCAGTTGATTGCAGAGGCCTCTGTCCAAGTCCCATGTGGGTGTGTTTCCCTTTGGGTGGTCTTTTCACTCCCCAAACATGGTACCCTCAACTAGGGACACAGAGACAGAGAAAGCAAGAGAGAGAGAGAGAGAGAGTGAGAGAGAGAGAGAGATTGGTTTCCCTGTCTCCTCCCGCGTAAAAGACACACAAATGTCAGTGTGTTGATTTTCTTACTTTCGCTAGAAAGCATTTCTCCGGGGCATGGAATTGATCACTTTCTGCATTTTGCAGATCGCGCCTGACTTCTTGAGGATGCGGTCGCAGAAGGAGGACATCAAGGCAGCAAAAGAGAACTGGCCGGTCCCCGGTCAGCGACCGCTCAAGGCCGGGGCGGGGATTCTCTGAACCAACCAAGGGTGTGTCACATTGTTATGTGCGGGTGGTTGGTTAAGACCAGATTTTGGGGGGACCTTACCTGACACCCGTGGGTGTCCACTTGCCTTTTCTTTGGACAACCATAGGGGGGCCGGGGAGGGACTTATACAGAGAAGAAGGGTAACTCGCCGGCTCAATTAAAGAGTCCCACCCTGAAGAATGCTGCTCTGCCACCCAGGGGTCGAAGCTAGGCTGTCTACATCTCTGCAAGTCGAATGCTGAAAGAAAGGCGCAAAAGAAGGAAGCAGACATGGGGCTGCAAAATGGTGCTCAAAGGCAGCACAAAATGGCAACCAATTCCCACAGAGGAGCCTGATGCTTGGCAACCCAATTGACCTCGGAACGCGGGTTCGTTACCAGCAGAGTCCCTTCAGAGGTCCCTGCGAGAGAGTGTTCATGCTGTTCCGACACACCTTCCCGGCAGAGCGATGGCAGCTGACAACACAGCAGGAAAACGCACAATACCAACGAGCAGGACGACGACTGCGGGGTTTTGGCCTAGCAAGTCAAACAGGCGGCTTCGCGAGCTTGTCTAAAACCGGTCCCCCCCAAAATGGTTGGCTTTCGTGGGAGCTCTTGCTAGAAACCCCAAAAAGCGTCAGTTCAGACCATTGGTTTGGATCGACTGCGTAGCGTTACTGTGCAAAAATATGTTCGGGAACCTCGCAACTCGTTTTGCGCTGCCCTTTGTGCGGTTGCAGCCCCAAGTACATGACAGCTCTGCTTTGCAGCCGCGGGCGGAAAGTTCGACCAGGGTTCTCGGGAGGCACACCCTTTGCCTGAGAAACATCCCCTCATTCACAAGTCCCCCCCCCAGTCCATGGTGCTTGCACGGAATTACTTGGGATCCGTCCACGGATCTGAATCCCGGCTTCGCGTCAGACACATCTTGACCCAGCTGCGCATGCAGAAAGTGCACGCCAAACCTGTTGTGTTGGATTCCTTGCAGCCCAAGAGATCCAATACTGTGGAATGTGCATGCTGTGTACATGGCATGACCTGATATCATCAAAACTGGATCTGCGCAGTGTATGATGAGCAAAGCGAGATAGAGAGAGAGAGAGAGAGAGAAAAAAAAAGAGAGCGAGAGCGAGAGCGAGAGCGAGAGCGAGAGCGAGAGCGAGAGCGAGAGCGAGAGCGAGAGCGAGAGCGAGAGCGAGAGCGAGAGCGAGAGCGAGAGCGAGAGCGATGCACACATTCTACCATTCAATTGTGTATCACAATGGATGCAGCCCGAAGCACGCCACACTTGCATTGCCCGCCTTGCCGATGTCGCGGTTCACAAAGACTTCAAAGGCTGGGCGGGCAGGGCAGGTGGGCGTGGCTCGCATGCGTTGAAGCCCAAATGCTATGTGCATCCATCCTCTCTTGTCCTGTGCAATTTTTGGATGAAGCTTTTGGACCGTTGTCCCAGCCTGTTCTTTCAAAAGGCCAAGCAGTTGACCTGAAAATGGAAACTCCTCTCCAAGCGAATCCGAAGCGCCTGGCCTTCTTTCAGTGACTTCTGGAAGAGCGAGTCTTGGGAGAAGCACTCGTGCACAATGCCTGCTTGACAGCTGCCGAAAAGGGCAGGACGCGACGGTAGGGAGGTAACTCTCCAAGCCACAAACAAACAAACGGAGATACCCATTTGCCAGCTTTCTGCATCAAAGGCAAGCACGATTCATCGCGAAATGAGCTGTCCGGCTGAGTTTTACTCAGAAGCCATGCTCATCACAAGCAAAGGGAAAGCCCGGCAAAGGCCATCCTGGGGCCGCAGGCCTTTGAAGCGATCATGCAGCTCCAGCAGCGTCTGGATAAAAGTTGGGTCCTCGGATACACAGAACGTCAATTTGTTAACCTGGTGTTCTTTTCTTTTGTTGCGGGTCCCGTTTTCACCTTGGTTCACAGGGAAACCAACTATTTTGACACATACCCAGTTGAGCATTGGAGCTCTGGGGCGAGCAGATCAGCAAATACTACAGCAAACTGCCGTCCTGCGCAGTCAAATGTGTAGGAAGACTCGGGAGAAACAGCCAAGGTCGAACAAAACGAAAGGAACGAGATCCCAATGTCAGGATCCCTGTTTTGGTGGGAGTTCCAGTGTCCCCTCCCATGTTCTCCCCAAACGATAAAATACCAGTCATTTTGCGAGTCACTCATTTCAGTCTGTGTGTGTTACCCACAGGTTCAAGCGTATGAAGAAAACACCCACTGTTCAAACGACCTCCATAACCTCCCTTCGATTTTGTCAGATTTTGAATCCGGGGCCGCGGCGTTCAAAGCCTCGGCCTTGGAGGAGATGCTCTTCTGCTGCTCCACGCGCTCATCGACGATCTGGTTCCCCCTGACACGTCCCGGCTCCGAGAGTTACGGACGTCTGGAACCAGCCGTTCCGCAAGTCTCGCCTCTAAGCCCCCTTACTTTTGTCACCTCTGGGACAAGCGCCGGCTGGGGGGGTAGGGGCACATGCCAAAAACAGGTCCCAGTTGTAGGAGGACCGCATTGGGCGTGGGTACAAGTACAAGAGGATACAAAAAGATTGGCTGGAACTCTTCAAGAAAAACACGTGGGTGTCCAAGCCTCATCTCCTTGGTGGGTCTCTTTTGAACTTGCCCCTCCCCCCAAATTGAGGAATCTGCTCACCTTCTGAAACCAGCTCATGCTGAAGGTCAGAATGTAAGCGAAGCCCACCCCGCAAATCACTATGGGTGTGCGGCTTTTTTGGGATCCAAAAGGAAAGCCACAAAGTTCGGGGTCCTCCCATTTTGATACATACCTATTCCCGCTTTCTCGGCCTGTCAGTGACATACTGGCGGAAGGATTGCGCAATGGGGGCCAGACCTGACTGCGCAATTCTTGCAAAGCAAGAGGCTTGCATTTCACCCAAGACATTCGGCAGGAATGTGTCTCAAAACAAGCCTCAAAAATTGATATGTTTCCTCTTGGGAACCTTAAAACCCAAAACCCCCAAACACGCGCCCAGTTGGACCCAGTTTGACCCCAGGACCCATACCCCGCAAATTTTGGTTCTCGCCCTTAGCCCCAAGCCGCTTGGAGAGCAATGGAGTTCGCCTTTCTTGCTTGCTCAGTTTGCTTCAAAGGTTACCCACGAACCAATCAAGGCACGCTTAAAGGTTTTGTTTACAAGGAAAACCAGACAAACCATATTTTAGGTCCCGGTTGACATCCTGCGCTCCGAGCCGTTGTCCACCAGCGTGAACATACGATGCATCCGCGCCAGGTCCTGACGACTTGGCCCCGACCTCGGCCTTTGGAGGTGAGCCACGTGTCCAAAATAGGGGACCCACAAACCTTTGGAGCAAGCCCAAGCACTTGCAAAAACATCTCCCAGTGGCCCAGTGAGAAAAGAAACCTAATCAAGTATGTACCCACAAGGCATAGTAGACCGTGTTCATGTTGTAATCGACTGGAAAGTGTGTGATTTGTGTCCTTGCTTGCTGTCCGTAGTTGCACAATCATGACCTGACGGTCGCCGAGTGTTGGCAGCAAACCAACACTCGCCCACGCAGGCGCAAGGTGCTCATCCAGCGAATCGGCAACTTCTCCACATGCGACAGAAGGTCCTCCCGCTTGTCGTTGTCCAGCAAGTATACTACACCCGTCTCCTTCTCCTTGGGCGATCACAAGTCAGCAAGGAGGCGCACGTATGGTGGAGGAATTCGAGCCAAGTCGAAATGGGTAGGGCTAAAGGTAATCATTGAAAGCCAACCTCCCTCGATGAAAACTCCTGAGTTTCGGAGCTGATGAAATCTGGTCGCCGTGACCTGAGGATGGTGCCAGCAATTGTGCCTGTGGCTGGGCAAGAACTGCCTGGATCACAACCTCAGATGCTGTGAGCTGGCACAAGGCCAGGCTTCACAAGGGCTTGAATTTTGGACATGTGGGATCTCCGATGTTGGAATGCCGAAACGAGTGGTTTGATGTGGTTCGCATAAAAATTCACGAACAAAATTGGGAATCAAGTCCACCAACCACTTGAGGTAGTTCTCAATTGGAGATCAATCTACATGAAGCCCTGAATCAGGCCTTATCAGGGGCGCCATCCTAGCCTCATCCAGGGTTAGCCCGCCCCCATCCAATGGGATTCGCAGTCTCATTTTGAAGACCGGGAAAATCAGCACACCTACGCAACCAGCTTCTTTGGGCTGAGGAAACTCCAATCACACAACACGTCCCTCTGGCCCAACCAAGCCTCAAAAAGGTCCACGGCACCACAAATCGCCTGTGCCGCAGCCAGAGGGATGCCAGGGCAACCGAGGCGGAGGCATTCTTCAGCTTGGGAAGCGTCGTCCTGCTTGATGCTTCAGACCAGGCAAGTTCCCCAAAAATTACAAGGGCGCCAGAGAATCCCAACATTAACCATGGCTTGTGGTTGGTTTAAATGTTACATTGTTTGGGGAATCAATAGTACCAAAGGGGTCTACTAGAAGCAATTTAAATATGAAAGCGCAACAAAAAGAACGGTAAAGGCCCGGTGGGTTACGTTCTTAGCCCAACGCCTTGAAGACCTAAAAGACGCTTGTCATGTCTTCGTGTCCCCCAACTGTGCATCTTCCCCTCAAGGCGTCTAGGTTTCAAGGCGGCGCTTTCACGCTTTCGGAATCTCTCTCGAGGCTGCGAAGACACGATTCTTCAGGATGGCAGGCGAAGGAGTCCTGAAACCCTAACGAGCTGAAGATGCGTGTCTTCGCACCATCGCTTTTGCCTCCCTGAAGGCCTGATAACCTGAATATGTAACTTGTTTCTTCGCGTCGTGTCGCATGAACACCTTTATCTCTGAGCCCTGAAGCCCTGAAGCCCTGAGCGGCCTCTGAAACCTTGAAGCCCTGAAATAAGCCCTTGCCTGACACCCTCAAGACGCGTGTCTTCGCATCTTTGGGCCAATTTTCGGGGTAACCCTCTGCGCCTTCAATGAATAGTGTCCCCTATCCTTCAATTGCCAGGGCTTTGATGGCTCGCCAAATGAAGTGTTGACCCCGGCCAGAGCTCGTGATTGCTTCCTGTTGGCGTCCCCTTCACTCAGCGTGAGGTATTGCTGGCACTGGGGGGTTACTGTCTGACGGTTGCACCATACAAACGCAATTGCACGCGTTGTGACCACGTTACTTTCAGAAACACATAAACCCAGGCAAAGTTTGTGTACTCCAATGAAGGAACCAAAGCGCAACCCTGATGGCTGGCACTTGATCCTGAGACTGCCTCTCATGCGCTAAGGCGTGATTCAAGCATTGAGGGAGAATGTCCCGCAAGCCACTTGCCAGGATTTGGATAGGAGGCCCGGTCGCCAACAAGACTGGCCTTTCCCGGCTGTGCGCATTGTGGCTAGAAACCCATCCAAATACTCAAACGAGAAGAAGTGATCATATTGCCAACTTCTGCTTCCCCTCCCCCTCTGTCGCTCCAAACATCACAGCATCAGTCCATCCTGCTGAACGCTGAGGAGCTGCCACACAGAGAACATAATGAACATGGCAAAGAACGTGCTGCGTTCTTGGTCTCTAGGAAAAACAAGAAAGAAAATGACTTGTCCCTCTCTGCCCCATGCCCTCCTGCTGAGGTAGTTGTGACATCTCTGTTCTTCTGCATGGAGCGCGGCCTGTGGCATGGCTCCGGATAACCCCGTGCTTGGACAGTGGCACACATAAATGAAGTGGGCCAAATTGATCCAGCCAACTTGTGACTTGGAATACCTTTTCGTGAGTTGATTTCGGTAGTTGCTCTAATCTCTTATGATTATCGTCCCCGACAGTTGCCATTTTGACGGGCCGTTCTGATAAAATTACGCTTGGATCCAGCCGTTTCCCTTTCAGGGCATTTACAGAGTGACTCTGAGGATGTCATTTTGCACGCAGTTAGTTAGATCTCCGCCCTTTCGCCTCACTTTTCAGCGGTTTCCTTGTCAGCGAGATTTCGATCCGTCTCAAGTTTGGCCCCCTTTGGGCATGGTTTCGTCTTGACTTTCCTTTCACCATCCTTCAAAAGGGATTGGCGTGCTTCCAAACACATCCTCCCATCTCTCAAGAGCCCAAGATGCTCTTGGCATCACACATTGCCTTGGACTGTCCCCCTCCAATTTCCCGGGTGATTCTGGCTGACCTTGCAGCCCCCCAAAATGGATCCAGGCAATCTCCCCACCTCAGCTTTTCGCAGGTACTCTGGGAAGGAATCCTCCGAGAGCCAGCCTCACGGGACTCGGGGAGCCGTTGGAGAGTCCGAAGGTCGTTGGGTACTTTCGAAACAACATTACTCATGAATACAGGAGCATACTATGCGTTGAGAACTAGCTGCTTAGCGATCCCACGAATCAAACGCCTTTCAACGCATGGGGCAACATACAAAATTCGGGGCTGCACCGCAATGGCATGGCAAATCATGCGTGGCAAGGTGAAGCTTCCGCCTTTAGCTTCATCCTGGCCGAGCCTGGTGACGGCAACGTGGCATGAATTGCTTGGAAGGACGAACACGAGCGCTGCAATTTGGATACCCCAGAAACCCCGGGAGAGGCCGCGCACATCTCTCCGGTTCCGCGCCTGAGGCTTGCCTCACGAAGTAGCTCGTTGTGGCGGGCAGGAAGGATTCCTGGCGCAGCATGTCTGGGCCACCGGACCTCCAGGGGCCATGCGGAAATAGAGCACCCTTGTTAGCTGACATTAAAGCGAACCCCTGCAAAAATGGAGAAAAACAATTTGTTGTTGTTGTTTTTCTCGGGAGGTCTGGGGCGCAGTTCTGCCACCAGAGAGAATGCAGCAATGGACAGTGAAGAGCTTTCCTCCTTACTTCGACGAAACCATCGCGTGTTCCAGGAATCAAAGTCACTTCAACAGCCAGGCAAAAGTCCTACCAGCCGCACGAG
>CAUJNA010000560.1:0-42500 GCA_963377175.1 Effrenium voratum | reverse complement strand
TGTCTTCGCTGTCGTGGCTCATTGTTCTGCTCTCAGTGCCATCATCTCCTCCTTTAGCTGCCGGAATGCGTTGTTCAAACATGAGAGGCCTATGCAGGAGCTCCTTCATCAGCGGGATGTCTGTCTTGTCTTTGAGGGCTGGTAGCACCTGCGCTGAGCGAATACGGAGGCAATCTCCAGCTGTGCTCACATGAGCCCGGAAGTGCGAATATCGAATGAAAATATCGGGGGTGGCCACTTGGTCTTTGCGAGATGTGTTTGTGTTGTTTTTGTGTTATGATTGTTCTTTCTTTCCTCTGTTTTGTTTTGGGGGGGGAGGTGGTGGTCCTCATGCCCTCGCCAAACTAATAGTAGACTACCAAAAATATTGCTACTCAAACGGCATGATGTCTTCGACTCCATCGAAAAGATCGAACCACAATGCATGACAGAAAAACAGCTTTCAGCTGCCACTTGGCCTGACGCTGGACATAGTCCGACATGGCCTCGCCGTAGCGCCGGTACAGCTGTTCCGACCTGGCGAGAACGGGAGCGAGAGGTGGCCCGAGGCGATGCATCTGGGAGTCGGGATTCCGGCATCCCAGTGTCGAAAGGCAGAGCCGGAAAGCGAGCTAAGCCAGGACTTGTGAGCACAAGATGGATAGCCTTCCACAGCGACGCACCGCCCGAGCTGCGCATGTGCTTCACGGTGACACACACAATGTGTCAGGAATCACATAGAGGACAACAGACAGTCATCTTAGGGACATTCTTTGGCTTGAGCAAGTGAAATGAAATGTCTGGTCTACATGCAGTCAGCCAGACGCTGTTGATTGACAAGGCCCATCCAAAACTTTGAAAGAATAATATATCGATCTAGCCAGTTGTTGCTTTTGCCACCTGCGCTCCATACTGAGCGATCAAGACCAAAACAAAGCCCTGCAGCAAAGCGAGCGATGGGCACAACACAATGTTTATGCTCCACAAAAGCACAAAACTGGCCAGAGTCACCAATTGTTGGGCGTCCGCTGTGTGCACATGTTGTAGACGGTCCTTGGGCAAGCCCAGTGCAAGAGCTGGCAAAGCTTGGATTGGCCTTGCGTATCCATCTCAAAGTCCCTTCTCTTGTTGAGCAGTTCAGGGGTCGACTCATCCAAAGGTGCAACACAGTGTCAGCCTGACTGGTTCTGCTAATCTTTCCTGTATTGAATATGGCCTGCCCTGAGCTGTGCGCGTGTACAGTTCTGCATAGTTGGCCTTGCTGAAGACATTCCGAGGCTTGGCCGGATCTTGGTTCTGAGGGACCTCAGCGACGGACGCGGCTTGTGCAGACCTCCCAAGTGGCACCTCACTTTGGGCTCAAAGGAATGCAGCCCGAACTGAGTAGACATTACGCATACGCGGGACTCAAACCGTTCCAACTCCGCCCACATTGGAAGTATGCCTCAAGGATCGCCGTGGGGGATTTGATTTCGTAGCTCGTCTCATTGGACCAAAACTAGGAGGATTGGCTGCTTTGGGAGGGATGCCCGTGTCACTTGAGGCCCTGGCAGTCTTTCTAATGTGCCCGGTGTCTAAAAACTCTTCGAGCACCTGCGCGTCAAGAGATAAGTTGCCCAAGTATCCTCTTTTTGCGGTGATCTGTTTTTCAGGGTGCCCCTTTTTGTTTTGAAGGGGAAACCTTCGAGGACGTCCACCTATTTTGGGGGTCCGAGCACGTCTCGAATCAAAGCCACCCAGGCTGACCCACTCCAACACCTTCACAGAGTGCCAGTGTGTACTCCCTGACCTGACCCACTCCATGTTGGGCAAACATTGTACCAAACTTGCAATGCCAGGAACTGAGAGGGATCCCAGGACAAATGACCTTCCTGGTGAGCGCGTGTTACTACTACCGTGTTACTACTACCGTGTTACTACTACCGTGTTATTACTACCGTGTTATTATCACTACTACCGTGTCACTACTACCGTGTTACTACTACCGTGTTACTACTACCGTGTTATTACTACCGTGTTATTATCACTACTACCGTGTCACTACTACCGTGTTACTACTACCGTGTACTACCGTGTTACTACTACCGTGTTACTACCGTGTTATTACTACCGTGTACCGTCACTACTACCGTGTTACTACTACTACCGTGTTACTACTTCCATGTTGGGCAAACATTGTACCAAACTTGCAATGCCAGGAACTGAGAGGGATCCCAGGACAAATGACCTTCCTGGTGAGCGCGTGTTACTACTACCGTGTTACTACTACCGTGTTACTACTACCGTGTTATTACTACCGTGATATTATCACTACTACCGTGTCACTACTACCGTGTTACTACTACCGTGTACTACCGTGTTTACTACCGTGTTATTACTACCACTACTACCGTGTCACTACTACCGTGTTACTACTACTACCGTGTTACTACTACCGTGTTACTACTACCGTGTTACTACTACCGTGTTATTACTACCGTGTTATTATCACTACTACCGTGTCACTACTACCGTGTTACTACTACCGTGTTACTACTACCGTGTTACTACTACCGTGTTATTACTACCGTGTTACTACTACCGTGTCATTACTATCGTGTTACTACTACCGTGTTACTACTACCGTGTTATTACTACCGTGTTACTACTACCGTGTTATTACTACCGTGTTACTACTACCGCGTTATTACTACCGTGTTACTACTACCGTGTTACTACTACCGTGTTATTACTACCGTGTTACTACTACCGTGTTACTACTACCGTGTTACTACTACCGTGTTATGTCTACCGTGTTACTACTACCGTGTTATCACTAACGTGTTATCACTACCGTGTTACTACTACCGCGTTATTACTACCGTGTTACTACTACCGTGTTACTACTACCGTGTTACTACTACCGTGTTCCTACTACCGTGTTATTACTACCGTGTTACTACTACCGTGTCATTACTATCAAGTTACTACTACCGTGTTACTACTACCGTGTTATCACTACCGTGTTACTACTACCGTGTTATTACTACCGTGTTACTACTACCGTGTCATTACTATCGTGTTACTACTACCGTGTTACTACTACCGTGTTATTACTACCGTGTTACTACTACCGTGTTATTACTACCGTGTTACTACTACCGTGTTATTACTACCGTGTTACTACTACAGTGTTACTACTACCGTGTTATTACTACCGTGTTACTACTACCGTGTTACTACTACCGTGTTACTACTACCGTGATATTTCTACCGTGTTACTACTACCGCGTTATCACTAACATGTTATCACTACCGTGTTACTACTACCGTGTTACTACTACCGTGTTATTACTACCGTGTTACTACTACCATGTTACTACTACCGTGTTATTACTACCGTGTTACTACTACCGTGTTATTACTACCGTGTTACTACTACCGTGTTATTACTACCGTGTTTCTACTACCGTGTTATTACTACCGTGTTATTATCAGTACTACCGTGTCACTACTACCGTGTTACTACTACTACCGTGTTACTACTACCGTGTTACTACTACTACCGTGTTACTACTACCGTGTTACTACTACCGTGTTACTACTACCGTGTTATTACTACCGTGTTCCTACTACCGTGTTATTACTACCGTGTTACTACTACCGCGTTATTACTACCGTGTTACTACTACCGTGTTACTACTACCGTGTTATTACTACCGTGTTACTACTACCGTGTTACTACTACCGTGTTACTACTACCGTGTTATTTCTAGCGTGTTACTACTACCGTGTTATCACTAACGTGTTATCACTACCGTGTTACTACTACCGTGTTACTACTACCGTGTTACTACTACCGTGTTACTACTACCGTGTTACTACTACCGTGTTACTACTACCGTGTTATTTCTACCGTGTTACTACTACCGTGCTACTACTACCGTGTTATTACTACCGTGTTACTACTACTACCGTGTTACTACTATCGTGTTACTACTACTGTGTTACTACTACCGTGTTACTACTACCGTGTTACAACTACCGTGTTACTACTACCGTGTTCCTACTACCGTGGTTTTACTACCGTGTTACTACTACCGTGTTATTACTACCGTGTTACTACTACCGTGTTACTACTACCGTGTTACTACTACCGTGTTATTACTACCGTGTTTCTACTACCGTGTTACTACTACCGTGTTATTACTACCGTGTTTCTACTACCGTGTTACTACTACCGTGTTATTACTACCGTGTTACTACTACCGTGTTATTACTACCGTGTTACTACTACCGTGTTATTACTACCGTGTTATTATCACTACTACCGTGTCACTACTACCGTGTCACTACTACCGTGTTACTACTACTACCGTGTTACTACTACTACCGTGTTACTACTACTACCGTGTTACTACTACTACCGTGTTACTACTACTACCGTGTTACTACTACTACCGTGTTACTACTACCGTGTTACTACTACCGTGTTATTACTACTGTGTTACTACTACCGTGTTACTACTACTGTGTTGCTACTAGCGTGTTACTATGACCGTGTTACTACTACCGTGTCACTACTACCGTGTTACTACTACCGTGTTACTACTACCGTGTTACTACTACCGTGTCACTACTTATTGTGTTACTACTACCGTGTTACTACTACCCTGTCACTACTACCGTGCTACTAGTACCGTGTTACTACTACCGTGTTACTACTACCGTGTTACTACTACCGTGTTACTACTACCGTGTTGCCACTACCGTGTTACTATTCCTGGTGGCATGCAGAACATGGGTACGTTGGCATGCAGAACGCGGAACAGGCAACCATGCCTCTTGCAAGCTTTGATCTATCATTTGACTGAACAGCGCAAAGCAGCCATGGACATGCGCCAAAATGGGGCCGACCCCCCAAAAATCATGGTTGTCCTGAGTTGTCCCCGAAAAGGAGTTACCCTCAACAAACACAAAAATGTGTTCGGATTGGACTTTGCAAAACAACAATGATCCCAGAACTGTAGACCCAGTAGAAAGAGCCATATATGGAAACATGTCGCTTCGAATTGGACCAGTTGCTGCCCCGATATGCGAGTTCCTTGAAGAAAGGAAATGCTCCGCGCCTTTATGCCCTCATTCTTGATTTTTTCCCATCCGTCCTGCGAAGCAGAGCCGAGGGTGGGAGACTTGATTCCGCCACCAACTGCACGGGAGAGGAAAGTCCTCGAAGGACGTTCCAAATAAACATGGACTACGTATAGCATGTTGGTTGGGAAAGAACTATGCAGGAGTTGCCTAGTCAAAGTCTGGACATCAGCCATCCTGACCTTGATCGGGGCTCTGCGTTTTGGCTAGATTTACCACTTTGCTCATGGCATTGAAACCCTAACCACTGGTGGCACTAGAGGCCCAACACGAAGCTCTGGAAGGACCGTGACAAAACACCAAGAATCAGCGTGAGCCCTGAATACCGCAGTTCCGGAACCCTAGGCTGCACCTCCAAGCCAAGTTTCACAAGCGAACACAAGCTCCAAGACCTCTCTGGGGAGCACTCTGGTTGCCGCTGGGCCGTGCAAATCCGGAGTGAATCCGCTGCCAGGAAGCAAGAAAAAGCGAGCACAAAGGCTACAGCTTGCACCCCAATCCTTGTTTCTTGCCACCCGGAGAAAAAACGTGGGAAACATCGCATGGTTGAACGTGGCGGGTGAATCCCAGTCAAAGGAACATGAACTTCTCTGGACACGAAGGAAACCGCCTTGAAATCAAGGGAAGGCACAGCCGGGAGAGTGGCGTGGGCCGAAGACCTGAGCCTCTCCTCCAGAGGGACGATGCTGGCGACGGACCTAGCTCTTGGGAAGTGGAATCAAAGTGACGTGCTCTTTGGAGAGTTCCCCAAAAGAGGTGTTTTGGTTGAGAACGAAACCAAGATGGAATCCAAAATGCAAAGGAGATGGAGCAATGTTGATCTGCGTGCCAGGACATGTGCACACATGGCAATGCAACGTACTTCCCCCACATCCGCGCAGTTAGCGTCATGCGCTTAGTGCTTTCGACTGAACGGAAAACTATCTCGCACTAGCAAACCGCCTAGAGTCTGTTTTGCAAGCCCGAAACTCAGAAACCCACCCCACAGAAGAAGGTGGCAAAGTAAACCCTCAGTGGCCAAAGTAAGCCCTCTGCGTCCCGGACGCATGCACGCACGCAGGCAACCCGACTGAGACTGAGTCCAGCGCATGCTGCTGCTCCGCGGAAACGCGCACGCGGATGTTTTCTTTCCAGAACGTGCTGAGCCGCGGCGCCAAACAGCGTTGCGTCCCGGTAAGAACCCGAGAGCCCCCCCTAAGTGGGATAGACCTTGAAGGGCAACGGAGAGGAAGGGGGGATGCTGAGTATTTGCTCCTGACTGGCCTGTGCACGTGAATCCAGCCCGAACGTCGCTCAAGGGCACAAACAGTTGGGTCAATCAGGAAGCAACAGGTTGAGCCACATGGTGAGAATTAATATTTCTGCTTGGCTTATGCACAAATGGCCCCGGGATTTGGAAGCCTCCAGCCACGAAGTAGCATTGCGCCCAAACGAGATTAGGAAAAGCGAAAGAACGAGCAGGGTCTAACTTGCAATCTATTTGTCTTTCTTTCTAAACACCAAAAGTTTCACAAAGAGCCAAGTTCACAGGAATGCATGGGTTGCTAAGCACAAACGTACTAGGTTGAAGGTTTGAGCTGCAGCTTTTTGAGGCTACGCGCTGGGTTTGGGGTTTGGTTTGGGTTTCGCGCTTCGGCTTCCAGGTGACAGCGTTTTGGGTTGAGAGGTGTTCAGGGGTTTAGGATTTTGAAGGCTTAGGGTTTGGGGGAAGGCTGTTTGCTCTTGGGATAAATGTTGCTTTAGAGTGTAGGCTTAGTGGCTTTTCTGGGTTTAGGTTTAGATAGGTTTAGCGCTAGGTTGTAGGTTTAGCGACTTGTTCAGGTCTTAGGGCTTAGGTCTTGGGTTTAGGATGTAGGAAAAGGTGTTGGGGATTGTTAGGTTTAAGGCGTTGGTTCTACTAGGGTTTATTGGGGTTTTGGCTTAGGCGTTTGGGCTTGGGATTGTGTTTTAGGGTTGTTTGGTCTCCGTTTCTCGTGTCCGGTGACGCAGCTCTCCTCTTTTCACCACGAGTGCCGCAAAGCTGGCAAGGGTGCCTGAGCCAAGATGTTGAGAAATTCCAAGGCAGTCACTTGGGCTTCTCAGAATGTGGGACTGGTGATTGATGTCCTTTTAATTCCCCTTCAAACCATCCAAAAAGCTAACCCCTATTTTGAGAAACACGGGGCGACGAGAAAATTCTTCAAAACAGGGCTGGTATAAATGCCTGCGATACCCACACGAACATCCATGGTGGATTGTCACCGTTTATTCGCGAGCGAGACATCCTGGCCCGGTGCGCAGCGCGCCGATTGAGTTTCGTCAGGGCAAACATGCTTGTCACAAAGGTCCCTAAGACCACAGCACAAACATGTCTGAAAGCAATCTACACAAACTGCACGGGCAACACCCAGCTTCATTTTCTCGTTGCACGTAAGAAGTGCCCCACCAGTGCGCCGGAACTCGCCATCATTTTGCTTGAATCCGCTCTCTCAGGCTACTTTGAGCAAACTTTGTCAGCGGCACGGGCCCCGTGTCAAGCACAGTGCAATGACAGTGATTCACAATCAGCCCGGCAACTGTTTGCGAAAATATTCAAGCCCACTGCCACGATGTAATCCCGGGCTCACCCGGAAACTACGTACCCATCGCTTGCCACCTGTTCTCATCAACCGGTCAGCGAATTCTGGAAGGCTGTGGGACTTGGAACGCCGGTCCGAGATCTATCAGCTGTGTCTGTTCAGGGTTGGACCACACAGCGTCGGTCAGATGTACCCTGTCCACAGGCGCCACATCGCAAAATGAGGCCAACAAAGCAAAAGAAAACGCAAGGTGGGCCCCATCATGCACTTACCTGGCCAAACTGTTGACAGTCAAATGGACGGAGAGTGCAACTTGCGCAGCAACATCTGAACTTTAGCCACAGCTGGTTTGTCCACACATTCAAACATATGTAGCACAATCACTTCCATCCACACATTGAAGCGACGTAGCTGCTCGCATATTGCACAGTCGGCTTTCGCAGGACTTTCAAGTGGCACGTGGGCTCAATTGGAAATGGTCTTGTTTGAAGCGACCCTTCCCCTTTGAGTGGTAACCTCTGTACTTGCTTCCCTTGCAAGATCAGGCAGAAGGGGGCCCTTTGAAAACTTCACTGTGTGGGTTACAAGAAACAGCACTGCCGGAAAGCCAAACTGGAAAGCATTGACCCCAGCTCGGGCGAAGCTGGACTGGTTGCTTTGGTCTGACGAAGCTGTCACAGTTGGCATCTATGATGCTGAAGATCCTGCAAGCAACTGTCACTCCTACTTGCGATAGCCTGAGGACGTGCCACTATGGGCCAGCAGCTTTATGATCTAAGCTAAACTGGCATGGAATTGAACTCAGCCACTTGACTCCAGCCCAAATCTCAGTTGAACATCCGATCCTCCGCAAAAGAATGGACTTCAATGCGCTAAGGACGCCCATGGTCAAAGGCTCGATCTATCAATCTTTCGTCGACCAAGCACCACAAAGCAACTGCAATTTCGACGAGAAATGAATCCGTTGGTGTCGCTTTGATGCTGCAGGCCAGGGTCCGCAAAGAAGGAAAAAAGAGCGCTTCCCCAAAACTGCCCCTTGCCTGCAGGCAAAGCATGCGTGAGACTTGCCAGTTTGCTGGGTAAATGGGAGGCCCATGGAGGCCCATTTACTACCCACGCACTAGCTGGCAGGGTATTATGCGAAAACGATGTGTGTGTGTGTGTGTGCCACAGCGACATCTCAGAAAAAAGCATCATGCATGCTTCCAGAACAAATCCCACCTGAAGCAAGGCTGATGTAGCTGAGCACACTCACTAAACTGGATGGCTTGCACCAGCCGTTTTCGGCTGGTCCCAGGGAGCAAAAATGCACCGCTCGCCAGCTTGTGATGCAGCTGCAATCGAGCGGGCCGTTCTTGCCTGTTAGCAAGAACCAAGAGCTAACCGGGCTTGTCAGCTTGTAATGAAGCTGCAATCGGGCAGACTCTCTGGTGCTCTGCCGGGGAACATTACACAGGGACATGGTCTGGAACCAACCGAAACAACGTTGACCAATAGGGTACTGCAGGATACGGTCCTCGTCAGTCCTCCACCTTTCCGGGCCTAAAAATCGGTCCAAATGGCAATTTCTGATAAGGAATCTAAACAACAGAAATCAATGTCCTCTGTCGGGTTTTTGCTGGCTTCGATCGGGTTAAAATTGGTTTAGCATTGGTCTAGTATTGGTCTAGTATTGGTCTAGTATTGGTCTAGTATTGGTCTAGTATTGGCAGTCTTGATTTAGAAAGCATCCCCCAAATACAACTGGAGTCGGGGTAAACTTTGAAACAAGCATGCATCTGAAGCCAGCCATTCGACTTCCTATGTCTGCACTGCCACGCGGCCGCTACAAGCAACCACCAAAACAAGAGCAATTGCATCAACATATCTTTGACGTGGCCGCCATGCGCACAAATGGAACGTGGCTGTTGTCACGAAAGGGACAAAGCACAGGCTGCTTTGACCAGTGTGAATCTGAGTGAGCAAAACCAGCTGCCAGGCACAAGGAGGCGTGTTTACGTATCAAACTAAGAGAAAACTCCAAACAAAAACGTCAACCTCGGCTCAACGAGTAAAGTTTGTAAAAGTGAGAGCATGCATTACTGTCTCGACAAAGCCGAAAAACACTCTTCATGTGGGAGGTTTTGCGCAGTGACCCGCCCCACCCAATCCAAGCAGAGGGTTAGTCCAGAAAGTTGTTTTTGGGCGACACGCTCAATTCACTTCGCGTGTGTTTTTGCGCATCCGCCCACCCCGATCTACGCAGAGGGACAATCGGCAAAGTCAAAAATTGGAGCACGTGACTGTTTTTGCGCATCGAGCCACCTGATCCACGTACCGGTCATCTGCAACGTTGAAAAAAACATATGATTGTTTGGTTTTTGCGCACCGAACCACCGGACGCAGGCAACGTTGCATTTCATGTGCTTTCTGCACATCGACCCACAAACCACGCAGAGTCGGCGAAGTTCAAGGTCGTGTGGGATTTGGCGCATCGGCCTGCCGGATCCACGCAAAGGGCTCGTCGGCGAAGTCGGAAAACTCCATTTTGCGCGCGATGTGGCGTATTGACCCGCCCGATCAATTTCACATGTGTTTTTACGCGTCCTCCCACATGAGCTACGCAAGCAGAGCTGTGCAAGCAGGGTTTCGTGCTTTCGCGAAAATGTGTTTATTAGTAGTGTGCATTACAAATCAGGAAGCGGATGAAAGGGAAACCAAAACAAAAACTACCATTTTGGGATGCCCCTAGTTTGACACATGTCCGTGTGTAAAGCTTCGAAAGTTGGCGTCATATAAAATACAATGCAATCTCTGTCGGGGAGCACCTCCCGCAGGCCCTGAGCATCTGTGTGCGCAGGGCTATTTGGGCCTGGCGGGCAGTTATGTGCCACATCGACCGCTCACTCCAATGGGCGCTCTTTAGAGTCAATAAGAACACACGTGTGCTCAAGTAATTTCTTGGAGCTGTTAGTGCCAAGCTTGAGTGAGTCGGCAGGGTACTTCCCGGTGTATGTGGCTGAACGGAACAAGCGAACCGTGTTTAGCCCTCAGCCCTGGTTGCCCTATGCGTCGCTCCAAATCGGATTTTACTAGGGAAGATCGGAAGATCCCTTGGTTCACTCTGGAATCCCGTTGTCGCTGCCTCTCTAGCCCCCAATCCGACACTTTGGCACTTCTGCACCTCAATGATAGGAGGAGCCGACATCCAAGGATCACCAAGCACCGTCGCTATGAGCGCTTGGCCTTCCGGGCCAGAAAGCCAACACGGGGTGACATTCCGAAGAATGAGGGGTGCCAAAACATGTTTCGCAACCCTTCAAGAAATGGTCCAATCAAGAAACACTCAGGCTGGGAAGGCAGGGCATGCTCCGAGCCTGAAACTTCTTACCCGAATTCATCAAGAAGACCAAATTCATGGAATCCTGGGAGGTGAGGCTTCCATTGGACGGCGCGTTCAGCAAGGCCACTGCAAAGTCATGGACTTCCTGGACGTGTCCCAGCTTGGCTCTGGCAAAGGAGCTTGCAATGGCGAACAAATCCCTCGAGGAATAGTCCCAAACCTGGGAGGTCAATCTCTTCGCCACCGCGGCTGCGAAGGGGACCACCACCTGTGCCTTGTATGCGGCTCGCTCCTCCAAAGTCTCAGAGGGCCACAACTTCACCATCATTCGGCCACAAAAGACATGACAAAGGTTGGCCAAGGCCTCGGGTCGAGACAATCACGTCTGACCATTCTGCTTAAAGATTATTCTTTAGGTTCCATGGATATTCAAAGGTGGCCAGCAGCTGGATATATATATATATATGTATATTATACATAATTTCCCCAGCTGTAGCCTGCCCAGAGCACTCGTGAACCTTGCCGGACAGCTCTCGAGCTGCAGCCAGCAGGAAGTCTCGCGCTTCTGGGAATCCTCAGTTAGTCAGGGCTCCTTCTATTGTCCGATGGCACGGTGAAGCAAGGGAACCCCTGAACCCCCTAGCACACTCACATCTTCCGTTTGTGGTGTCGAAGCAGGCATCCCGAAATGTTCTTGGGTCCCTTGTGGCAGCCTCCAAATCGGCTTGCAACGTTCTCCTAAAAATAGGGAACCCAAAAGCTGGGAGTGGGGAAACGTTCCATTCGATTACCCTTCACAAACAAAAACGCAAAGGATTTGATGAAAGCCTACGAAGGGGTGACAAACCTACAGCAACCTAGAGGCCCTTTTGCGCGCAACTGGGGCTGTGGTGCGTCAAATCACTAAGCATGCTAAACAGCCACTTTGTCACCTCCACCAAATTTCTGCTGACCAAACTGCAGTGCTCAGAACCCTCGTGTAGTAGGTCTCCTCCCGGCTCAAAAAAGGGTTTCTCGCATGTCTCGATCTGAGCTTGCTTTCACTGCAGCTCTGTCTTTTCATCAGCTCCTTCTCCTCGTCGTCTTTGCGAAGAGTTCCAAGAGAGCCCCGTTTCCCGCCGTTGTTCCAACCTTCTGCATCAAGTCCAAGATGGCCACGAGCTGCAACGAGGTGCGTCGATCTTGACGAGACGCCTGGGCTCTGCTTGTAGATTGCATCATACACGAACCTCGCGTCCGTCAAAGACGCTGCAGCTCTTGCCGAAGCCCAAGCTGACTCCTCGGGCAAGTACATCATGAAGGGCGAGAGGCTCTTCTGCCAGCCCTTCACCACATCGGTAGAAACCTGGAGCCACTCCAGCTCTCCGAGGCACTGAGAAAGCGACAGGGTCTCGCTCACAAGCCAAAGGATGAAGAGGGCGTCTCCGAGATTTTCTTCGGGGAGAGACCAAGAACGGGGAAATCGCCCAGAGCCAGATAGGAAAGAAGAAGGCAGACCTTCAAGAGTGGCGAACCCTGAGCGCACGCTGTGGAGATCTCGCAAGCGATGGGCAAGAAAGAGGAGCCGCTGGAGTGGGAGGAGTTGAAGAGCTCTTGCTCTACGCTGTACCGATTTTTGCTGGGTCGCACACCAGACCAGGCCGGAGGCGGCGGGCATGGTCTCCATTCTCTCCAGCAGGTTTGCACTCCCCTCCAACCTCATGAAAGAGTGACGGACGGGCTTCCGCAGAGTCAGGTGCATTCTTTCATGGAGATGCCTGAAGTTGAAAAGACGGGTGACAAGCAGCACGGCCTAGGAACTGGGACAAAGTTCCGCTCAGCTGTCCGCAGATCCTCCTCCATCACGCGCTGTTCGCTCTCCTGCTGCTTCCGGACTTGATTTGAGTTTGTGGGGCAGGTGACCTCTGCCGGGAAGTGGTCAGCGCGTCTCCCTTCTAATTCAATCACTTCTACCCTCGCAAGTGGCTCTTACATGATCACTGGGCGCAGCCCCCGTACTTGTTGTCCTTGGCGCGCGACGCGGGCCGCCTTGCACTTCTGAGCTTCTTACTCTCCTTCCAGGACCTGTTCCTTTCTCCCTCCAGCGCCAACCTCCAGCGCCGACTCCTCAGCCAGTCGGATCTCCTCAGCAGCCTTTTCTCCTGGGCCACTCCGGAACTCCGTGGACCGCAACGTCAAGGTCTTCAAGCTGAGGGCTTGTTGCTTCCCAAGCCCGTGCGCTCTTCCAAGAGGATGCCCATGCGGTGAGGTTCACGTAGCACGCCATGGAGAACTCCTGCTCCCTTCTCAGGGACCGTCTCGCCTGCGCACCTTGCCTTGCCTGAACCTTCTCCGTAGCTCCGTCCTGCTTTTTGGCCTACTCAGGTGTCCTGGATCTTGATACCCTGGTTGGTCAGGCGATCCTCTGAGAGTTTTCATGATGTGCCGGAGGGTCCGCATAGGCCTCTTTCTGAGGATGCTCTTCTCTGCCTGATCCGAGTTCCGCCGAGGATGCCATGGCATCGCCCACTCCTGGCCCTGGGCACAGAGAGCAGGCTCCGCGCTACCCACTGATGAGAGCCTACGAGGGGGTGACAAACCTACAGCAACCTAGAGGCCCTTTTGCGCACAACTGGGGCTGCGGTTGGTCAAAGCACTAAGCATGCTAAACAGTGGGCCACTTTGTCAGTTTCCGCAAAAACTTAAAACAGCCCCAAACACCCCGCCGCCAAAAACCTCACTACTAAGAGGAAAAAGTGCCCAGGATCTTCAATTGGGTTCACTAAAACCTAACGCATTCGCGGAAAAGCTCTGCTTGCCGCCCAGGCGCTGTCCTGCTTCAAATTCTTCAGGGTGATTGCGATCATCGACACGCCCTGCGGCTTGAGCAGGCGGATCTTTCCGGTGGCTTCCTTAAAGGCCAGCAGCAGCCAGTCCTTGATTAAAAAAACCCGCTCAGCCGCTCAGAAGAGAATAGTGTCTCAAAAGGACATGGACCCCCAACATGCTTGGCTCCTTTTCCCTTTGAAACCAAAGAAGAACCCATGACCGAAAACCAATTGTTTGTTCTCACTTGCTTTCGGAACGCCCCCAATAGACCATCTGGGTAAAGCATAAGTTTCATCGGTTGGTTCATTTCCTCGTTTTCTGCTATTTTTGTCACGAAGCCATGGTTTGGTGGACAAGAAAAATTGGCACCAGCCCCAACGATGTTTCCAATAAGGTGGTCTGAAAAGGGCATGAAGTCAAAGGGCGACTACACAGAAGAATGATATCTCCAACATTTCCCTCAAAATGGTGGCTTGAAAGGAAACCACTGGATCCCAATAGAAGTTTTGGGAAAATCTCACCACGCTCCTTTTAAGGGACCCGGTAAAAGAAGCGAAGTGTTCACTGTAATTCACCGAGTCGAAAACGGATTCGTCAGCGTCCTGCACGCACTTGTACTGGCCCCGTAAGAAGTTCCCACGCGAATCCCGGGCGCTCCAAATGATCCTGCCCACCGCCCAGACGGCCATGCATAGCTCCTGCAAGTGACCAGCAGGCCAGCACGGGGACATCCATGCTTTTGCCGAATAAAGGGCGACAAGACACTGTTTCTCAAGATCTTCATTTGTTGGACCCTTTCCATCTTAGATTCCTACCAATTCTGGCGTGTCTTCAAGAAAACAAGCCTGGCAAAACAAACCCCAAAACAAGACAACCCCGAGCAGCCGTGTAAGCAACCACCGCCCCCTAGGTTACTAACCTTTCCGCAATTGACAAGCCCCGTCTCAACACACCTACCTAAGGTAGAGATATGCCCTCAACCCCCCCCCCCCTCCCAATTCACACCAATATTCAAAACAGTTCAATTCATCACAACAGGATATGAACCGCACATTAGATATAATGCAGGAAAAACAACAGAAATTCACGTGTTTTTTTTACATGTAAGATAGGAAAGAAGCAAAAGAAGGCGTATTATTAAATAATCAATCAGAATTTAGACAGAGACAGAATTGATAAAGACATCACAGTTAATACAGGGCAAAAACCAGTGAAGAAATGTGCAGAAAAGAAAACTATTGTGCGAAAACTTCAATGAGGTTGACACACAGCAAGTTAATAAGCAATGCAGGCAAACAAGTAGAAGGTGTAGCATGATAGATGTAAAGGTTCTGCAAATGCAAGCAGAATTACTCACATACCAGTGTTTAAAAAATCTGATGGTTTGAAACCTTATGACCACACTTGCGATTTCAACAACTGCAATTCATGATGTGTTCAAGCAAATCAGGGCAACATGTTGTTCAACCAAAGTTTTGATCCGGTGTATGGTAAGTACTTAAAGGAGTCTCAATGACGATGTTGTACTAGAAAAATACCATCAAATGTGTTGAAGGTTGATGACAAAAAGGCGCTTGATGAACTGTTTCAGGTTGTGACTTGTCCTGACAAGACTGAGGACGCCTTGCCAAAGGCTCGCGAGCTTCGCGACAACAAAATCAAGCAGACCACAGCGAATATCAATTGGGGATTAATGAAAAAGGGGGTTGAAAGAAGTACAGGGAAATTATTCTGATCTGGAACGCAAAAGTGATCCTTATCTTCGGCACGAGTTGCGGAAAGTTTAATTGTAGGCAACATCAATTTAAAGGAAAATTGTCTTACAATAGTAGGTGAACATGCGCGATTCTGAAACGAAGCAGTGTTACACATTCAACTGAAGAAAAAAGAGATACATGTGATTTATGTAGAAAGAAGGCATTAGGTCGAATTGGTAAATGTGATATAGGGGGTACATCAAGATAATTACAACTAATAGTTACGAGTAAGCACAAAGTAATAGACATGATCAAAGATGGCTTAATAAAGTTTATATTGTGCGCTGGTTGTCAAAGATGTTCTAATGCTTTAAATAATGTTCCTTCTTTTAAAAGAGTGAAAGCAGAGAATTGATGAATGGAACATGGTGTGTTTATCTCGCAAGCACAATGAACTGTTGTTCTGAAAAAAGAAATGACTTGAAGTTTCAAATATTGCTTGCTTAAGATGGACACATAGATCAAACATGATAAAAAGAGTCATCGTGATACAGCGTTAGACAAAGCAAAAGCACTAGAACCAAACAATAACAAAACTTATCTGGAAAATCAGTCTATTCAGGATGGGACAATGAAGAAAGAAACCAAAACATTGTGCACTAATTGATAGTATAGAGTTGCAAAGAAACTTGTGTAAACCATGTTGTTGTTACACCTGTCTGTATGCTTAATTACCCGCAAGTCAGTTTCTTGATATTGGTCTTCTCCTCTGCACAACTAACTTAGCAAGGAGAACCAAAAAAGAAAATCATTGTAAGATATATTTTATCATTTGTTAAGCAAATGTGAGATTTTGGAAAAATGTATTTGTTGTCTGGTTTGTGTTCTGGGGGGAGGGTGTTGTGATGAATTGTGTTGAAACATTGGTGCGCATTAGGGTCCACCTTGAACTGGGGGCACCATCTTGGTAGGCAACCCCCCCCCCGCCCCGCCCAAGGAGTTGGAACCTGCGAACCTGCGCACCTGCGCACCTGCGCACCTGCGCCTTTCCCGCCTCGTGTTGGAAGTCGCTGGTCTCAAGTTCCATGGCCCTGAGCACTGCCTTCTTCAGGAAATGCTGGGCCTGAAGCTTGTCCAGCTGGTGGTGGGCCGCTGCCCACAGGCTGTTGGCCACCCCCTGGCCTCAACGTGGAGATTTTCGGTCGGTGTTCGGAGAATCAACCCCGAGATTGATGGGTGAATCCCGGGGAATCAGGGTTGAACCACTGAAGGGAACCAAAAAGGGAGTCCATTTGTCCTTTGTTTGCAAGTCCACCTGAACTGGAATTGGATCATCAACTAAAGGGTAGGCCGCCCTGAATTGGGCCGAAATCTTCACAAGGGCGGCCTCCGGTTTGTTTCGCAAAAAATGGGGACCCTGGGCTGATTGCATAAAGCAAATGCTCTTTACCATCCGAAAAACTCAGAATCATGTGAGGGCAAAAACATATAAGGCGTCGCCAGTCTCATTGAGCGGCAGGTGAAGTTCCTCATGTCGTCCTGCACTGCCAGCTGCAGAAACCTGAAGCCGGTCGAAACGAAACGGGGCCAAACGAGCAGTGGCGCCGGTGGGGGTCTTTTCCGCAGGCAAAGGCCTTCCCTAAAGAGCCAAAACGACAGAAATACAACCTCCGAGAACAGCAAAATCAAGCCAAAACGGGAATCCGCGTAAGGCCATGGGACTTGCTGAAGACGCTTCTGGCAGCTGCTGTGTTCAGCTTCAAGGTACCCAAGCACCACATGCCGTTGGCCACGCTCTGTGGGGGCACATCCCTCAAGGGCATGGTATCCAGCGCGGTGATGATGCGCCGGGACAACTCGGTGATTCCCAACCTGACTTGCTGACCGAAGACACTGTCTGGCTATCCATTTGAAGTGGTTGGCCCGTGACATCCGCAAATCAATTCTGAAAGCGCTACAAATCACATACAAATCACATTCATGGCCATCTGTCTGTTGCAAAAAGTGAGAAAAAGCATCGGGAAAGTCCAAGTCGCTTGACGGAGCCCCAGAGCATTGCGCACAGGTCACTGGTGCGAAACGTCACGAGCTCCGAGGGTATGAGGTCGGGCAAAGCATACACCTCGACCTGCTTGTACTGCATCTTACCTTGAGGCCAGCTTGCTGAGTTGGGCAAAAAATGTTTGAGCAACTGTTGTTCAAACATGTCTTTGACAAGTGGCTCAGGTGCAAAGATGCATACTCAACTGCAACTGGCCGTGGACAGGTCGATTTGAGGATTCAAGTCGGTTTTGAGCTTTGACCATCGACGGCTTTAGAGGCTACAATTCACAAGTACGGGCCATAATTTGCCCAGTTGCCCAAGCTCCACATCAGCTGCGACATCAGCCGCGACTTGCTGTCTGCCGGCAAGTCTGCCAGGGTGGGAAGTTGCAGAATGATGTCGCTGACCTCGCAACGACTCGCCTGCTTACCTTGACACGTCGCACGATGCAAAGCCTCAATGGCGCTCTGTAGGTATACCTCCTCGCGACGGCCAGGGATCGGGGACATGAGGCAAACAAGATCATGTAGCTATTTCCCTCAAGCCCAACGCCTTTCAACCGCCCCAAATTCAGAATCTAAACTCAGTTTGATTGTAGAATTTGTTTGTTTGCCATCTCAGGAGTGAGCCTACTGGAAACGACTCAGCCTTCGGTCCCCCGTCCTTGGTCCCGCAGGGTGAAACACAGCCAGAGTTTGTCTTCGTAGATGCGGAAGAATCCCCCGCAGCCGAAAAGCAATCTCCTGCCAAGACAAAACCGATTCTATTGGACGATTGCCCTGGAAACTGTCTTCAAACCCTGCAAAATTCGTTTCCGCAAAACGCTTTGCTTTCGTCCGCTCGTCACTTTGGAAGCTGCCTAACTTCTTTCCTTTGGGATGGTGTTGAAAACATCCATTCATTGTCCTCTTTTGTGGGAACACCCAAAACAAACGCCAACTTCATGTTGCCCACACGGCATGTCAAATCGGCGCCCCTCCCCCTTCACCAGTCAGTTTCTGAGACAGCTACTTAAATCTTGATGCACCGAATTCCGTTACAGCAACCAAAGAATCGCCCAGAAACGATGCATTTGCCAAGGGTGCGGATTTGTTTGGATTTTTTGTCGGATTTTTGTGGGATGTTGTTTCCCGTTTTTCGTCCGGGCCAGTCAAATGTCGTATTTTACAGCATTTTCTCGCGAAATTGAAAAGCCCAGAGAGGAACTGTGAAAGCAGGATGCGAAAAGCCAAAGCCCCCAAAAGTCGCATAAACCAGCGAAAAGCCGCAAAAGCTAAAACGCCACCTGCCGAAGAGGAACTGGGAATGCAGAGAATGCGAATAGCCAAAGCCAAAAAGCCGCCAAAAGCCGCATACACCAACAAAAAGCCGAAAAGCCCAGAAGCCGAGAAGCCAAAAAGCCAAGAAGCCAATAAGCCAAAAGAAAAAAGAAAAAAACGGGGAAACAAAAAGAAAAACAACTAAAATAAATACCCTTCCGTTTGCCAATTCAGACATTTGGTGGCATCCGAAAAATCTGACAGGAGCACAAAGCTCCACTCGTGCAAATTCACCAGCCGATCAAACGTGGGTGCGCAGGTTCAATCAACACTCAGGATCAATGACATACCCAGCCCACTTCTAACTGGTATGCAATCTGATCTGGCAGCATGCAAACATCAAGCACCGCCCCGTCAGATTTCACCATCCCCTCTGCAAACTTGTTGTCGTCTTTTCCAACGCCCATCCCGCCTGCGCTGATCTTGGAAGCCTGGACAAGGGTATGGCCAACTTTGACAACCAAGCCATACTGGTCCCTCTTTTGCCATTTACGCGCGTTTAAGCATCAATTAAAACACAACCCGCCCTCTATGAGGGGACCGGGAAAAGCTGAGATAACTTTTGATCCAAGCAGGTCTCAGTAAGTAGCCTTGAGCTGGATGAGTCACAATTCCTTTTTCGGGCCCATCCCGAACGCATCATTTCTCAAATTCGACTCGGTCCGCAGGACAAAGAAGCAACCAAATCCTTGCGGGCCAGACCAAGTCCGGAACGCGTCGCTTCCTGTCCAACCCGTCCGGAGCTGTTGCATTTGCGCTGCGATGAGGGAATGTGTCGTATGCGTGTTCGAGGTCGTGCCAGTCACCGAGGGAGTGCCGCCGGTCAAAGGATGCGTGATGATGGATAAGGTACCGACCCTCACGTATATATACCAGCGACGAGTACCCCTCTGATTTAATTTCTCATCGGAATCTTGAGTCTGCCGGGCGCGACCGTCATTGCAACGTGGCCCAATGAGTCGAAAGCTTGTTGCCAGATGTATGGGGGCGTCAGTCGTGCTAGCTGCGTTTGGTAAGCGCAATGTCTGGATTCGGACCACATTCGCTTTTGTTGCAGGCACTGGCTCTCACAGACAAACGGACACAGCAGATGCACCGTGCTTCTGCTATCTTCGGCGGGACAGGCCGACGCACAACACCGCCCCTCGACCCTCCAAGATGCTGTGGGAGGTATGTCGCCAAAGCATGAAAGATCCAGTACATCATGTTGTTCTTGCTTGCGCTGGCTTCAGGGCCGTTTCCCTGTGGGAAGAGGTTTTAATACAGCAGCATCATCCAAAACTGTTGAACCACACCGCCGGTAGCTCTCAATTCAAACATATTAGGGAGTGTCCTGTGAACATCCCAAGTGGACGCATCAGCACGCTCCAGCCAGTATGTATCAACCTAGAAAACAAAGCCCGGTTGCTGACATCCTATTCACCTCTTGGTCTGTCAGAAAAACTGATTGGGCAAAAAACGCCCCCCCCCCCCCCCGATTCAGCCTCACGTCAAACAAACTTCCCCGCGCCTTGGGCATGAACATTGGAGTCGCTGGAGTCACTGGAGTCGCTTCAATGCTTCCGGTGGACTTCGACCGCCGAAGCTTCGGCTCCGAGCCCACGACGCGGAACTCCAGGAAGGTGTCCCGCACGCACGACTCGATGCCATCTCGCACCTCTATCCATCCCGACATGGCGGTGTGTCAAACGGCAGGAAAAAGAGAAAAAGAGAGAGGAAAATCAGAGCAGAAAGGGCAGAAAGGGCAGAAAGGAACGCTCGTCAAGGCCGGAAGTTTGACACACTGCCCCGCGCGTGGACAGGGGCTTGAGTCGCATGCTGCAGCGAGCTTCCTCATAATTAGGCATGCTGATACAGGCACGACCAAATCTGAAACCCGCCTCCTTCTTGTCCATCACTTTGTGTTCATTTGCTACTCCCATTGTTCTTGTTTCGTTTTGCTGACTCAAAGGCAATCCCCGATCACCTTGTGTCATGAGCCATTGAACCATTCATATTTAAAAGAAAAAACAAACTTGATGTGTTTGGAAAAACCAAACAAACACAAATAGACAACAACACCCAGGGCGCTTGCACTTCTGGGGCAGCACACACACACACACAACACAACAACTGGGGGCCCTTCTCCGCAGCACATCGGAGCCGGCGGCGAGACCTGGGAGCGGAATGGCCAAACTTGGCATGTGCGGGCCGCGTCAAAAGGAGCGCTGCCCAAAGCACATTCCAACAATCTGAAAAGAGTATAGACTTCCCACGCCTTCCCGCCAATTTTCATGACTGTCGGGGCAAAAGCAAACCCTCAGCCCCAAAGAATGTACGGGAAATGACATGCGAAGGGACATCTGAGCCCACAAGAACAATGGGTATGGCTTGCCAATGCCGCCAAAAGTGCCTCGTGCTTCAGTCGCTAGAGCGACCAAAATAATTCAGGTTCCCATGGTTTTTGGGGAGTGTTCACCCAAGGAAACCTGGCCACAACCAGCATGCCTCACCGGCCATACACCAAACATGGAACCCCAAAAGATCCGACTTTTGACTTGTTGTCGGCCTGCCGTTTTGAAAACAAGCCCAAAACCTGGAAAACTATGCTTTTGGGCTAGGTGAAACAAGCTCGCGCTCACTCAGCTCTAAAAACAAGTGAGTACTTCCCAAGGGTCGATGGTTTGGAGAGGAGTCCAAACAGCTCTTCGGAATAGCAACTTCACCGAGGCATTTTGTGCCGTGACGAAGCAAGCTCTTTGTCTTGGCCCGTTCGCTTTGAGTCATCTCAGTTCTAGAAACAAAGTTTCGACCCGGGATGGGCTCCACGTATCCTCTCCACAGATGGATCGGCCTCAGAGACAACTCAGGCCTGATGGCCAGGTGTGCATGGCAACGGGTGGGCAGTGTGGTTTCGGTTATTGGCTGGCTTAGGCCGGGCTTGGTTGCCTCTGACTGGCTGGCTGCCAGCTGGCTTTGTTGGTGGCGTAGAAATCAGATCCGCATGCTTGATCCACAGAGCCCCAGACTTGCAAAGCAAGCAGCCACGACACTCACCCAACAAGCATCTCTGTCAAAGCTCCCAAGCCAAGGTCTTCACAGTCAGCTGCCAGCTCGTACAAAACCCAAGGAGGCTATGGGAATGACAGCCTGGGCCCTCAGTGGTGCCTTTTCCTTTCGAGTTGCGCGACGCGGTCAAGTCAGGACCGTGCGGTCAGCCAAAGTCCTTCGACCATTGAATTTAGGCTGTACTGATGCCTCGATCGATCGCTCTATGGCACCAACGGCAAACCCTTAAGGTGGCCGCTCTTGTCGAGAGAAATCCCAGTGGTCCGCTGTGAGACTCGCACAAAAAGTTTGAACTGGCCACTGAATGGTCCAAACCCAAAAAGTCTTCAAGTCATTTCAAGTCCAACTCGGGAAGTGGTTGGCAACAGCCCATCCGAGGCGCATCTCAATCCGTGACTTGTGGAGTCGAACAGCGCACGCCAGTCAAGATGGCCAGCTGGTCCCTGAGCTGCTTCAACTCCACCTGGCCGGAATCGCGAGCCGCGGCTGCTCTTTTGGCGCATCTCAAAAAGGCTTGGCGTCCGAGGCCTCCAGTGTGGTCCCGAGAAACAGCACCCACTAGAGTGTTGTTGGCCGTTGATTTTGTTGAAGGAACCAACAACAAACCGAAAAAAGGTGAGGGAAGCATCCCTGGAGGTCTGGGCGCAACGCTCCCGCAACAAAAATGCGGAAAAATGTAGATCGGGGCCTCCATGTAGGCGTGGAACTTCCCCTGGGTCTTCATGGTCCACCGCTGGTCCTCAGAGCCGAATGAGAAAATGTTGGACAGAGTTCCTTCCCCGAGTTTCCGTGGTGCATAGTCTTCATCGTTGCTTCCGCATCCTTCCGCGGCGTATGTTTTACCAGTGCTTCCGTGAGTATTGGCACAACAAGGAAAGCAGGTTTAGTAGCAGGCAACAAAGCTTCCAGAACCTTCCACGACAGCAATCCCTTCCGAAAAGCCTTCCCCGAGCTTCCGGGCGTGTGACACAGTGCACATGTCCAAGAGTTACGTCCCTCTCCCCAGCGCTCATGTGAGTGTGTCTGTTTTTTGTTGCAGGAGTCAACACATCCCACAAAGTCAAAGCACCTCAGCAGCTGCTTTGACCCACTGGCTTTGAGTCTAGCGTCAAGAATGCGTTATTAAAAGGAGAAGGAGAAGGCAGACACGTCTGAAACATCGAGTTCAACTCACAGTGCTTCATTGGGTAGTTGTGTGGTTCCGCTCGGTGTGCCTAACCATGTGAAACACAGTGGGCCCATCCACTGGAGTTGGAAAGGCCATCGGCAACCCGTTCCAACCCCGGTGCGTTGATGATCTTCTGCACGTCCATCGCCGTGGCGCTGCCGCGGAGTCTCAAGCAGCCCATGAGGAACTCCTGACATGTTTCCGGATTGGCCTTTTCAAACTCCCCCAAAAGTGTGTGTGTTTTCCACAAAAAAAGCCTCTAGCTCTAGGGTTGGGTTCTCGTTTAGTTGTCTAACCGCGAGGGAGCGAGGATCGGCAGGTGTTCAGCCTGAAGTGTACCATCTTTGCAGCATGCCGTGTAAACGCCACTGGCCGGGAAACGGTGGCCTGCCGGCTGAATTGCCGGCAAGAACGAGACCGGTCTTTAGTCTGCCTACCGCATACCGCAGGGCCAAGTTTGCAGCATACCGTGCAAGCGCCGCCAAGAACGTGACCGGTCTCAAGTGTGCCGAGTTTTTGCCGAGCTTACCGCATAGCCAAAACGACCTTGACTGTCGGTGACTGCACCGGCTGAATTGCAACCAGCGCCGAGGTGACGGGAGGTGCTGGAGGCCGCGCTCCGATGGGGTTTGGTCCACAGAGGCGCAGCGATAACGAGGCGCGGTCATCCGTGCGCCGGTGGGATTTGGCTCCAGGAAAGCAGTGTGAACGAGCTGGGGTCAGCCGTACGCCGGTGGGATTTGGCTGGAGGGATTTGCTTCTGCGGATGCAACCAGCGCCGAGGTGACGGGAGGTGCTGGAGGCCGCGCGCCGGTCGGATTTGGGCGATACCGAGGCGCGGTCGCTCGTGCGCCGGTGGGATTTGGCTCCAGGAAAGCTCCGTGCGCCGGTAGGATTGGCGGAGGCGGGGAGGCGACAAGGATGGAGGTGACGGCGGCGTGCGCTGGTGGGATTTGCAACCAGCGCTGAGGTGACGGGAGGTGACGGGAGGTGCTGGCCGGTGGGATTTATCCGTGCGCTGGTGGGATTTGCCCTGGCGGAGGCGACAAGGATGGAGGTGACGGCGGCGTGCGCCGGTGGGATTTGCTTCTGCGAGTGCAACCAGCGCCGAGATGACGAAAATTGCTGGAGGCCGCGCGTCGGTGGGATTTGGTCCGCAGAGGCGCGGCGATAACGAGGCGCGGTCCTCCAACTGCCGGCGGGATTTGGTTCCAGGAAAGCTGCGAGAACAAGCTAGGGTCATCCGTGCGCCGGTCGTGCCCGTGGGATTTGGTCCACAGCGGCGTTTCCAAAACTGGAAGTCGAAGCGGAGCAATGCTTGGCAGCGGCGCTTTTTCTCACTGCGCACAACCCGGAATATCAAACCATCGAGGTGGATGAGGCAGCTGCGAAGGTGCTGTTTGAGGACTCTGGAATTCCTGGCGTCATCAAAGAGTTGGTCACCTTTGTGCAGACTGACGATACTTTTCAGCAAGCCACTGGGGCTGCAATCGCTTGGTTATCAGACAACTGAGATCGGGCAAGCCCCTGCGCGCCGCGCGCGCCTTTCGATGTGCTCAACATCACAAGGAAAGGCGCGCGCGCGCGCGGCGCGAGCAGGCCGCCGTCCCCTCTGAACAACCTTATAGTCCAAAAACATTGCAAGCAAATAAGAAGGAGCAAGCCAGAATGTTGGTTCCCTTACAACAAGCCCATCAAGCCCTGGTCTAGTTTAGTGCACAGCTTGACGACGTGTTTGCTAAGCTTGCTTTCTTGTTAGTTTGCTCTTCCCTCGTGCGCAGCGATTCAAGCTCAATGGAAAGGGATGGAAGTAGAGCTATGAGAGAAACCGTGAGAACCTTCCCGCAGCAGCAATAGCAGCATTGTCGGTCTGCCTGTGTCGCCCACGAGCTCCTGCCTGCAAACTGCTTGGGCAAGCAGTTCGCTGACAGTCATTCACAAATAGTTGTTCGCATCTTGGTTTTTGGGTTCCCCGGCTCTCCTTGTTTTGGGGGGGGGGATTGATGGGGACTGTCGAAACACCTGAGATTCACAGAGACTTTCCATGAAATCCCTGAGATTCATAGGAATTTGTATCAAAGGCATGGAGTTCCCGGGATTCCCGCAAACGGGGGATTCCTCGATCTCCACGGAGCCGCCCTCATCGAGGTCCAAGAGCTTGAAGAAGGACCACCTGGCCATAGCGTCTCTCAAAACAGCTGGCCCCGCCCGATTTGGGTGAGACAAGCCCTTGAAGGTCCCTCAGCCAGTCAGTAGGCCCCTAGATTGATTGGCGAACTGGCAAAATGGTGGAAGCCACTGAAGAGACTCCTGAAATGACACCTGCAATGCTGCAAGCTCTTGAATTCCCAAACCTGAATAAGTCAAATTAATGGGATTCTCAAAGAGGGGCAGTTGTGGTGAGTGTGCTTTTCCCCCCGGATTGGCCAGACTGCCATGACCATCATTCCCAAGGGTCCTGTGCAGAAAACGGCCAAGTCAACCGAGGGGCGCGTCCCAAATGTCCAGGCCCAGAGACCCGAAGTAGTCGCGAACCTGAGCGCTTTGACTCAGAACAGAAGGAACCCCGGACACCAAAAAAAGGAGACTCTTCTTGGGGATTGGACCCCATTTTTGTGTAACCCATGTTATCTCGCAGGTGTTGAACTTCGGCTTGAAACCTTTGAGACTCTGGGCTCGAAACAACTGGTTGAAACATCATTGAACATGGTGCTTTACCATTGTTTTGGAGGGGGTCTCTGTTGGGCATCCCAAAAGAGCGGGAACCCAATTGGGGTGCAAAAAACACAATGCCCTCAGATTCTGGGCCATACTTGGCATACCCCTAAAATATGACAATTCTGCTCCGAGTTGTTTCGCTTCGCCAACCTCAGGGGAGTTCACCTTCTCCTCGAGCATGGCGTAGGTGATGTACCCATCCTGATTCCACCCAGAATTCGGAGTCGTAGGATGGGTGTGGGAAGCGAATTGGAAAGTCCTGGGCAAACCAAACGAAGACCAAAAGACTGGAGGGTGCGTCTTCTTGTTGAGGAGTGGCACCCTTTTTTGGGTGTTTTTAAAGAGTGACTGCAGAGAACCCCCCCATCTTGGGAGTCCCCTACTTGAAGGCACCCATATCGCTAAACGAATATGACACATATCACAGAACCACACATGCCCTTGGAGCAGGTCTTTCGGATTTGTTTGGTTTGTAGGACTTGGCGGAAGATGGATCGCTCGTGATGCGGTGAGTCGGTTGGTCGCTGTGTTCAAGTGACAACTGCAAGAAGGGGCTTGCATCTTCGACCAATGTCAGCAACAAGGCGCAAGAGGTGAAATATTGTCAAGAATCGAGATCAATGTTAGAGCATTATGCATTGAAATTGAAATACAAAACCAAATTCGAGATTGACAAGAATGCAGCCAGCCCTTAGTCAAGTTGTGCTCCTCAAATCTTTGTTAGGGTTGGCCGTCATTGCAGTGGATTTGTGCTGAGGATCGCACGTCAATCGAATTCGGGACCATTGTTCTTGTTCCAACCATCTGAATGCTGGCCAAAATCTGGTTCCCAAATCTATCCTCATGAACTCTGAGTGAATTTGGGTTGAGGCCAGACTGGTGCGTTGCAGGCACTCCTGTGGCAAACGACATCGGCCGCACCAAAAGCACTCCTGTTTGTCCAGATGCAATCTATAGCACGTGTGTCCATCCCATACTATGTACGTGTTGCTCCTAACTGGAAGTTAGGCTCCTGGTCGTACTAGACTGTTCGTGAAAGCATTGCAAAGGGTTCTTCCGGTAATAACGCCAGCCTTACTGCGTAGCCAAATAGCACACAGCACAAGCAGAGCAAGATATACGAGATCAAATATGCTGGGCAAGTTGCGCACTCGCTCGCGCGCAGAGTAAGTAGCACGAGAGTACATGCCGAGCTAGATGCACAACAGAGCAAGATAGACGAGAGCACACGCAGGGCAACAAGCACGAGAGCACATGCAAAGCAGGTAGCATGAGAGCACATGCAGACACAAGAGAACATGGAGAGAAAGTAGCACGAAACCACATGCAGAGCAAGTAGCACAATGCGTATGACGAGCAAGAAGCACGAGGAAAAGTGCGCAGCCAGAACATGTGCAGCAAATTGCACGAGCAAAGTGAAACTTGTGCACGCAGCTTGCGCAGAGAAACTTGCACAGAGAACTTGCGCAGAGAGGCTCAGATGGAGATCTTGCGCAGAGAAACTTGCGCGGAGATCTTGCGCAAAGAGACTTACATAGAGACTCTTGCAGCTACGACTCAAAAGCTCACAACACTGTTGTGCGTTGGGACCACCCGCTTTTCTTGTGATTTTGCCAAGGAAACGGTTAGACATAATGTGGAGAGCGAAGGGCACCGTAATGGATCAGGGAATGGGGATCATAATGCCAATGGGCATGATCCAATGTCAATAGGCCATGTTCAAGGCAACGGCTGGGGGTGGGGGGGTGGGGGGGTTGGATGGGCAATGTTTGGTTCCCTCCAGCTCCCTTCGAACACACTCCAAAGCGGTGTCCCAAACAGCACCTAGAGAAGTCCACGCCTGGTGTTTACCAATCTCGTTGAAGAGCGCCCGGATCTTTGCGAGGTGTTTCCTTGGCCCGCGCCAGGAAAATGACAGGCGTTGGACAAGCTGTGAACACGCTGTTTTTGAGGCTCAATTAAAGGGGCTGGTTTGGAAAACTGACAGTCCAAAGGCAGACTGACAATTCCCCCACAATTCCCGCCTTAGCAGGTAGAGATCCATGTGTTGCCTTCCACAAGGTTACTTACCGTTCGGGTCGCTGGCCGGTTCTGTGAATGTGTTTGGACTTTTGTCGTTGGAATGCTAATGTCTGCTTTAACGAAATTGCCAATCGCAAGGTGGCAATGTAGCCCAGGGACTCAGTCCGCTGTACTTTTCAAGAGTGCTTCGGCCAGATCCCGAGCAGAGCAGAAGCTTTCACTGAAACCTGCCGTTAAAACGCAGCAAGCCTTTGGGGTGGGTGCGGCTGTGCAAGTGAACAGAGACAGAAAACCATGCCACCATATGGTTTGAGCGTGGAAATGGGCTGCGGCAGAATCAAACTCGGCTACTACATCTAGAACATCCACAAAGAATCACATGCAGAGATTGAACATGACAGGCCGAGAACCAAAGAACGCTGCCAATTGGGCTCAGTGATTAACAACACAACATTAAAAGAAAGAACCTGCCAGAAGACCGAACCAACCCAATCAATGCGTGAATGCGATTCACTGATGCTACAATTGTGGATGCCAGGTGTCTGTTTGTCAGCCAAGATCGCGTGCATCACAGTCTGATGGTCAGACTTGGCACCCTCCATGGCTGCTTGACAAAAAACACCCGTAACCTGCAGCGAACGCTGGAGCGAACGGGAAATCGATGCACGGGAAATATATATATAGCGCCGGCAGCTCAACCACACTGCTGGGCAACAACGTGTCTAAGCAAACACATGCCCGACGTCGAGCAAGCTTGCAAAAAACATGTTGCAAACCAGCAGTTTGATCCTAGAAGGCCTGGCACTCCTGAGTGACATGCAAACAACGTTACCAACCAGCATGACGGGCCAAGTACAAAGCCTTGCGTTGCTGCCCAGTCACTACATTAAGCACCGCAAAATACGTGAACCTTGGTCGCTCGCTGATCCCTTGCAAAACAAAAATGAGAGTATAGCTGGAAACCACCGAGGCACGAAATGTAGAAAATGAACAGGAAGACCCAAACCGTAGACACCGCCTGCGCAACAAGCACTGGAAAACAAGGCCTGAGGCTCAAGCGAAATCTAAAGCAGGGCCATGTATCATTTTCCTTCGGATGTGGCCATGTTTCGACGACTGTCAAAGGATGAGGTAAGGTGTTGGCGTAGCCAAGCGTCTTAGCACTCTGTTCATGGCTGTAGCATGTGCGCACATTCTATCTAGATCCACTAGAAGCGTACTTCTTCCGGCAACCAATTCTGCCGAGGTCGACTGCATATCTTGCTATTGTACTGTACTCTGTGGACCGTGTCAAGCTCAATGTTTGACAAACAGGATTATCTGGTGTCCCAGAAAATTTCCCTAAGAGACGAGCTCTCTTTTCGTTGAACAGTCGGATTCTCCGGCAGGTACCTCGCGAAAAATTATGTTTCAGTTTCTGTTTGTAAAAGGGACCAACTTGTTCTAGTCCTATCTACAAGTGTTGGTGTCCTGAGGAAGACCGCTATTACTCCGGAACCTAACCCCACCGGCACAGAGGCCCAAACGGTCAAACAAAGGCTTAGGGAGGCCATATGAAGCAGTGTCCAGCAGCTGGATTACTGGATTGGCGAAGGCAAAAATTCAAGTCAGAATGCAAAACAGCAAATCGACATTTTGCCAAGCGAAAACACGCCAGGCTAAGCACTGGCTGGAGTTGGCCTGTGGGTGTACAAAGCAAGGGTCAGAAACGAAGGCATGATTTCGAAATCTCTAAGCCTCCTGAAGCTCGGTCCAAGCAGGCGATCAACAAAAAGTGCTTAGACCTTGAGATGGAAGCCTATTCAGGTGGGGCGCAGAATGTAGCTCTGACCTGGGTAGCTTGGTTGACATGGGTTTGTTTGTATTTGTTTGAGGGCTTGGTTTAAAGGAAAGTCAAGAAAAGTGCGGCCAAATCCTTGGGGTACCCCTATGTTTTCACAGACCAGCATGAGCGGACAATCAAGCCGATCACACCAACACGATGCAGCCCTTGCCGCAAGACCAGAAAAGCGAACTCTATCAACGGCTGCCAACATGCTGGGCGTCTCAGAACAAACAAGAGAGCGTTGTTCTTTTTTGCACAATACCACAGACTGCCAACCGAAGCACTTTCACAAAGTGGCAGCGGGCCTCTGCGGAGGTTTGCAAGGGCCAGAAAGTGTCATGCTGTGAAAGCCATGCAAACCACTTTCGATGCCAGGAAACTCGGGTTGCTGATTGGTCCTGGATGCCGCCGCAAGACAAAAGCGAAGACGTCAAAACAGAGGGCACAAGAGGGCACAAATGCACAAGCAATCTGCCACTTGCCCTTTAAACTATGCCAACTTTACAAATTCGCACCAGCTGCCATGCTGCAAATCAAGAAAGCCCTGCCAGCAGAGACATGGAACGATGCATGGAAAGAAAACGCGCCGACTCTAGCAGCATGAACGCCAAATGTTCCATCAAACAAACGTCACCATGCTGGCCAAGTGCGGCTCTCTGCTTCTTCCTCGGCGTTGCTTTTCATGTGGTCCCGCGCTTTATGCTTCGGGGTTCCCAGCAAAGCCCACACCAAGCTTTCGCGCCTTCAACGGCCGGATCACTTCCACCCAGCTGACCCCATTCGCAACGCACATGAAAAGGCTGAGCATCGTCTCCGGCAGGGAGCTGAAGAATCTCAGCGCGAGCAAACTTCCCGCAATCTCGGTATGTCTCAAAATAGGGATTTGGACCCGCCAAAATGGATTCCTTTTGTTTCTATGCTGAACCTTTTTTCTTCCGAGCGGCTCTGCTGTGTATAAGGCTTTGGGCAAGGATCGCACTTCTTGTTTGCCTGAGATCGCCTTTGGGTCAAGGAGGAACTTCCTGAAGCCTATAACCGAACTTATTCTTCGTGAGAAACCTGCATCCAGGCATGCACCCAACCTACACATTGACCAAAGGCGCCCTCAGCTTGTGTTTAGCGCGCTGACCAACCCTGAACTACCCTCAACACAGAAGACTCCCAAGCATCACCTGAGCCAGAATTCAACAAAAGGGCTCCACCACGGTATGTGAAAAATAACACCGACTGACCTCTGAATCTAACCAATACCACCAAAGCCACCCAGACTCAATGAAAAAATCCTTCGCACCAGAAACACCAACCAGGGACTCGCAAAGAAGTCAAGTGCCCATTTCCAGGCCTCTCAGCAGCCTGAAGATCTGGGTCAGATAGTGTGTGGTGCCGCAAATGGTCATTGACCTGGGCAGAAAAACCCAAAAACGAGCCTGCGTGACCTTTCGGACTGAAATTGTTGGCGCGTCCTCTGATTGCATCTTGAAAATCCATGTGAACACAAGATGCTGGAAGACCTGGCCTGAAACAGGGGAGGGGGTGTTGTTTTTTGTTGGAAGGTGCCCTTTTTGAGACAGCCGCCCAGAATGGGTGTCCCCCTTTCACACATAGAACGTGTCACTTCGAAAACCAAGTCTCAAGTCCTTGCACCTCAGCCATTCTCAGCTGAGGTCTGAAGGGTGAGAAACATTCACAAACCTCTCAGATGCGCCAAGGCCTCTGAACTGCCCAGGGGCCGCTTGGGTAAACAGCACCGCAAAGACCTTAGGCCAAAGTTGGAAAGGGTCGAATTCTGGCTGCCGACAAGGGAACAGGATGGAAACCCGGGCAAGAGGGCAAAAAGGTTCTTTAAGTCTGACAAAGATACGTAAACGATGAGCAGCAGCAGCATCAGCGCCCAAGCCAGGGATTTGAAGGTGTGGACGATCGAGGTGATCAAGGTTCGGAAGGCTATCACGAAACCTCGGGTCCGACGCATAGGTCCACAATTCCATAAACAGCCATCTAAGCTGGCTTGCCTAAGAAATGACCGGCTTTACATCAGGCACGGCATAATCCAAAGAGCTGTGCAAGATTGTGCGGGAAGGGAGACGCGAACTGTGGCAAGGAGAGGTGCACAATTGGTGTCTCATCTTAACCCGTATGATACGGCCAAAAAACGGAAGACTCGGATCATGCGCACCGCCTTCACAATCCGTGTGATGCGGACGATGCGAAAGGCTTTGAGAGTCGACATCCCGACCAGGCCACCAACATCCGAGTCCGGAACGACCAAGTGGATCAAGTCGACCAAAACCTCCCGTCAGGTTGGGGTTTGCCCCTAGAGTGAATTGGGCCCCTTGAAAGAGGATTCTGAAAGGTGGAAGTGCCCTTATAGTTGGGTTCCTTGCTTGCCTCCCATATAGACGTAGTCACAATAAAGAGGTCCAGCCAGGCCCAGAAACAATCATCGCCCGTAAACAGCTTCCAGCCCCGCGCGCAAAGCCGCATAGCCAGCTCCACCGAAAACAAAAGCGTGTAGAGATGCTGCACCACTCGAATGCTCGTTGGCCGCTCCCCACCATTGGCCAAGCTCATTTCGATATCGATTCCTATGAAAAAGGAGTTGGTCAACACCACCAGCGCGAAGAACGCGTCGAAAGCAGCATGATTTACAATCCGCTCCGCGCAGGGTGGAACCTTGGCTTCGGATAGCACAACCTCCTGATACTCAAAGGACTCTTTGATCTTCCGCCTTTGGACGTCTGCTGCACCCTCCTGCTTCTCCAACTCGCACTGGTCGAAGGTCTTAAAGATCGCCGATTTAACTGAGCTCTGCTTGTTGATGACCTCCGGGAAAAAAAGGCCCGGCTGTCGCCATGCCGAAAAAGCAAACAAGGAAGCGAACAAACAAACAAACAAACAAACAAACAAACAAACAAACAAACAAGCGAACAAACCACCAAAACTAGCAAAACAAGCAAGCAAGCAGGCAGGCAGGCAAGCAGGCAGGCAGGCAGGCAAGCAAGCAACCCAACAAAACACATTCCAAAAAGAAAGAACAAGCATACAGACAGACAAAGACAGACACAGACAGACAAAGACAGACAAAGACAGACAAAGACAGACAAAGACAGACAAAGACAGACAAAGACAAACAAAGAAAGACAAAGGCATAAAAAGACAGACAAAGATAGACAAACACGGACAAACACAGACAAACACAGACAAACAACAAACAAACAAACAAAGCTAGCAAAACAAACAAGCAAGAGCACGCAAGCAAGCAAACAAACAAACAGACAAACCAAACAAACAAACAAACAAACAAACAAACAAACAAACAAACAAACAAACAAACAAACAAACAAACAAACAAACAAACATAGCTAGCAAAACAAACAAGCAAGAGCACGCAAGCAAGCAAACAAACAGACAAACCAAACAAACAAACAAACAAACAAAGAAAAGGAACATGACCATGCCAACCAAACCAAGACACAACAACAACAACAACAACAACAACAACAACAACAACAACAACAACAACAACAACAACAACAACAACAACAACAACAACAACAACAACAACAAACAACAACAACAACAACAACAACAACAACCACAAACAACACGACGACGACGACGACGACGACGACGACGACGACGACGACGACGACGACGACGACGACGACGACAACACACGACGGACCACGACACGACGACACCACAACAACACACAACAACAAACAAACAACAAACAACAACAACAACAACAACAACAACAACAACAACAACAACAACAACAACAACAACACAACAACAACACCACAACAACAAAGCCCACAACAACACAAACCACAACAAACCACAAAACCACAACAACAACAACCACAACAACCACAACAAACAACAAACAACACACCACACAGACACACAGACACACAGACACACAGACACACAGACACACAGACAGACACAGACACACAGACACACAGACACACAGACACACAGACACACAGATACACAGACACACACACACACACAGACACACACAGACACACACACACACACACAAGGGAGAACGACACCAATCAACCAACCAAACAGCTAAACCATCGCAAAACGAACCTGGTCCAACCCTGCTTTTCCCCCGTTTCCAACCCCGCTTCCCATGACAGGTTGTACCCACGTAGTGCACCTTTGAGGGTTCCCTTTTTGGGCTGGTTCTAGAAGGAAAACACGAGTGGTTCACCTGCTTATAGGGCTCCCCGTATCCCAGTTCAAACCAGCTATTTCCCAGTTCGCCCCACCTCGCTGGTGCCGTACGGCGACTTAAGGCTCCCCAGGCGCAGGCCGCGGGGTGAGAGCGCCTCCCGCAGCAAAGTCTCGTGCAGCTGGAGACGCTCTAAGACCTCCAGGAAACCAGTTCAGAAACGCTTGAAGCTGTCAATTGGCGATTTAAACTGGGCCCCTTTTCGCCCGTCCGAGGTGGACGGAAAGCGAGGGCGGAAGGCAAGGTATGCCCTTTGAACGACGCCCCGCGGAAAGTAAGTGTTGGCGACAGCTCACTCGAGAGGGGCAACAGCCAACGCAAAGCCGGAAACAGCCAACACGCTGCAAAGAACCGGCGCGGTTGAGGATGTGAAAAGAGGATCGTCGCTTGTCAAGCTCTTTCTCCATGGAACGATGCCAAAAGGAGTTGCCCCTTGTCAAGTCCTTTTTAGAAACCATTCAATGGTTCGCCCACATTGGTCTTTTCAAACATGCGCCCCTTTTCTGGTCTCAGGTGGGCGGAGCGGTTACCGCGTGCCGCCTGCTCGTGCTGTTTGGCCATCAGCCCAGTCAGCTGATCCCCCAGAAGGGCCGGAGTCACCTGCACCACACGGGAGGAACAGTTGAAACTCCAAGAGTTCCAAAACGCCAGCTTCAGGGCGATCTCTTTTGAAAAGGAAAAAGCCGCACCAATCCAAAACAGGGAAGGCCCCAAAAGAAAGAGGAGGGTCAGAGAAGATGGCACTCTTTGGGTTGCCAGCAGGCACTCCGAGGGTGATGGCAAGGGCTACTCTTGAGCTGGGCACGGGCCACAGTTTCTTACGCCTATCAAACACGAATGACAAATTGAGCAACACCCAAAACTTATTGATGTTTGGTACCATAGGTACGAAGATGGCTACAATTGCTCCCCATAGCCCCCCAAAACCAGGTGGTAGTCTGCCATAATGGCCAATGAGAATTGGGCGCTGAAGTGGGGGATGTTTTGAGCCATTGAAGAAAACATCTCCGGAGTTCGCAACTTGTTTGGAGGGTCCCTTCCCCGTCCCGTTTTTCAGGGGGAACAGGGGAAATCTGAACCAAAGGCAAACAAGGGAAAACCAACGGTCTCACGGTCTCACTGTAAAAAGGGGAAAAACAATGGGAAAACCCACGGTCTGTTCAAAAGCAAAGCACCATGGGCTCGGCCTCCTGCCCCAGATTCAGCTTCATGGGCGCCGCCTGCCGCGGCGCCTCCACCGACTCCATGGCGGTCGAGTCGAAAAATCCCTCGCGGCGTCGCGGTCAAAAGCGGAGCTGCGGAGTTCCAAGACTCAGATTCACCATTCACCGGTCTTTAGGTGAGTCCGAAGGAAACCGCTTTGGCTCATAATTCCATTCGCAAAAAACAGCAAGATCTGAGCAAGCACGTTGATTAGAGCCAAACTGAAACCAAAGTCCATCTAAATAAACAGTTAAACCGGAAACAAAAAATATTCTAAAGAGACCTTCATCATGCAGCTACACCTCGTGCCGAAGGATGCTACATGACAAATTACATCAATCAGATTTACACATTTTGCATGCACAATTGAAACCACGCGGCTTTATCAGAAATCTTGCCGTCGCTCTTACGGAGACATCAGACCAGCTTGGTTTTCACGTTCAAACAAAAAGTGATGCATCCGAGCCAGCACCACGGAACAGCCTTGTAATTGTATGGAACATTTGTGCTTGCCAAGCAGATACGCGCTGTCCTCGCAAAGGATGCGAGATCTTATAGATTCGGCTGCATGCCTCTATGCATGTCGCTACCACTTCGACTTTGCAGCCGGAGCTGTGGGGACGTACTCCGCGTGACACCCCTGTACTTCAAGTTGCGACTTTGCAGCCGATGTATCTAAAAGTTGCAACTTTGCCGGAGCAGCAGAAGCGCATTTTGCACACTACTTGTGTACAAAAAAGTTGCAACTTTGCAGGTTGATCCGTGAGACGGTCGCACACCAAAATTGAAATGGCACCACGGCGAAAGCGATCTGACACGCACAATCTTTGCACAAGAGGCCGCGCGCAAATCGCGAAGATTTGCACGGGGACCATTGCGAGAGCGATTCGACATACAATCGCAAAGAGTCGCTCTAGCAGCTAAAAAACAGTCTCAAGTTTTTGCGAGCGTGGGCAAATCGCAACACCTTCAGTTTTTCTTGACCACGCCAATCGCGCGCACGGAAAGAATCGCCAAATTCTCAACTTTTGCACCTCGACCACGCCGATCAAGGCAAACAACAAAATGCGCCCTGTGCTGCTGCAGGCTGACGGCAGCAACCTGCAACCTGTCAAGCCTGTTGCACTGCTCCTAGCTTGAACCCAAACAACCCTTACAAAAGGGAACCCACAAAGCGAGAAGAGCGCGCATTCCTTTTTTACCGGGTGGGTGGAAAGTACACTTCTAGGGCACGCGGTGCACCTAGAGCAGGGGGCACGTTCACCCCCGTGAAACGGATTAAAAGCGCCAGGCTGCGTGTCCTGGCATGTGGCGTGCCCACGTCTGAATTAGCGGACGGAGGCGTGATCCGTAAGAGCGTACCGCGGGTACCGCCCTTACTGTGAGGAAGGCCTGCTCACTGCCGCGGAGGCCCCTGCTGCAGCGGCGACGTTTTTGCAGTTAGTTGCAGACCCAAATCTTGCCCCGGCAAAACAGAGGTTGCCACAGAAGATTGAACGTTCTCCCTTCACTAGAAATTGCGAGACCCACGCGTGTTGGAACACGCGCCACCGCGCCCCCTCCACCCCCCACGTTCAATGTTGCATGGAAACACGCACGAAGACAACTTTTACACTTGTTCTGAGACACAACATTTGGAAACACGCACGAAGACAACTTTTACACTTGGCCACGCACCTCCAGGCCCAAACGCCTCCGGGCGAGGTAGTACTCCAGCTTTCCGGAACCGAAGAAGGGCGAGTGCAGCACCAAAATGTCGCCCAGCAGCAGGTCCAGGCGCGGAGCCAGCCACGACTTGCTACCCATATACTTCAGATGCATGCGGTCGGCCTTTAGTTTCTCTGCCCGGCTTCCCGTCTTCGAATTTGGGAAGCAAAAGGACGAATGGGGAAGATCAAGCTCTTCCCCACGATACACACACGGTTCAAACCGCTACACCAGCCCGAGAGCGAACGCAACTGCCTTTGGCGGACGTGTCCAGTTTTGGTCTTGGCATAGGCAGTGTCTGTTGCATCTGCCTGACTGTACAAAAAAGGGGGGGGGGAGGGGAAAAAGGGGGATTGCACGTGGCCCGCAGGCCTGTCAAGTGTGGTCACGAGTTGAAGCCGAGAGTAGATGCCCCGCCCATGAAAAGGGCGGGGTCACACGCATAAACGAGTGTCCTGGTATCAAGGTGTAAATGCATGGAGAAAGCAGGCCCGGCGTGGGCTGCGATCCTGGGTCGTTGTGTGAGCTGCTGCAAAAGTGAGACATGGAGGGTGTGAAACGGTGAGACGAAACTACACCAAGAAAGGCACCTGCCAAGCTGTGTGCATCAAGAGATGCACCACACGTGTTGTAGAGTCGCCGGAGCGAGGTGCTATCACTGAAGGGGTGTTGTCAGCCTGTCCGAAGCGTCAAGTGCTTTGCAAATATTTTCGAAAGCGTGCCCGAGATTGCATCAAGTATTGCTCCCCTCCGTGATCGAGGGGGCCCACGTCCAGAGTTTTTAAAGGGAGATCATATGACACACTAGTCCCGGGTCTACCTCGTTGGGTTGCAAAGTATTGCTGCAAGAAAGTTATTACACTTGCCTGACACGGGAAATTGGGTCGGAGTCCAAAACCTGATGCCTTTACCTTGGCGCCGAGTACCAATGCAGTGTTGCATTGCTTCTCCGCACGATTCCACGGCAACAAGTCCTGATCGACAATGGACGCAATGGTGCTCAAAGCGTTTTTCAAGCTCCAAATGTCAGTGCCCAGGGTGCGCAAACCCTGTGCGTGTGTCCGATGGATGCCAGGTGTCAAGTAGATGTGTCTGTTTCTTGGGTGTGCAACGGGTAACCGCATGCCTGAGTGCATTCGAAATGAAATGAGGAGTTCTGCCCACGTTATGGGTCGCTCGTCCGGGACGAGGGGCCATTTGAGTTCCCCGATCCATTGCAGCACTTGCTTAGTGAAGGTGACACCCCACGATGTCATGCTCTTCCACGTGTCATCTGGCGGCCACGCAAAGTAGGGATTCACCGCATGACACTCTCCCTCACTGCTCGCCGGCGGCGGCATGCTATCTACAGGCACGAGTGCGCCTTGTCCTTTGCAAGACAAAGCAACGCAGTACTCTCTCAAGGTGTTGGCGATGGCGCTCAGGAGCTGGGGCCACTTCTCCAAGTGTTTCTGCAAATGGGCATGGTACGCGCGCCAATCTCTGAGGTCGTGTGGGGCAAGGCACGAGGCTGCTTGTTTGGCAAAGTAATCCGCCCTGTCATTTCTAAGTGCAAAGTACCCGGACTGGTCAATCTCAATTTAGTAACATGGCTTTTGACCTTTACTAGAATGAGGGTCCTGTCAGCCCGGGGCCACAAGTGGACGGCCTGGTGGATTAAGCAAACAAGATCATAGTTGGGCTTATTACAGTTAGATTTGGGCATGCGCAACTTCGGAAAATGTTAGAACACCCGAAAAAACAAAAATCCGCACACGGTATTCCAGCGCGACCAGCATACCTTAGTATATTCATTCTTATTTTTGAATATATCAAGGTATTTTACCAAAAGCTATTTAATCCAGATTGTTCTAGCAACTCCCTTATTTTATTGCCCCTTTCCTTCTTCAACATTACAGAATCTTTCTTTTTAGCAAAAGCAAGTTTATCGGCATATTCTTTCACAATTTTATTCCTCAAGCCTATCCAATGCCATTTCCACGTGCAGCGCTCGTCGTATTTTTCAGGTCTTACTATTTGTCCGCACTCGCATTTAATATTTCCATTACACGCTCTTTCTTCTCGCCTTTTCCTATTTATATATTCCTTGTATTTTTGATAATATCTTTGCCTGGTCTCTCTGCAGTTTATGCAGGTTTAAATATTTTATCACTGTTATCATCTTGAAAACAGAATAGAAGCTTATTGCATTTACATTTAGAACACTGTTTTTTGTCCATACCACCTTGATATATAATCATATTATTTCTTTAAATACATTTTACAACAAATAGTTAATCATTTTTCAACATTTGGATTTTCCGAAGTTGCGCGTGGTGCTCCTTGTAGGATTTTATCTTCAATATATAAAACGCTATACTTACATTAGAATTATAACATATAAGGGTATAAATGTTATTATTATTGTATGGTTATGAAATTAATAATAGCTACCAACACTTTCATTATCGCTAACTTCTTCTTCGCTTTTGTAGAAGTCTTCAGCGCCTAATATATGATAAAACCGGATATGCCATTCTGCTTCTGTTCTAAATGGCATCATTGATAAAAGTGCTCTCATAGCGTCATAATATTGACTTGTCAGTATTTTTCTATCATTAATGTTCATATCATCAATATTATTGATAAACCATAGATTCTTAAACTTATATTCAATATTAAATATGTAAGAATAATCGTAAAATGTTTTTAATTCTAAGAATATTTCATATTCAGATTTTTTATCATCTAAATATTCAGTCAAAGACATTATCCAGAATGGATTTCTTTTTGCCTTTTCCCAAGTTGGAAAAGGGTGTTTAATGATGTCGTTATACCTGTAAGGACATATATCATAACAGTTATATGACATAATATTCAATCTAATTTCTAATGGTAAATTGTTAAGTTCCATTTCTATTATAATGTATACTGTGTGTTTCTTTAAATACTTTTTTACAAGAAATAAAATTAAGTATTGATATATAATTATAACATATAATACTTTACATGTTATTATTATATTATGATTATAATTTCAGTTCAGGATAACTATTTAATTGGTATGTTTTACTTCTTTCATACATCATTGTAAATATAATATTAATATCTCTCACTGTATTTTTAACATTAAACTGTTCACTTTCAATATGTGATTTAATGATTGTTTTTACATCAAACCCTTCTTTTCTTCGATACTCCAACATCCATAATATGTAGTCAATCATTTCATACTTTTTCTTACTGATTTTCATAAATGCTCTAACATAATCATAAGGTGGTATTTTATACACAGTTAAAAATATCAAAATGTCATCTTCAACATTTCTTTCATTAAACCTTTTAATATCCAAATTACATTCGATTGCTTCTTGGTAATATCTCCAATTTCTGCAAATTTTACATAATAAATTTTCTTTACCCAAAGAATAATCAATAATATTATTAACTATTCCATTAGGTAAATTCAATTTATATAATTCCATATATTCTTTTTTGAAGTGGCAACAGTCGTAGCATTTCTTATTGATACAATTATTGATTTCGGTTTCCACCATTTCTATTATAATATATATAGTTTTTATTTCTTGAAATACTTTTTACAAGAAAAAAAATAAATATTGAAATATAATTATAACATATAATATTTTACATGTTATTATTATAGTATGATTATAATTTAAGTTCAGGATAATAAGTTAATTGATGATGATTAAATTGTGTATATATCTTACGTCTGTCATGCATCAGTTCAAAAACAATATTGGTATCTCTCACGGTATTTTTCACATTAAACTTTTTGCTTTCAGTGTCTGATTTAATGTCTTCTTTTAAATCACACCCTTCTCTCCTACGATGCAACAACATCCATAATATGTGGTTAATCATTTCATACTTTTTCTTACTGATTTTGAGAAATACTCTAACATAACTATAAGGTGGTCTTTCATACACAGTTAAAAATATTATAATGTCGTCTTCAACATTTCTATTATGTCTTCTTTTCAGATTTAAATGACATCTGATTAATTCTTGATTATCTCTCCATTCCTGACAAATTTTACATTCATCTTTTTCATCCATTGAATAATCAATAATATTATTAACTATTCCATTCAGTAAATTCAGTTTATATAATTCCATATTTTCTTTTTTGAAGCGGCAACAGTCGTAGCATTTCTTATTGATATAATTATTGATTTCGGTTTCCACCATTTCTATTATAATATATATAATTTCTATTTCTTTAAATACATTTTACAAGAAATATTAAAATATTATTTAAATTATTATCATTTACAACTACAATTGCATCTAACACAGTAAGGAATAATATTATTCAGTTCGTGCGACAACTCGTTTGATTTACGTTGCGCTGTCAGATTTGTCAGTATATTACCGTTTTTAATATCCATAGAAAAACCGCATCCGCAGTAATTACATTGATTAGTTATATTAACTAAAAACCATTGCGCATTCACATAACCTTCTTTGGGTGTTGTTCTTTTGGCTTTCCTGTCTTGTTCTTTGTAATTCAATATTTTCCTTTCAAAATAACTCATAATACATTTTTGATTAAATACATCATCAATATCTTTCGTATATTTATAGAATTTGACTTTGTTTAAATCTCTACACCTTGTAATTGCTGTCCATATCCATTCTGGATAATTCTTTACCAGAAAATGGTTATAATCAAAAATTGTTATGGTATCATCAATGCTACTGCCTTGGGCAGAATGACAAGTCGAGCAATATGCGAATATAAAATTACTTCTTATTTTTTCAACTGGCAAAGACTGTAGAATTTCAGTTGTAACATTCTTTAAAGTCAAAGTTCCATCGCTTCCAATATGAACAATTTTATCTTTGAAATTTACATTAAAAACTTATGTTTTAGTTGTTGTATATTCTCTACAAATTAAAAATTCTCCTACTTCATATTCATCTTTTCTATTTTCTAATTTTCTAATTTCGTTTGATACATTTTTACAAGTTGTATTTTAAAGTGCTATATTATTTTTTGACCCGCTAATATCTGTTGTATATGTAAAATATTTTTCAATAATTGTTTTAATAGGTAATTTGTAAATAAAAATATCCTTGTAAATGTTTTTGGGTTTGATTTTGTCATCTGCATTGCTAAGTCTTTTACATTCTTTCAACAAAATGTTATATTCAAAAATATGATTAACTATATTGTCAGTGTATGTTTCATAATCCTGAGTGTTGGTTATTTCTTGAACTGGTTTTAATTGCTTGGCGTCTCCTGTTGCTATTATGATTTTATTGTGTTTGTTCTGTTCTACATATTGTTTTATTCTCCAGTATGTATTTAAATGACTAAAATACACTTCGTCAAATACTATAACGTCGGAATCTGTAAAATCAAATGGTTCTAATTTAGCATCTCCATAATTTATACCAAAGAATTTATTTATCGTCATTGCTTCTCCTTCAAATGCCTGCAGGAATTTGTTAGTAGGTGTTACAAAGATTACTTTATATTTTTTATCAACCATTTTTTGACATATATATGATTTTCCTGCGCCGGGCACTTCTCCCCTAATCATCATAATATTGCGCTCTAGACATAGCGGCGAGGATCACCGCTGGAGGTAGACACCAAGGTGGCCAACGCTCTCCTGGGGGCCGTCACCGCCGCAGCGCTGGCCTCCGAGCTTGCAAGCAGAGACGCCTCCATCTCGGGGCTGCAGGCCTCCA